>OX235262.1:72582242-73142347 GCA_944472135.2 Trichobilharzia regenti
TACTCGTCATCAATGAGTGCGTTTTACCCTCAGACTGCTCTATTCTAGGGGTGAGATCTAACAGACTGGCGAACTTGCTCATAGATTGATTGACACTAGTATTTACCAGTTTCAGGATATCATCAAACTTTGGCTCGATACCCTCATCCTCCATACGGGAGCTTATCTTCACCCACTTCCTTTGCAGTCGAGTAGGTAGGCGTCTCGCAATTACTTCTAGTATAAAACTCGAGTTGAGATCACTCATTCGATTCATCGAAATCATACCATTCTTGTAAATTAGCAAATTATCTAAAAACTCAGTGAGTGCCTGGGAGTCATCCTGTAATTGACCACCATTACCCTTAACAGCCTCGAATAATTTCCCTGCAATCATCGAGGGTCTTCCAAACCTTTGGCGTAATATGCTCATAGCCTCATCGTAGCCCTCTTTTGGCTTCATAAACTTACAACACTGTATAGCTCTTGCAGCATCTCCAGTGCAATATCTCATCAAATACATCAATTTCAATTCATCATTTAATAAAAAACCACTCAACATGATCTCAAACTCCTTTACAAATTGTAAATAATCAGCCGGGTTTCCATCAAAACATCGTGGTTCAAACCTGGGGAGTTTGATGTTCCTATTATCCCTGGACGGCGAAACAGTACCATCAACCATATCATGTTTAACATCAGACACATCGTTACAATTAACAGACAAGTCACCATGACTTACTTTCCTGTTTGCATCCAAGACACTCTGTCCCTTCTTTGACCCAGGCATTGTTGAACTTGACCCAATTCCAAAAAAGTTCCAGATATTGCTTGTTCAAAGAGGACTTGACCGGCACCAGGAAAACTGAACGGCGACTATACAAACTTTCACCAACTGTTTCAATCCGCCAGATCTGTTTCTATCGTCAGAAACTGTCAGCTACCGTCTCATAAACCGGTAATGCCCAGCTCTCGCTACGCTCGGGCCCACGCTGTTCCTTTGAGTTTTCAGAAACGCTTAGTTATAACGGACGAAAAAACCAAAACACCAATTGTTGACTTGAGTATTATGTATTGTTACACCAGCATATAGATCAAGTATCACTAAGCAAACTAAGAAAACTAAGGTCTGTAAACAAATATTACAATAATAAATCGTTATGTTACTTCTGACGATATTTAACTCTTCTTTCTGAACAGCGACCGATGAGACGATGACTGTCGTATTGATGCCTCCGCGAAAATCGAGGAAGTTGATTTTGAGCAAACAACCAAGAATTGATCGTTCAATCTTCAACTCCATTGACATCTGCACTTGCAATTAGTAAGTCGTCAATGAATGCGTAGACGAAGGGCAGGCCGTGGAGTACTTGGTCGATGAGTCGTTGAAATGTCTGAGCGGCGTTCATCAGCCCGAAAGCCATGTGTCAGCCACTTCTCATAAACCGTTAATGCCCAGCTCTGGCTACACTCGGACTCACGCTGTCGCTTGAAGTTTCTCAGAAACGCTTAGTAATAACGGACGCAAAACCCAAAACACCAACTGGCGACTCGAGGATTCTTTATTGTAACACCAACATATAAACACTGTTACAACTAAGGTCTGTGAACAAATATTACAATAATAAATAACAATATTATTTCTGACGGTTTTCTGCTGACTTCTTTCTGAACAGCGACCGATGAGACGATGACTGTCGTATTGATGCCTCCGCGAAAATTGGGGAAGTTGGTTTTGAGCAAACAACCACGTATTGATCGTTCAACCTTCAACTACATTGACAGGATGCGTACGAATTCGTGTAAGCCGAATGGCGTGGTGATAGCAGTTTTTGGAACGTCATCCGGGTGGATGGAACTATGATGGTACGCTCTGACGAGGTCGATTTTAGAGAAAATATTAACCTCTGGCTAGTTGCTGGCGAAATCGTGAATATGCGGTATATGGTATCGGTCAGGTACCGTTTGCTTTTTTAAAGGTCGATAATCCTCGCATGGCCGTATCTCACCAGAAGACTTTTTGGGTACCATGTGCAGCGGTGAAGACCAAGAGCTGTTGGATGGTCGAATAATGCCGAGCTCTGACATTTTGTCGAACTCTGTTTTTGCGATTTTAATTCGATGTGGGTCAAGGCGTCGAGGACGTGCAAAAACTGGTGGTCCAGTGGTTTTAATGTGATGAACCACTTGATGCTTTAGTTCTGTTGCTCGGAAAGAGGGTTTTAGAAGTTCAGGGAACTGATTTACTAGGTCATTATATGGAGATGCTGGTGTGCGTGTGACCATCAAGTTCAGCGATGATGCACGGCTAATCGTACAAGCGATGTACCTTTTATTGAGCGAGTCTATATGTTTAGGGCTAACCGGATCAACTAGCAGTTTGTGTTGCTGTAGAAAATCTATACCCAGGATTGGGGATGGAACGTTTGCGATGATGAAAGACCAAGTGTAGGTATTCTGCGGCCCATTCGTTTACTGCCATATCTAACAATATTAGACTTATTAACTGCTTGGAGCGTAACTGCAGGGTCAGGATGTTGACGTTCCTGCGTAGACGGAGGGAGAACACTAACCTCTGCTCCTGTGTCAACTAAGAACGTAGTACCGGTATTTCTTGGCTGAAATTATCCGTAACTTATCAAGGTCATCGGTGGAGTGAGACGCTCGAAGGTCATTTTCGTCCATATCAGTCGGCCATGTTGGATTGCAGCTCCGTAGCTGTTCGTCTACGCGTTTGTTGTTCCGTTTATGCTGCCGTTATACACGACTAATCTTGATGCGTACTGTTCACAAATGTTGCGTTTCACCTCATTTTTTGTTTCCGTTGACGTTAAAATGAATTATTTCTTTGGTTTTGAAACTTTTCACTACCAGGTCAGTGCATTCATTTCGGTGTAATTGTTTCATACCTTGGATTTATTGATTTCCAAGCATTGAGAGAATTATTTTGTCAAAAAAACTGTTCTTCACACGAAAATAGGCTGTATTAATATCCTGAGACATGAAGTCTTCATTGAATGATACTATGCCGAAAGGAGCAGCTTCTATATGGAGTAAACGATTTGCGTAAATAGCATTACTAACTATCCTATCTTCCTCATTATCGCGATACTTTGACACAGTTCACCTGAAACACTAATCATTGCAACCAATATGCTAAGTGTGTCGCAGTCAGATCACATGAGGCGGACACCAACATAACCAGCCAAAAAATGGGAATTTCCATCAATCTAGATGACATATAACACAATTTTATTAAAAATTATTGTCAAAAAAATTTCCAAGTGGAACTTCAACAGTACGTGATAAATAAGTCCAGCCGTATTTCTATCTGTTACATAAAACAAACGACTGCTAGATCGTAGATTGCCAACAGTAGAAGTTTTCATACATGACGATAGATCTTTTGGTTTAGCCTGAAAGTTGCAAGGTGAACGACACCGTCGTGCATTGCTTCCGTAACTACGGTGGTACCAGCAAATAGTATCGTGATGTCGTGACGTGCTGGGTGACCGAGAAAGACGTCGACGAGATTAGCTTCCAGAACGGTTTGGTCGTGTGTGTGTGGTCGGTGCTGCTAACTGACTCAGTAAGGTGTCGACTTTGTGTTCTAGAGTCTGTATCCTATCGTGAGTGTCCGGTATTCTGCTAGTGGAAGCAATAGATTGAGGTGTTGACCTCTCGTACATGCGATCCGCAATTTTGGCGAGCTTTTCCATGTCAATGTCGTCGTCTCCGAAAGCAAGAACTTGCTGAATGTTTGCAGGCAGTCGTCGCCGCCAGATTTGGTAAAAGAGACGTTTGTCGATATCTCTTCCTGCTACTAGGCTTTCCATGTGCCTCATGAGTTGTGATGGGGTTTTATCACCTAGCTCTACATTGCTTAACAAACGATCGAGTGTTTGCCTATCAGAAAGCGAAGTGCATCGAAGTACCTCTTCCTTCAACTTGTCGTAAGGAGCGTCTGTGCTGGGTTGAATTATGTATTGTCGAACCTGTTCGGCGATTTCGTCTGGTAGTACTATACTCAGAATGCCGAATTTAGCCGTCTGTGATGTCAGCTTACTGGCAGTGAAATAATGTTCCAGTCGTGCAAACCAAAGATGGGGGTCTCTGGGCCTAAAAACTGGTACAGTAAGAGAAATAGTACTAACAGATCCCAGCTCTAAGTTATTAGAGGTATTGGAAGACATGTTACAATTCGTAGAAAAATGGTTCGAGAACAACAAAATAGCAAAAATTATGCGCACCAAGAATATGGCAAAACAGAAAAACATGCAATGCAGATGCTTATCACAGATTACTGCAAGTTGTTTGATGAGAAAGCACAAGAATGAGTTCGAAATGTCTATTATATGTATATATATAGATCCAATAAAGTTAGGGCATAAATAATCCAGCAAGTGTAATGATGCGTCGTGGTGAACAGGTTGTCGTCGGAGTCAACAAGTTATCGTCGCGGTGAACAGTTTGTCGTCGGGGTAGAAATTTGTCGTTGGGGTCAACAATTTGTCGTCGGGGTGAACCAGTTATCGTCAAAGACACCAATTTGTCGTCGCTGTCGAAATTTGTCGTCGGGCTCACCAATTTTGTTGTGTGCGTTGTCTGACTAAACTGCCATACACATATATTCTAGTATTTCTTCGTTCTTATTAATGTGCGCAGACGTTGTGGCTACTCGACGCCCACAACGTAAATCGAAAGGCACTTGCGAAGAGTACGATCGTGTATTGTAGCAGTAGTCAAATTCGAAATTGTGTCAAGGTAATATTCAACAGTAAATTGACAAATGTTTGCGAAGTACATATAAAATCGGTCTGTATACACATATAATACAAGTATACAAATTAGATTAAAAAGCATGTTTACAGTTGGTATAGGGGTACTACACCGCGTAGCAAGAGCTGGACATTGACAGTTCATGAGACTTGGCAGACAGACTCTTAAAATCACTTGTCCTAAAATTTTTAATTTGGTTTCCTAGGAGTGGACACATTCAGTTTCATAGGGAGGACCAAAATGGATAGTCTTTACCGTGGCTGAAAATGATTGTTAAGTTTTCAACACCAGTGATATGGTTCAATGGATTACAGTCGGTCCTAGGAGCTGACTGAGTGAACTGGAAGACACTTTTACCGCCGTATTCTTGAGCAAGCTTACAAGTCCTCTGAGTACCTTGAAATTTGCTGAGGATATTAGCTGCTGGGAAACAAAGTCACTTGTAAAAAGAATCTGATAAACATCCGATAAGTAGGGAATGACACAATGATATGCGTCAGGATGCATGTCACTTATTGTTCACCCTCTGGATGAGACTGCCAATTATGAATACTAAGATGTTCCCGAAGGTCTTGCACAAAATATCCTTTTCAGGCATTAAGACACCACACTTTTCACCAGAAAGTTGTCACAATCTACGTGACTGCACGTGTCTGGTTGAAACCAGAGATTTTGAAACATTATCCAATGACGATGTCCTTATATTCACTTCAAGAAATGCAACTACCTACGCGTAGGGATCAGAACCTGTAACCCAGTTATGTTGTTATAAGTATAAAACTTGGGCATATGGTAGAGTATAAGTCCGTCATAGATAAAATTTTAATTTGATAAATCACACAGTGTTATACAGTAATATTAACTGATGACGTTTCGAGCACAAACTATTGCTTAAAATGATATCAGTTATGTTGTCTAAAACTACGAAAGCAGGTGGAAGCACTGACTGGCCTGCAGCCTAGTTTTTTCATGCGTACTTGCGGTTGTATGCCTTGTCCAGTGGTTAAATATGAAAGTTTACTGCTCTGCTAACTCTCCATCTAGTTTACAGAGTGTGGTCCCCTCGATACATATATGTTAAATAGGGTATTCAGAGTTAGCTATCAACTTCCCAGACCTGCCGGTGAGCATAATATTTGGAGGCGTCTCTGTGCTCTAGCCTAAGCGTAATTTAGAACGTCTCTACCTCGGTATTATGCGTTAGAAAAAATCCCACTGCTCTGTCAGAAAGCTCATATTTTATTGCTAAGCCTGTGATCTTGTTGAAAGACGATTTTGACTATCCTGTGTTAACTTAATGTCTGATATGATTAAACCGAAAAAGAGAATACTGTGATATTGACTCACTTGTGCACAAGGCGAAAACCAATAACATGTGTTGTGTTTTATTTGTTGGAAATTATCAAGGAGTTACTCACATGTCTTAGTGCGCAAAACTCAGTACCTCAGTTTCATTAACCAAATCCTCAAAAAATATTACCCCTAAGTAAAACTAGTGAGCCAAGATACTGAACTGCATTAGAAGCGTCATCTGTATTGATTATTGACGACGCTGGCTCTGAGATCTACAACCTGTGTCAATAATTATGAACGTCATACTTTTATATCTTTGGCTAGTAGTCAGCAAAAGTCATTGCCTACCAAAGAAGTATGACTTAATTTTACCTTTCATCGTTGTCACATGTTCTGCAAGTCATCAGTGATGACTCTATCGTGGTTTAATGTACATTTAAACGAGTAACTGTGTGGTACTGTAACAACAGAATGCAAGACACGGGATCTAATGTATCTTTTTCATTGATCAAACCGCTGTTTATATATAATAAGAATAAAGACTGAAATCAAACAACGGGAAATTTGTAAATTTAACATAAATGAGTATGCACCATCAGTTCGATACGGCGCTTAACCTGACTTCAAGCGATCTGACAAGAATTTGCTCTTCAAACTTAAATTGTTGACTAGCTCAGACTCGACCTATCGGAAACAAATGTATAACATTTGGCTTGTGATCGTTGAACCCTACTTGCTTGTGTAATTCGTTTCCAACTACTCAAATTACTGATAAGTAATATGTAGCTGTTCTCACAAACTGTCTAGGTGCAGACAAAACAAACACCAGTAGAACTCCAGCCCAAACTACTTCTTGTCAAAGAAATCGTGTTAGATACACAACTGGTAACAATTTTGCCCTTCTGAAAACATCTATAAAGTCAATTTTACCAAACTCTACTTATTAATCAGGACATTCTACAATTATTGACACAACGTTGATTTTGACTACAAGTGGCTTTTTCACTGCATTATGGATGGTTAATATGAAAACACGTTTCACATTAAGGCATACAGTACATAATGAAGCCGTGTTATTTGCATTAGACATTGCTTCAGATAGTCAATCGATGACGCGTAGCCAAAAAATAATCACGTCCATTAGGATCAATATATAGAAGCAACAATAATGACAATATAAATAAAGCCAGAGAACTATATATTGGAGAATATTATGAGCAGCTTAGTTACTTAAATAACAGAGAAGTCTGATCTTAGCATAAAAAATGTCTTGAATTAACGATACACCACGTTTTATAAACAAGAATATACAGGCAAATTCTATGAAATGTGACTTATCACCCGTACCCAAGAAAATACTGTTCATAAGCTAGGAATTCAAAGATGATTTAGCTTTCAATATCATTAAAAGAAGGATCTAACAGTCTCTGAATTAAACATTCTCCACTGCAGCTTTGAGAATAGCCTTTACCAGTCGACCATTACTGTTCAATAACCTGAAGGACAAGATCCTGCAGTTGATCAATTCTATGTGCGTTAATCAGTTCACCTGCTCCTGTGGAGCTAGGTGTATCGGTCGTTCGACTCTAGTTTTTTCCAAAAGTGTGGATGGAAGTGAAGCAATAAGAAGCGCCATCAGTGAACATCTGGTCGATAATGATCACCCTATCTCTACAGCCTCCGCCTTTAAAGCCATCTACAAGGCGAAAAGTGATTTGCCCAAATCATTACGTACCCAACTCATCTGTATTGTTGAAGTTTTGGCTATCAAAACAGAAAAGCCAGATCTCAATATACAGAAAAAGTTCTTTCAACCCCTCCAAATACATGGTCGTAATTCCTCTATGTTAAAGTATGGTAATCCCCAATCATATTTTGATTGGACACTAGTAACTAGTGTGATGTGTCTAGTTTCCTTTCCCTGGTGCAGACTGAATTTTATCAGTTAGGTTTGCAATTTGGCCATCATTCTAGGCAGCTCGCCATCACGGTGCACATTGATTTGATGATATTAGATGGTTGGAGGCAATCGGCTACAGGAAGCCTTCGACCTAGGATTCGTGCTAGTTGGCACTCATCAGTCAACAAAGCATATCTGCAACCTTGAAGGAACTCATGTCCCCTCTGAGATTCGAACCCGCGTCACCCAGTGCTGCAGTCAGAGACGTTATCACTGAGCTATTCAGGCTCGCGATTGACCTCCTGCGACCTACGTAGAATGGCGGCCACACTACAAACCTGACTGGTAGGATTCAGTCTGCATCTAAGAAAGGACTAGACACATCACACTAGTTACTAGTGTCCAACCAAAATATCCACTACAGTCCTACACGAGCCCAAATAGCTCAGTGGTAACGCCTCTAAGTGCAGCACCGAGTGATGCGGGTTCTAATCTCAGAAGGGACATGAGTTCCTTTGCATTTGCAGGTACGCCTTGCTGACTGGTGAGTACCAACTAGCACGAAACCTAGATCCAAGGCTTCCTGTGGCCGATTGCCTCCAACCATCTAATATCATCAAATCCCTAATCATATTTTGGCTCTACCCGGGATTCGGACCCAGGACCTTCCGGTTACAAGGCGGGCTACCTCGTAGACCATTAAGCCACTAGGACCCGACCCAATGGTCCTTGAATTCAAACTTCTGCCAATTCAAGACATAGCGCGACCGCTAGCCAATGTCTTCGGCGAGTATTTGTCCTCACACCCGACCCGCTGCACCCTACTGGTCACGACTTCCCCACTGGAACCCAGGTAACTACCTACCTGAATAGGGCCAGTCACCAGTGAGCATCTCATTGGTATTTTTCATTTTGTCTATTCAGTTTGTATACTCTTCCTTTATTACGTCAGTTGTTACGATTACTATTCTCACTCTGAACTGTCGCCCGTATTATTTCACTTGTCATTTTGAATCAACTGTTTGGCAACGTCAGATTTTATGTTATCAAATTTCACACAGTATTAAGTAACACTTTTATTTTATTCAATTTGCTTACTAATCCTATAATTGCACACCCGTTCCAAACATCCTACAAATTATTCTATATACGACATTAATTGTTTTGCCACTTGACACATATATCAATGATTATAATCACAAATATTTTAATTGCATTTCATACTACTACTATTATTATTATTTTACGCATTCACACTTATGATTCCATTCCTTCACCGGATATAATTTCTTAAAAACTGCATATGCATATATACGATTGTACAGCTTGATAATAAATTCGCTGAATCACATGTTAACGATATGTATCAAATAATCATAATATGTTGGTCAAGATAAGCAAATACTTGACAACCAACTTTTTCCAACACAGTCTGATTACGAGATCACATATATGTGTATGTACGACACAACCCGAGATAATAAAAAGAAAAAGAAGAAAATGCCTATTTGAATGAACATTTTATTTGCATTTCAATAATAACAATAATAAGTACAACAAGACATAAAAGTTAGGTGATAAACTCAAAGTATACAACACATTATTATTAATATTATCATTATTATTATTTTCTTTTTGCACAATGAAAATATTACTGAAAGTGAAGTTAGTAGAAAAAAAAGAAACATCAATAAGAGAATCAATTTTTTATTCCTTTGTAGTGTTGTTGTTATACACCCATTCTAATATCACTTTTCAATACGCGGTAATTTTGAACTTGGTTCTGAAGTCTTATCATCATCATCATCGTCGTCGCCATCATCGTCATTATCCTTATCATTATTAGAGACAGATGAAATTTTAGAATGATGATCATCATTATTGAGGGAATTTTTTTCAATAAATATCGTTGGAAAAACTAATAAGATACAGGTTACATTGTCACCAGACATACGAAGTACAGCTTCATTAACCAAATGTGTACATACTGAATCCAAATGACGTTGTGATAAGATTTCAGATAATTTGAGAGTAGACGACTATTTGTAATATATAATAGAAACAATAAATAGAAAGATAGAAAAAGAGAATATGATACAACTGTTACAGATAATCAAGTACTAGAGAAGATTTATAGATCAAGTGGATGATTTGTAAACTAATTGTGTTCTCTGAGCTGGTTGGTTTAATTGAGGAGCTTTCGTCGTCCTTCCGGATAACATTCCCTTTTAGCGTAATTGATTCAAATTCTCCATGAATGATAGGGTTGCGTTTCCTGATTACCATCTTCGTAACTGATAGTCTATTTAAATGTGTATTGATCATTTTTATGGACTTGGATTTTGAACTTTCTCGTCGTTCAGAAGGACAACGAAAGCTCTGCAATTAAACCAACCAGCTCAGAGGACACAACTAATTGCAGATAATGAAGTACAGTACGAACTTATTAAGATTGCTGTGTCATAGGCTGAAATGAAGCCACCTTACCTTAATGAGCTGAAAAAAGTTAACTAAAAAATATATGTTCTTCGTAAGATATCCAGACTGTAACAAACTCCTTCGGGTTACAAGAGTGTATATTTCTAAAACACGTATTAATATGAATACTGACAAAACTTGTTGCATAAAATATTAAAGACTATGCTAGATTGACTACTGCGAATATATCACACAAAGTATTGTGAAAGTAAAATTTGTAGAACTAAAGAAAACGTATACATTCATGACTGCAGTAGTCGAACTGATCTACTACGACGACTTGAGAGGAGAGGAAAATAAAGTCTTTGATTGAGATACATTTGTGTAGTACTATGAATATGCTTACAATATAATAAAGATGGAATGCATTATAGCGGTATATAACTCCCAGAAACTATAAGCCTACAATAGTTATTACTCAACAGTGGGTGCTGATCTTCACTGTTTAAGTTGAAGGTATGCGGTCAATTATACATAACACTTGGCACACTGTCGTGTTACATTCAGTTGCTGACGCACAATTTCCAACTAGCTAAACACATATCAGTGTCCTACGTTTTTGACCCCAATATATGGCAAAGTTAAACTTTAAGCAACACTAACTATCAATCAGCGAATGACATCGAGTAGTGCAGTCCTTTCTCCTTGTTACTGATCCGTTCAGACGGACAGCACACATTCGGCTATCTACCGGGATCCAGTCAAGCAATGTCTTTTCTGCCCTAGTACTCAGAGCTATCCCTACACCAGCTAATCCTCGTGAACTAGCCGTGGCATCTCCTGACACCCTCAAGGTGAATTTTGCAGATTCATCCTGTTGGCCAGGTGGGGTTAGGTGAATAACCACATTTGGGTCTTGTATGCGTGTTTCTGAAACACAGCATATATCAATGGCTCGGGATGCCAGGGTCTTAGCTAGTGATGCTTGTTGTCCTATTTGGCAAAGTGTCCTGACATTAAATGCTCCTATATGAAATTGGTGGCGTGGCTTCAGGAGGCTGTCGGTAGTGGTTTTTTGGCTTCCATCGTTTTTAGTGGACGCAGAGTGGAGAGGAAGTGGAGAGCTATCAAACCGAGGAGTTGCATCAGTGGAAGGAAGGCAAGATGATAGAGATGAAGATGAAAACAAAGATGAGTGAGTAATGGAGAGGTTTCGCGTGCGTTTCGGATTGTGAGGGCGATTGTTACTTCCCGGCTGCCCACACCGTGGAAGTTGGTTGCGTGACCGCAGAGCCCAGGGGACAACTGCTTGAGGCCGGTCACACGCGGCCTGCTTTTGTTTGTTCTTTGTTGTTTTGTGTGCCTCAGTAGCATATTTATCACTCCTGCCGTGTGACATGGCAGCAGGAAGCGCGGTCGTTGTTAATCCGGGCCACGGCCGATCCGGCATGAAATTTTGTGATTTTGTATTTATCATGATGTTGGATTGGGTAGCTGCTTTTTGTTTAACCACTATCCAAACAACCTGCCTGGCATGGTAGGACCTCAAGAGACATAAGTCTCAGCCAGTATAGCTTGAATAGATCATTGCGGTGTTCAAGCCCGACCACCACGTCAAGGTAGCAGCTTTCGGTCGGGGCATAATAAGGTGAGCAACATTGAAGTTAGGCGTCGAGTTCTAGGTAAACAGGGGAAATCAATCGACGAAGTCGTGAAGTTACAAAGACTGAGATGGTTAGGACATGTGCTACGTAGGCCGAGCCATCGCCTCCCTCGACGAGCAATGTTAGCGGATATAGGGTCAGGCTGGAAAAAAGCTAGCGGAGGTCAAACAAAAACTTGGCACCAGTCAATGAAATCCACAACAGTTGGTCTAAGCCACGTAGGAAGGTGTAGACTTCCAGGCTGGGGTCCTCGAGACGGTAAAAATCAATGGTTGGAAACAATTGGTGACATGGCTCAAAATCGTTCTCAGTGGCCAGCGCAGATGCATCCACTCCTTGTGACTTATGATCTCCAATGAAACTGTTTTGTTCTTCGTTACTACTATTCCTTTGTCTCACCCCTCTGCTCACTGTCTCTATTATGCTTTTCTTGTACTTTCTTCTCTTGCTTCGCGTGCTACACGGAGTGTGGCGACTTGAACTTCCGCACATTTGTGCAAAGTTCTATGTCGAAAACAGACAGACAGAGTGACATCGAACACACCAATCACGTGAAGGAGGCATTTTCGTGGATGGAATACATATGGCGAAGTTGAACAACAGCGTCCCAGGAGTGCGAACGCTCGTGTGACCTTGAACGCATGCTAGTCGTTGGCTTTTAGTTTTACGTTGGAGTATCAACAGAGTATAATTCCATTATGGGCAAAATCTATTTTGACAGAGTTTCATAATGTAATACAGTAATATTTACTGAGGAAAAAATTGTGCTTGAAACGTCATCAATAAATATTATACTGCGATACTATCAAAACAAATATTACCGACAATGGACTTCTACTCTAACACAGTGTACAAATTCTATTCTTATATCAACAGAATAATCAAACCACATTCTATGCATGTAATTATTTAGGTCTTCTAACCATAATCTTTCTTGAACCTAACTCTAGCGTGAAAATATCCCTAAACTAACTGTAATCTAACTCGAACCAACTCTAATGTTGCCTTAATTAGGTTAGCCTAACCCTAAATTGTCTTTGGCTTAAAGAGTAACTTAATCCTTCCCAAACCTAAGCTGAAACTTTCCAGATATCCCATTTAATAACATAACACTTCGATGAACATATTTTGTTGATGATGATAACATTATTTCTCAGGTTTCACTAATTTGCTGAGTGGGCCTTTCGCGGTCATTGGTGTGGTCGCACTCCATTGGTAGTCAGTGGTGCTTAAAGTTTAACTTGGCTGGATATATATATATATATATATATTGGACGATCAATCGATCTGCTGTTCTAATTTAGCTTTCGAAGAGTCCCCTGATGATATAGAACAAGTACACTAGGGGCTTACCATGTAAGTGTATTCTACATACCCGTCAACATCCTATATCTTTTAAAAACATCACATCGACCGATAATAAACGATGTCATAAAATCTTAAACCACGGATTGTAGAAATTTTGAGTATAAAAAATATATGTCCTGCACTCCTCTACACGGCTGCCATCAATATTCAGAGTTTTCATACATTGATATTGCCTTTAAAAAGTAGTTAAATTTTTCTTATTTGACTTAAAATATATTTGTCGAGAAAAATGACACATGCTTAAGATACCCACGGTAGACTATGTTAGATATTTATTCAAATAAAATGAATTATATGCTGAAACAGTTACTTTGATTGAAAAAATAAATCTAAAAGATTAGAAGCTAATAACTAAGCTCTAATTAACTAACTAGAGCATTGTCTGGATACTTGGACTGATACACGTTAATGCAAATTTCTACACAGACTTGGTCCAAGCTACATTTTTTCTTTAAAAGACATTCATCTTTAACTGAACGGAATATCAACTTCTAAGAACACAAATTATTTTCAGTAAATAGATGGGTGATAAAACTGAAGACGTTTGTTATCCACAAGAACTGGTACCATGTCTCATTGTACCCCCCGAAAATCACTTCTATAGGTAAAACCCGGAGAAAGAAATTGACTGGACCACATTGGTTGACTATGTCGCTGAGTGAGTGGTAAGTTTCTCTACTAAGTTCGAATGGCAGTCTTATGCAATATCCAGGACATTTTACAGCAAAAAATAATCAATATTGTTAGGTAACAGTAGGTTTAATAAAATGTGATTAAAGGATATTGATGATTATTCATTGCCACAGCTTCATTTACTACTGATATCATTATGCAGTATGCACTACTTTTTTCCTATACTGAATGTATAAATGTAACTCATAGGAAGAATGATAAAACAAAAAACATTTTTAGTACGGTGTCATTACTAATGTCGCCAACTACTAAATTCACAGATGAATCTAAAACCACATCATATACGCCTCATAAAGAATGAGTTTTCGAAAGAAAGGCACTAAACAGCTGTGCAGTCCTCTTTGGTTTTCAAAGATACTCGGAAAGGGGTTCAACTCGTGATGAAAACTTTACTGGAATATTATAATGAGGCAAGTGAAATGTGATGTAACTTCTTTACAAATCAAGAAAATCGACATTAACAAGCTTTCGACTGAAAACAAAAGACAACAAATCGTCAGAACATAAGAATTTAGTTAAGGTTACAATGATTGACCCTGCGAAGATAAGCAATTTAGAATAAAAGCTTAGCAACTGCACTACATGCATTAACATACAACAAAACAATAGGGTGGGAGAGGGTTAAGATTCTAAGAAGTAATCTATGTAGGTGGAGAGCGAGAAGGGTTGATTACTGAATCCTTGTTCATCGAGTCTACACCCAACACATGCAATAGGAATGACTCATCATTCATACCGGAAATATGGGAAATACTACTACCAATCAAGCCAAGGCGATGAAAAATAATAGACGAAGTTAGAAAGTTGTGGGAGTACCTTGATATGATTATGAGCGCGAATAAATCGTGCTCCAAACGTCATCAGTAAATATCACTGTATAACACTGTGAGACTCTATCAAAATAAATTTTACCCATAAAGGAAAAGATAACAAACTTTAATCATGAAAATAGCACAAACAGCGAACGCAACAGGATAACGCGATACCGTATTTTGTCTAATGTCAAACAAACTCGAAAATCGACAGTAAAAAAATCAACAAGTTGGCAGAAGAAATAGAGAAGACAAAACTTTAAGTGAACATGGATAAGACGAAGGTGACTGAGATACCTGGCCAACAACAA
Organism: Trichobilharzia regenti; assembly: GCA_944472135.2. Lineage (NCBI taxonomy): Eukaryota > Metazoa > Platyhelminthes > Trematoda > Strigeidida > Schistosomatidae > Trichobilharzia > Trichobilharzia regenti. Next base: position 72,597,460 of record OX235262.1, read on the forward strand.
CGACAACAAGATAGAATCACCATCAATGGGAGAAATTCGAAGGAAATCAACTCTTTCACTTATCTAGGCAGCATCGTTTCAACTACAGACGGCACGGATAAAGATGTCAAAGCCGGCATCGGACATTCATCCCTCTGAAATCAGTGTGGAAATCTACTGCACTCAGCTTAAAAAAACACGACTGGGATTTTCAACAGTAGTGTCAAGTTAGTCAGCACTTCTAAACGGTTCAAAGTCTTGGCACGCGCATCACGTAAAACATTCCCAACAGGCTGTAGACTTTCATTAGCAAATATGCCTCTGTTGCATATTAAAGATTAGACGGCCAAAAAAAATATACTGAAGGAAATGGAGACGGATCAGAGACATGCTGAGAAGACTGTTGAACGACATCGCACTGCACGCCACGGAGTGGAACCCGAATGCGAAACGGCGAGCCGGGAGTCCAAGGATGACACGGAGCAGATCGTGCTGGGAGGAAAGAGAGCTTATGGGTGGTTATGGGGCCTGTTAAAGAGGACTGAAGAGAACGGGACGAAATGGAGATATGCTGTTGAAGCCCTATGTGCCACTTGGAACCCAAGAGAATAATAACAATATAATGTAGGGCATTCAGCTGAAGAAACCTGCCGAGACTGATGAATGCATTAAATCCTGTCTTATTAACAATGCAAAACAATTATAATATCAATAAGTATTTACACACGTTACTGAATAAACTTTAAAACAGAATTCACTTGATATACTATGTAATTGAATGGACGAAGAGTTGAATGTAGAGAAATACAAGTGTTATTAAGCTTGTTGGTATATTTAACTCACCTTGTTTCGACCACTTCAAATCACCTAAATGTGAATCTAAAGTAACAATATACTGTTAATCTTATATCTTTATCAATGGTCCGAATTTCGCGTCTGGCTCTCAAAATATCCCAGTAACTTTTCCAATATGTATCAACAATTCCATTATAGATAAGATTTTATTTTGATAAATCGCACAGTGTTTACAGTTATATGAACTGATGACGTTTCGAGCACAAACTATTGCTCATAATCATATCAAGTTACTCACACAACTTTGATCTCTCATTTATATACATATGTGGAATGGATTAGATATTGGATTAAAAATCAATGTGAGATAATGTACATTCAGAAATAATCGTACGAGTGTTGTTGATCAATTGCAATTAGATGGGAAAATTGGACGAGTGTTTTTACAGTCATAATAAGCTGCTTGTTAGAATGTGTTTGAATTGAAATAGAATTTTGATTGATTGATTTTTAATCCAATATCTAATCCATTCCACATATGTATATAAATGAGAGATCAAAGTTGTGTGAGTAACTTGATATGATTATGAGCAATAGTTTGTGCTCGAAACGTCATCAGTTCATATAACTGTAAACACTGTGCGATTTATCAAAATAAAATCTTATCTATAATGGAATTATACTCTACCACAGTGCCCAAGTTTTATACTTATATCAATAATATATCAACAAGTTTTCAAGTATTGGTTTGTAGGGATTTGATTGAGTGGTTACAGGATTTCATCGCGAGTTGACATCAGTTAGAGGACCATTAGAAAACCTGCAGGAAGTACTGGATAGCTGTTTCGTTAACCTGGTTTAGGATTCTTCAGCGATACGCACCCGCACTGCGGGGTTCGAACCCAGTACTTTCTGATTACGAGGCAAGCTAGCTCGTAAACTATTAAGCCACTGGAACCTGATCGAATCGCCAGCCTATGAATTCTAGCATCTACCAATTCACAACATAGCGCGACCGCCAGCCAACAAGCTTAATAACACCTGTAATTCTATCTGTCCAACTCATTGTGTATTCAACTACGCAATACTAAGGGACTTCTGTTTTCACACTGACTGAATACAATGCGTGAATACATCGTATATTGGTCCTAAAACTATTTTAGGTTGTAGACAGTTGATAAAAAACCAACTAAATAATATGCTATCATAGTGCCCTGCTGAATTTATTCTTCTTACTTTCTTCAAAGACAGGTGAAAAACTGTATGAAACAAACTCTCTGATTACCTGACCATTTTGTGAATTCAAATGTTCTTTTTTATAATTTTCAATTTCCTTCATTAAAAGTTGATGAGTAAGACAGACAGCTTCATTTGGTGGAAAGCTTTTCCAAAGACCATCACAAGCTATTAATAAAATCTGAAACAAAAAAAATTCGGAGTATTTTTTCAATGTATATAAACAAGGGTAACCTGTGAGTAAATCAATCACATGATGGACATGAAGACAGTTAGGAGATCACTTCACTAATAGATACCCATGTGCCAAACAATTACCTTGACACTTAAAAAGAGACGAGGAAAATACAACATGGTACAACATTGGCACACAATAACTTTATGGACTGCTGTCATGTTTCGGTCTAGTCACATCTGACTCCTCCTCAGTATGATCTCACTCCGGCCAACATTCTCCATAAGGAAAAGCGTTAACTCGGTATGCATAACACACGTGTTTCGACCACCCTAGTCGGTGGGAATTCACCGACTCATTCAGTTTCACTATCTATCATATACGTACCAATCAAGTGAAGAATAGTGAGAAAATCAACTATTGCAACAAAACTGAACTTAATTTATCTTTAGTTAACTTATTTATGGATATTAACACGAAAATGTGCAACCAAAACTGTTAATTCCCTGGTCGACCTCGTTCAATCTGAATATAAGAGTTAACTTCATAATTTGTAACAGTTGCTTTGGTTAACCTCAAACCGTCGTATACCATGAGAAGTCAAATCTGTAGGATTTTCTTCAAAACTATCGGGCTTCAACTGATCGCTCAACGGTAACTGATAGGTCACAGAAGGGCGATTATTAACGAAGGTAGTACACAAACTCTCTTCAGTATTACTGTAGTACAAAAAAGGTTACGAGGTTTATTCAGAAGTAGACGTTTTCAATGAAATTATGAAAGCTATTCTTCAAGACAATTCAGATAACTACAGCAAGTGCTAACCCTGCCAAAGTGCGAAACAATCTTAAATGCCGTAGGCAACTGTTTCATACCCAGACCCTCATTCATCGTACAATAAATCAGATTCAAACTCCGCAGCGACTCGCCTAAAAATCTGCGTAAACTCACTCTTTCTTCTTACACGAATGTGTAAACGATTTTACCTCAACTAACATCTGTTCTATACAGTTTGCCTTAACATTTGTTCTCATATCAAACTAGCAAAAGAAATGGGTGCTAAGAGATAGCACAGGGAGGTAATCGTCAATAAAATCCACCCTGGAGTTACAGGTTTCTTGAAATCAGAACTCCAATGCATAACACTTAATTCTAATATTAAGTATGAATTAATTAGAATAAAAGAAAATTTGAAGGCAAACAATTATTAATTAGTATATTTTTTACACTCTTCCATAGTTTTCAGTCAAGTAAACTAAAATTTTAACAGTTACAGTGTTTTCCCTCAAAATAGGATCGTAAGTGTGAACAGTATGATTTTGTGTTGGACAATTTGTTAAGGAAATACTTTCCAACCTCATATCATTATTAAACTGCATAACCACATTAGTTAATCTTATTGAAACAGCTTAGTCGTAATGTATGATGAGGATGGTATAGTGAAGACAAAGTACAAGAGATAATGAAGGATAAAACTGATCATGTGCAATATTTACCACTTATCAGCAACTGTTTAAGAAGTTTGAAATCACAACGTTGACCGATTGTTTACCAAGTGTTTGTTTAGAAAGATTCACCAGCTAAAATGGACTGATTGCTAACGAAATCTCAGCAAAAATACATAAGACTTGTTAGTCATTTGCTAGTCTTCACCATCTTTGGAGATAGCAAGATGACAGACTATCAATCAAAAGGTTGACTTAACTGCTGTAAGTGGATAGGCATGAACAAAGCATACAGACTTTTGACTAAACATGCAATCCTACAATTGTGTTTTCACGGTAAAGAACACATAGGATTGCTGAGATTAGACATTAAGAAACTGGCTAATTGACGAACCGCAGCAGAACTTCGCATAAATGTGAGTTGACCTAAGTTTCCATATATTAAAATACGAGAAATGAAATGACCCTTTAGTTAGAAAACGTAATTAGATGGAATAATTCAATGAGTGGTGCTAATCTGCATCTAACTATTCTCTATCCCGTACGACTTGCGCCATCGTGGTTTCATCACATTCCTTTTTTACTTGTATCTATGCTTCTTAGACGTATGAAGACCTGAACTGCTTCAATTTTGCACAAAGTCATAAGTTGATAAGAAACTCCATCAAACCAGTAAAAAGTATAAGGTATTGGTCAGTATATATTACTTTTTTGATGTTTCCTATATAACCCGATGTTACTTCAGTACTTCTCAAATGATGGAATCAGATATTGTTTCCAGATCAGCAAATATGGCAACTGTTGAATGCAAGTATATTCACATTTCAAAACTTGTTGGAGGGAGATATGACTAATCCACTCCCATCTATAAATGGGACCTACTTACGCTTCTTGAATTTTTCATGAACCCCACGTGCACCTTCGTGTGACTACGGACTCTAGATTTTTTTATAAAACATTATCTGCATCCTTTATAGTGTTATCACAAAAAGAAATCCAACTTCCATATTAGATAAGTTTATCTAATATGGTATTAAATTCTACCACAGTGCCTAAGTTCGACACTTACATTATTAGAAATCTAACATCTTTATAAACTGGGATGGTGGACGATCGAGATTAATTCAACTAATACGTCAACATAGCAGCTATTTGTCAAAACAGCATAGGTAAGTCTGTCAATGAAATTATGAGGCTTTATTGGGTAAGGTGGCTAGCACACATGCTACACACAGTCATAACCCTCTCCCAGTGGTTACTTCGACTGAAAAACGATTCGTTTAGAAAGAAATTAGGAGTGGTCAGATCAAAACACGTCAATCATCTATAAAGACAATGAATGTAGATGTTAAAAATCGAGCGGCCGGCAACCCAGTCCCTAATGAAACAAACCACATCTCCAGGATAACCCTCTTGGCAAATACACAGATGCATAATTTTCTGATGACATATTTCTGTCAAAACAAACAGACATAATGATGTTATCGCAGAATAAGATCTAGCATTACTCAGTACAAGTCTAGGCAGGTGTCCTTAATGGATGGAGATTTAAAATGAAAAGTAATAAATATCTGTTACTTTTTTTGAGGGTAATGGCAGCTTACAGAATAACGAACCTCCAAGTTAACTAATTCATCACAAAATATGCAACTTAAACCCACATATCAGTCGACTACACTACTTACGAAATCGAAAATGTGTCAATCGCACAATAAATATATATAACTCACTGGTCATCGTTGGTTAGCTGACATTTTCTTACATCTGGGATACATGTAACACCTTGTTTTTTAAACTGGTAGTCACCAAATGATCGACTGACTTCTAAAATACTGTTTACACGACCATTTTGAACAGAGGCTCCAGTAGCTTGTATACGCTGACGTTCTTCATAATCCATAGGGTTATGGTCTTTTGTTAAACAAATTGCACTCAATTTTGTGTTTTTTACAGGACTTTTATCAGTGTTATTTGCATTACCATTAGAATGATTAGATTCAGATGTTGAAGGAGTTTCAACAAATCTAGCTAAAACAACCTGGGAAGCAAAGTGTTAGTGGGATAAAACAGTGGAAAGTACAAAATTTGAGCGCAGACACAACAATATTCAAAATTATCAACAGTGAATTAACGTTGGATAAGGTCAAGACTACACTGAAATGGTCTAATGCTTCCCTGAAACATTAGCAACTAGAAACCCACAAGATCAGGATAGAAACAGTTTTAAATCTAAACTGGATGAATAATAGGAAGCTTGTGTGCTACTGATTATTTTCAAAGGACATTACAAGCAATGATGCCGAAGTAAATTACACTTTTTTAACCTTTTAACAGGCATATTGATGGGGCAACTTTTCGCATATGACTTCATGTATGTGTACGTGTTTTTAAGGGGGTAATGAAGATTGTTTTTCAGCCCGTTAGTAATAACTACAGCTTACGCTAACATAAATTTACGTAGAAAAGCTGAGTGACTAGGAAAAAAACAGACCTCAATTTATCGTCCAGAAATGAGTTCCTACCTGACGGCTACTACAACGACGTTTATTGCTATTTGTGTTAATAAGTTTATATATGTATGGTTACGAAATAGCACTTTAGTCATGAATGCAGTAAATGAATATAAAAAAAATAAAAAATTATAACAATGATGCCCATAAAATGAAATAATTTAACAATTATAGGTTAAAGTATGAATCACCTTTGAGTCACCTAGATTTGCAATATAAAGTGTATTATTCACTAATAAAACAGTTGCCGCTGTACTACCATCTCTCCAATGAGGGCGCCTGAAAAAATAGAAAGAGGCGCAAAAAAAGATGAATGAAACATAATGGTTGGTTTCCTACTGCTGACACGCCTCTCTTAAAAACTCTTCATCTGTTTTCTTATATGAATCGTATAACACACGCTTTATATCCTTTTCTACTTGTTGTATCCCACCTGAAGAGCAAAAGATGAAAGATAAATCAGTCGATAATATATTTGAAATTTTTTCTACATAACTCAAAAAATAATTAACCTAATAAAACCTCTTAAAACTACCTACCGACTAAAATGCTCCAATATCACGACATACATTTGCACAAAAACAAACAGTTGGCGTAAAAGCGGTTTTGTTTAAAATGGTGAAAATAATTACAAAACTATGCATTTATTTAAACACAATTTCAGTACCAATGTCAACCATCTACTTCAGGCTGGACAACTGGATAGTATCACCAGCCCTCACACAAGAAGTGTGTCTGGAACATGCAGGACCTTTTCTGGGAACTGAGTTCAAACTGAGAAGACCATGTGAACAGCAAGAAATGAGTTACACAGAATATTACAACAACAGTAGGACGAAATATATATGAAGGAAAGTACCCAGAGATAAACAGGACGAAACACGTAAACGTATTTGTCAGGGTCATCCCAAAGAGCGGTCACTACTTTCTGTCATTTTCGGTAGTATAGGTAACAAGAAATCTGCTGTACAGTGACTATATATCGTAGTTCTGCGTCTTATTTAATAAAACCTAGAGCGACTAGGTCGCTGACTTTTCAGAAGCCACGAAGTTTCCTGATGTATATAAGATATGCTGACCTAATTCAACTATCCTTCATCCTACGGTGCCACATTATTTCCTGACCACTTCCACATTCTTCGACTAGTACTAGGACTAGCAAACAGTTAACAGTATGGTGACCACAGTGCTGACCCACCGACCAGCAACTGATTTAGACAGTTGGCCTGTTATCACCCAGTAAGGTAATATTGTCTGCATTATCTGCCTAGATAGCAGATTTACATCACTACGTATATCCCATTAGAGTTTTTATCAGAACTTTAGGGGGGGAAGAGTCAGAAAGAAACAGCGAAATCAGGCAGTCCTATCTAACCCTAATTCTTATAGGAAAAGATGATAGGCGATTGCATACTTTCATTCTATCTGATATTTTTGTATAGTCATTACAAGCTACCAGTGAACACAGAGGTACTTCTAATACAACCCAAAATAATTTCATTTAATGGGTTTTACGTAACCGAAATATCAAGAAATACTGTAACAACAGAAGACAAGGGCCAGGCAACAGATAATTTATTAAGGAAATCAACACATATTTATACATTTTCATGTACATTATTGTAGATTATTTAAGCAAACAAACAGTCTTTTGATTGGTTGTTTCTCACAGAAAGTTAACCTTGCATCTCTTTGTGGCTGTTTCTTGAATGTCAGATCATCTATATGTTAACTGTATCCGCCTACGCAAAGCCCTTCTTTTTATTTTTCTCAGGACCAATATTGGGGACATAAACATTGACGTGAATTACTGTTCACCAATTTTGACTAACAGCCAGCTCTCACCACAATACCACTGTTGTTCTGAAACACGTTTGATAGTGTTTCGACACTTACCAGAAGGTGAACCCATGTTTCCACAAACTGAACAATAACCAGTATTTTTGTTGCAAGTGGTAATACACAATAACCCGATGATTGAAAAATGCATTACGTAGCCATTTTTTATACATAGACAAGATGGTCGCTTAACTCCACACACACGAAACACAACCTTAAATACCCTCTGGAATAACCTAGCCGGTTCCAGGGCTACCGTCGCCATCATCTTAAAAATGGACCGCGGCTAACTTGCCTAGGCTGTCTTTCGATGCATCAGCAACTGGAGTCCCCTTGGACCACCACTTCATTAGGCATATCGGCGATAACCTATGAAAATTAACTGACTTAGAACAGGGAATAATAGCACTTCTTAAGCTTAAGTGTTATTTGCTAATTCGCATGCCATCAACCTCACACTACACAACGGATAATCCCCCTGTAGAATACGGGTGAATTGCAAGGACGTCTACTGATTATTATCCAAAATTACAAGTTTCACATTAACGATACGATTTCCGACCCAAGATAAGTGAACGGGAAATACTTACACATTCGCACAAAACGAAGGAAACTTCCAACACTACTAGAAAAATAGCTAGCGATCAAACATAACTGGAGAAGTAAAACAGAAGATCAAGACGCACTTTGAAGCAAAGATATACATCCAACATGCTTATTGGAAAAGCCAAAAGCGAAAAATCTACGTCGTTCTGACGCGTTTCCGACTAATGAATGTGATGATTGAGGATTTCAAACTTCTATGGAATTCACAAGTTTTTCGTGACTTAATTTAAGAATTTTACCAGAATGGAAACTGTGGCGGGATTTGGAGAAAATGCAACATCCTACCCTCAAACCCACCAAGGAATTTTATTTGTGTTATAGACATTACTACGAATACACAGTCATTTGCAAATAGTTCTAGTGGGATTTGTACGAAAACCAACTGGACCATTTCCAGTTTTAGTGTCAAAAATTGAGGTGAAATGCAAGAGACCTAATTTAAAAGCGGAAAGATTATCAAAATAGCACAATAACATATTAGGCTGACTGATAAACAGAGGGGACTCTCACCACGAGGAAAACGTGCAGCGATATGTTGATGCAAGCGTTTACATGCAAAATTAGATGCTCTTGATCCTCCATGTCCATCAAAAACACCAAAGTAGCCCACTCTTCCACTGGAAATAATTAGTTCACAACTTATATTAGCTTGATTACATTTCACTTGAGACTCCTCGACACATAAGCTGCATCAAGTCGTCCATCAGTATATGAGCATCCTGCATTTCTGGCCTTTCTCCTTTTCTGGAGATGACTGAATAAATGATTGGAAAAAGTTCTTAGGAATGGATATCCGATATCACTCAACACCTTACCAACACATGATCCAGATTTAATTCCACTAGCTGAAGGTGTGTCATCCGATTGTTCTAACTTGTCTTAAATAACAGTCAAAACTGAAAAAAGTGTCCATACTTGATTCGTCACTGTCTACAGAAGGTTCGGGTAAATCATCGAAAAGACTCATTTATTTAGCCACCGCCACGATGGTCAAGGGCATTCAATACCCAATATCTATCCCCCTTCAGCAGCCATTATAAAGTAGTTTAAACTATTTAAAGTTGTTTTTCGTGGTGATAAACTTTTCCTTGATTTGCTGCAAAAATATAACCAGTAACTGAAATTACCTTGTAACGCCTCAAATGGAGCAGGTTGACTGATTAAATTTGTACTGCATTTCGTCATCAGTGTTAAGCCCGCTAACGGGTTATTAGTTCAGTTGTAATGATGACAACAACAACGACAGTAAAAATGAGGCTAACGGTGCGTCAATTTTAGTTTAACATAACTGTTAACATATCAGTGAGATATATTGAATGCAATGAAATTGTTTGTAATTTTATAGTCTGGATGAAACTTAGGTCACACTATGATGCTTCTCGAAGCCACTCTGAGTGACGAAATGGGTGTTCAGGGATGCATATTTGATCCGATTTGAGTTATTTTGATAACGGAAGCATTCCAGAATCTCTTGTTTAGTCTTGCAAATACTTATGTCTGTAGCCATAGATTATTGTCTAAAACTATTAGCCTACAACACCCATCACTCAACACTGGGTGCTGATCTTCACTGTTTAAGTTGACTTTATAACTGGTGTCTCGCGTTCGACCATCCACGCCATTTGGCACGCCATCATTTTACGTCCGGTTATTCGTCCACGACCCCTAGCTAGTTGAGTAGTCATTTTCGCACTACGATTCCGGTCCCGAAATTTATTTCATATTTTGGACGAACAAATTGATGTTATGATTTGTCTTTAGTCTTTGTGGAACAAGCACTAGAGGGGTTGTGGGTGTAACACTTTGCGTTGGTTTACTTCATAACATCCGTGAACTTCATCCTGGCTTCAACTTCTACAGGTCTGTCAGAATCTCATCCACACTTCTTGTAGCTGAATAAAGCTCCATATCATCAGTGCGAAGAAACGCCAGGCAAACCAAATACAGCGTATGGAAATGACTAATTAGTATAAACACTTGCGGAGCTACACAGGTCAGTCCACAACATGAGATGTAGCAGCATTTAGCTCTCGCATATAATCTCCTTCTGTCAATGTCCAGTTCTACTGGAATTAGCACTGTCTTTGGAAGACTTTTAGCAACAATATGCTACAACCAACTCGGAAAATCAGAACACAGAATGGAAACTCAAGAACCCGATATTCTTGCGCCAATATGTAACCAACAATAAGGTTATAATACACAAAGATTCTGATAGTATTTCTCCGTCTACTAACAGCGAACGATGGTACGATGACTGCAGTATCGGAGACCCCGCGAAAAATATGGATGAGTTGGGTTTGAGCAAACAGCCATGAATTGATCGTTCGATCTTTAACTACATTGACACTCCCCAACAATAAGGGATCCATCCCTTTCTTCCATCACGATCAATACACGTTGACTTGGATGCCATTGCGAGAATCTGGGTCACACGGACAAAGCTGAAATGGAAAACAAACAGCAAAGCCAACACACCACAGGCATACCCACAGCACAATCTCACACATCGACGCCTACGCCTTCCGGTTAAAGGCATCCTCTTGATAACTTGCAACACAATCGCCACTTGCTAGAATGACTCTTGCAGAAAGAACTTTGATCATAGCAGCACCTCATGATACCCTTCGCTCACCCTCTTGTCTATTCAGTATCAATTACCACTGCGATCACTTGTCACTCATTCTGCCTCAGTCCTAGTAACGGTGACATATGCAAGCCTCAGTCGTCTACATTCCCGCTTCTCAGCATGTGGGGCCACAGCCCAAATCGAAACATTCATTCTCAATCGTTGATTCCACAGCTAATCCTTATCTCCGTGTGCATGTTATTCTCAGCACTAACCTCCCCGGCGTATGCGACCCATCCGCTGTCTTGAACACCAATCAATTCATTCACCGATGTAGAAGACTCAAAACAACTTCAAAGGTAAGCACGACGAAAATTTTAACAAAATTATGCAATTCAACAAATTACGAAAACAACAAGTAAACACAGTGAATCCAAAAACTCCAATGGATGTGACACACCATACATATATACAAACAGTACATATAAACTCGCTGACCGTGTCCTGATGTAATTCCTTTGAAGAATCGCAGGACTTATACTATGTAATATGAAAATAATTTGACCCTCACATCCATCTAAAGGGCAGTGGCATCATTACCATTAATTCTCCAAAGCAGATAGGAGTGAAAGAAGAGACGGTCAACGCTCAGGTGAAAAGGATTCTTGCTCTTAAACTGGTGTGCATATTAATTCAGTGACTCTTTCCCCTTTAAATACATACATAAATGCAGACAGACGTCATTCAAGTAATTTTTATCAAGGCGACATTCCATGTATGCAAAGGAAATGATACAACATCACTTCCAAACATAGAGAAGATTGCATCAGCACACAGTAGAAAATAAGATATTGTTCGAAATAAAGTCTGTTCTTGAACGTAGCTGAAGTTTAAAAGTTATCGACAAAAATAGGTAATATTTGATTTTCAAAAAGGACCAGTGAGGTCCAATTAGATGTCACGTGTGTGGATGGATGTCCCACCAACGACAATGGTTGGGGTCGCGCTAAATCACGAATTAGTAGAAGTTAGAATTCACGAGCCATTGAATCGGGTTCCAGTGGCTGAATGGTATACGAGCTTGCCTTGTAACCGGAAGGTCCTGGGTTCGAAACCCAGTGGGTGCGTACTGCCGATGATTCCCAAACTAGGATGAAACAGCAGCTGTCCAGTACTCCCTGGTTTTCAATGGTTCTCTAACTGATATCAATCCGTGATCAACTCGTAAAACATAACTAATCCTTACAAACCAAACTATAAAAAGAAAATCAGTCAAGGTTAGTGCGTTTAAGTAAATATTTTTCGCGGACGTATAAAAATAATACGTCTTTTCGTGAGTCAACCTAAAAGTTCTTATTTTTACTGGTTATAAAGTGACAATTAGTTTTATTCAGTATAAGTGGAGTGATTGTATGATTCTGATTCCTTCTAATTTAATCACGCATTATACGTTAGCTGGATTAACTTTTAGTAGTTCGTCAATATGCATGTGGGTATGCCAAATGCCCATATTTTTAAACATACATATGGTGATTATTATTTCCGGAATTTTCTTTATAAGTCTAAGGATTCGAATAAATCAACAGAAAAACCCTAAATGAGATTTAATCAATATCACTCTGGGTCCTTATTCGATGGTTCTGATGGAAAATTAGTCATACATACCAATTTAATATGTATAACTTGCTATTATATTGATCCAGCTTGCAATTTGCAAAGACGCTACAATCAAGTCGTGAAACAGAAGCTTATATATCCACCTTGCTCACTGTGTTAATCACTGTCTTATACGAGACCCCAATAAAACATTTTGGGTCATTTTAGGGTTCTGGGAGTTCTTGAAGGAAAAAGAAAACGATTTCTCGAAATTTTTGAATTGATTTGTCCAGAAAGTGCTCTAAATTTTTTATTTGGGACTAGTAAATTTATACTTATGATATCGGTTGTCTGCTTATGTCAGATTTAGGTCACTAATAAAGATAGCAGTTAAAAAATATCGATAGGGCATCGGCTGGTCAGGCTACCCTAATCTTGAATGGTACGAATCAGTTTATTAATTTTGCTCATACGCAACTAGAATGTATATTCAAACGTATAGTTTTCTCTCATAGAGTTTAAGAAAGCTTATTTTCTACTGAGCAACCCTCAGTGACAATCAGCTGATTATCTAACTGTCTGTAGCATTCATTTCTTTATATACCTTGTATTTTGGGAGATAAAGGGATTTTCGCGTTTATGCCAAGTACAGTTTAGATCAAAGGAAGATCTTACCATCAAACTCTTTATTATTTCTTCTGTTTAGACCAAATACAAGTCAAAATACCAAACCGGCAGTCCGCAATACAGAATATATTTCGTAATCCAAATCTTAATGCTACAATAATAGTTTAGCTAGCTAGGGATTGCGGACGAACAACCTAACGTAACGGCGTGAAAAATGGTATGAGTGCTTGCCCGCAAACTTTCAGCTTGAGGAGTTGACTTAAACAGTGCGAGTTAGCGACTAATGCTGAGCGATATATGTTCTGGGCTAATAATTTTGAGGAATTATTTGCTACTACAGTACATACTCAAAGCAAAGAGGCTGTGTGCTAGCAATCAAATACAGTTTACAAAGTTCGTGAACTCATATAATGACTCTAATTGTTGAAATAGTGTATGTGAGGACAGTAAATCATTAATGTGTGCGTCGGTGGCACAGTGGTTAGGACTCTCGCCGACCATGCATATGGTCCGGGGTTCGATCCCCTGCCGACGCACACCTGATATCTATGGTCGGCCTGCAAAATTTGGGCTACCGATATCCATGCTGAAAATTCCATACTTGTACCAAAAATACGGTGTGGAATCAAGCTGTAAATAAAAAAATGTATGTCTTAAGACTCCTCATATAAGTTGACACCCAGTGTACGCTAAGTTTCTAAACTACTGCCATAAGTGTCACTGAGTTTCTTGGTAATGGAATTTTAATATGACTACTTAGTCGATATAACTTTGAAGGTATTATTCTTAAATAATCTGCCATTAGCCAAGGCTTTGCCTCAATAAACTTGGAATTACTGTCTCTGTAACATATGCACTAAGAGATGATTTAAGGTGTCACTTAGACAAATATTGTTGTCATCGAAACTTACTGTTACTTCAACACACAATGATATACGATTTATTGCTTGAATACTACTCCTTCACTAAGAAGACACAGAAGGCGACGGTGGCAGAAATTACGTCTAACTGTATACTTACTTCACAAGACTATTAAAGAGCAAGTCTAAGATATGAAAGCAATTTATTATAATTTAGTATGCACCAATACAAACTCACTGAGGTAACTTTTAATCTACGTGAAAACACACCCATTCATAATATACCATTCTGTAGTAACAGATTTCATTTTTTGTGAGTTTTGTGAATACTACTTACTTGTACTTATGTGTGATAGTGTTGATGAATATCATATTAGCCACCTATAGTAAAGGGCTATTTTTTATACAACAGCATTACAGCTTGGTGGACAGCAAGTAGTTTTTCTTAATTCGGTCTACTGACTTTAAACTAATTGTTCACAGTAATTTATGTCTGTCTTAGAATATTTATTCTTGTCACAGTGACGTGATTTCAAGATATATAGGTGCTAAGTTTGTCTGCAGTCATATCTCTAATAATCATGTTTACCTGATGTAAAAAGACAAAAATACAGACATCCCATTTAATTTTGGTAAACTACTAAACATGTGTGTGCCTTTTTCCATATGCTTAACTGATATAAAGACAAGAAAATTAAATGCAACGCCTCAAAATTCAACACGCATAATTTTTGCATTTCATAAACATTTCACATGATGACATATATTGTATTCTAAAGCTACGGATGTGACTGATCTTTTGACTCCATTTTAGAAGAGTAGCAAAGAGCTGTCGTTATCATATGAAGACCATAGAAATACCATTGGATTCCATCTGAAAGCCAGCATATCAAACTAAAACAATTTCCATTGCATTTCAGAATAAACTTAAAAGTCCTGTTGGTTAATTCCATTTAATAGGCTGCAGAGTGTTAAAGTAAATATGATTGAATGAAAATAAAATGATTTGTCCTTATCTATTTGAGAAATCCCAGGATTACCACTAACAGTTGCTACCTTGGACAGATTTGAAGTCGACAGCCTTATTTGCCCCAAGTTGCCGCTCTATTCGTTGGATTGTTGTGTGAGATAATATTCAAAAGTCCTAGAAACCGTCGTCTTGATTGATTCCTCAGATTTACTTAACTTATTCTACTGGTGTATATCATGGGCATTATAGATTAAAATTTCACTTCATTATATTCACAAACAGTCATTTGTGAGCTACTGTAGTTACCCTTCGACAACATCTAAGGAATGTAAAAAAATTCATGCTTCCTAAGATCTAGAAGTAAACCCTTCAAAACTACTGGACGTAAAGTTAGAGAACCTGCTTTACATATGTTTCTTCAGTAATTTCTAAACGATGCATGGAGGTGCCTGCAATGGAATTCCCGTAGGATAACTTCGTTCTTACATTAAAAGAGTCACTGCCGCATGTTACACATGTTACAAACAAGGCGTACGTTGTTTGATTGCTAATAGGCATACACAGTTTTTCGATTTCAATGATATTTCGATAGAGATGGTACGTCATAATTATCAGAATCCTCTTGGATTCTGAAGGACAGCTCAGTCCTGTTACGACATCTCAAATGTGAGTAATACGTGAAAGCCAATACATTTAAACTAGACAGTGTGTTTATCACATGCCTCCAGTAATGTTTCTCATGAAATTATTCGTGCACATAAGTCGTATGAAATGTCTATCAGTTAGCTAGAAATGTAATTATTGTGATGCTTAAAAGGAGTTTCACTGTTTAGTACAGTGTTTAACTCTGCCATAAAATTTTCCAAAAAGTGGTTTGTATTTTCACTTTCCACTATTCATTTTGCTACTGAATGCAACACCAGTAAGTGAGGATAATCAATGCATCAGAGCTGAACACAGCTTTTGCATGAAGTCATGAAGCTAAGATCAATCAACTGTGTTCATTTTCAATCCACTCCCATACAATGTAATATGATCTTCTGTAAGTAGCTAAATAATAAAGAGTTTACATGCATATCTGATGTAGGTCACTTTAATACTGCATCTTATTTGTCTACATTTTCTCTTAAATATGCCTTAAACCTGCGTCAGAAAGTTTGAAGAAAAAGTATTTGCAGAGAATAAGAACTCATTGTTCCTCTTGTTTAGGTTCATTTCTCATATTAGTTGTGAATTACCTCTCCACTTTGAAGTCCATATCTGTGTGTTTATGTTCTTCTTTGGATGGTGCGCTACCTTTCAACCATAAAGTTAGACGAAAGTGCACAGTATGATAGTGAACTTCCAAAGTTTTCGTGAACAACCTAGTCGAAAACAGGGTGAATAGTACTCAAATTTACAGAATTAATTAAATACTATTTGTATGTCTATATTATCATTCTTATTGGTATTGGATGGTTGGGGGCAATCGGCAGGAAGCTTGAACCTAGGTTTCGTGCTAGTTGGCACTCGTCAGTAAGGTGCATCTGCAACCTTGAGGGAACTCATGCCCCTTCTGAGATTCTAACCTGCATCAACCAGTACTGCAGTCAGAGAGCTTACTGCTGAGGTATTCGGGCTCACGAAAAGTTGCACTACCCCTGAATACTTTTCACAAAAATGCATGTCAAGAGAATTTAAACGTGAAGAATATGGCAAAAGAACAAGGAAACAAGTTACGAATGCCAACAACAAAAAGTACTTGTTTCTACACCTTTATTTCGAAATAGACAGCCTAGATATGTTTCCACCTCGAGTGAAAAAGTATTCTTAACAACACTTCTCTAGATAGGTTTGACAAAATGATGTAATTCATGGTTTTCATTCCAACTACACAAAAAAACCGACTGTTACTTTGCAGTTGGTTAACTCTGATAAAGTATATGGTTACATGTTATATTTTTATCATATTCTTATCACATGATAATCTATATGTTTGATGGAAGATAGATTAGGGACAATTACTGGCTTCCTTCAGCTGCATCTATCAAGAGACATCACACAGTAAAAATGAAGACCAACTCATAAAATACCCAGCCAGCTGTAGAAAGAGACACGAATTTGTCTTCTACACATGGATGAAGTAATCGTAATTAGGATTGTGAAGGAAAAAGTCCGAAATCCACTGAATCTTCCATGACCCTTCAATAGTATGGATGCTATTCGGTCTTATATTAAAAAAGAGTCATTTAGCTGCATTGGATTATAAATATTGTGTTCTGGTAGCACTTTTTGCATGCTGTTATTATTTAATACAATTTTCGTTGAATTCAGTTCGCAACTTCTGTTTCGTCCAGTAAAAATAAAATTCGTAAAGCATGATCACACGTTTAATCTCCTATAACTTACTAGTTTAAGCCAAATTCGCAAAAGATGAATATACTAGTTTATCTAGGCCTTGCCTGAGCCCCTGTAAAAACTGAATTAGTTGTTATGCGACTAAT
This sequence comes from Trichobilharzia regenti, assembly GCA_944472135.2. Classification (NCBI taxonomy): domain Eukaryota; kingdom Metazoa; phylum Platyhelminthes; class Trematoda; order Strigeidida; family Schistosomatidae; genus Trichobilharzia; species Trichobilharzia regenti. The sequence goes on from OX235262.1 coordinate 72,615,150, forward strand.
TTATCAATTCATACTTAACATTTAAACCTAGAATATTTACGTAGGCATCATATATACTTTTTAAAATGCTGTGTTTTTGTCGTTTGCTCGTTATTCTTCCAAAGTGGTTCATAAACTTAGCTGTCACAAACAAATATCAACGTTCCAATGTAAATTCAGGGTATTGCAGAAGTGAATTAATCTTCAAACTAAGTAAAACAGCTGAATAAGATTGTACTCATGTTTTTGAAATAATGGAGAAGATTTGTGCTTCAGGTGGATGTTCTTGGCGTAGCAGTGTTCTTTTTTGATTACACCTTTATTCCACACCGTATTTTTTGGTACAGGTATGGAAGTTTCAGCATGTGAGTTTAAAAGGTATGTAACTGGCTGAATAAAGGAGGCAGATATTTTTTAAGGAAAGCATCAGTGACGCAATGAAACAGTATAATTCAACAGATAAGGCTTCAAATACAGATCACGGTACAGATCCATCGGGTAAATGATAATATTTCACTATATATTATACATTTCATATCAGACAGTTATATTTTCCTAGATGTTCTAACTGACATGAATTCATTCAACTAGAATCCATCTTTTATAATAACAGACTAGCATACTTTAGTCACACGGAAATGAAGTCAAACAGATTCTTTTAAGGAGGTAAAGCATTTAGTATTATGAAGTAATGGAGAAGATTTGTAGATCCGGTGGATGATATTAAACTAGTAGTATTTTCTGAGCTGTTTGGTTTAATCCCCAAGCTTTCGTCATTCTTCTAGACGACATTTTAAATGCAGGTTTTAGTATAAAATGGACTCATTTAAATTCTCCATAAATGATGCATTTGTGTCTCCTAACAAACGTTTTCGTAGCTGGTTGTTAATTTACGTCTCTGTTCCTTGTTCCTTTGTTCCTTTATACTGACTTGGAATTCGAACCTTCTTGTCATATGATTTACTTTTTACTAGCTGATAATTATGGAAATCAACTGATTCGGATAATGTAGAAGTTTTAAATAGAAGAGACACCAAAAATACAGTCCGGTAATATATTTATTGGACACTAGTAACTAGTGTGATGTACCTAGTCCTTTGTTTAGTGAAAACTGTATTCTACCAGTCATGTTGTAGATACGCTTTACTGACGAGTGCCGACTAGCACGAAACCTAAGTTCAAAGCTTCCTGCTCATTGCCTTTAACCATCTAACAACATCAGCAGTCGGGGAATTCCTAGAAGCCTGGTACTCAAGTGTGAATTAGAAATTAACAAACACATTACTATAGACCAAATTTACCAGCTAATAAAAAGTAAATCGTAAGACAAGAAAGTTCGGATTCCAAGTCAATAAAAATATGATTAATAGAGACGTAGACTAACAACCAGCCAAGGCAATGGTTGTCAGGAGATACAAATAAATACGTTTCATGGAGAATTTAGATAAGTTTATTTCATACTAAAGCCTGCACTGAAGATGCTGTCTAGAAGGATGACGAAAGCTACGCAATTAAATCAATCAGTTCAGAGAACACGAATAATTCAATAGCATTCAGTATTACGCAGTTTTTTGAAGCTAAGTATGTATTTTATAAAGACATTAGAGATTAAGTTTGTCTTATGTATAATCTGTGCCACGCAGGTAATAGTTATCAGTTGAGGATTACTAGATGTCTGGTTTATCATATTTCGTTACTCTTCAACGTCATTTACTTTTTTATCGAAAGGTAGCATCATCATCACCGTCGTCGTCATCTTCGGCTAACTAATCTGAATACGTTAATTTTAACAACAAAGGAAGAATACACCCATAATAAGTTTAAAAGGAAAGACAAAACAAAATATGTATGACTATTCCTTACACTTATTATATATGTAAATCACATCTCGTTAGAATGAGAACTAATTTTCATTTCACCGGAAATCCTAAATTCATTAACCTAAAATATTGCCCATTCATTACTTCCTCACTTGAATTTGGTCAATCTAAAATTATCATTTACATGTTTCTATAAATTTATGCAAGGAATGTGAGAGTAGTGCTCAGTGAAAAAGAAAGCATAACCTTTAAAAAAAATAAATAAAAGTGAGGTCAAAAGTGTTGTACGGAATTATTAGTAAAGGTTTTAAATCTCCAGGATACTATGAAGTGTGTATGCCATAGCTGAATTATTTTAATTTATTCATAAAATATTTTAGGGGATTGATATAATAAACTGCCAGCGTATACAAGCATGAAGGCCGCTTACAAATCCATTTCATTTTGATACTTTGGTGTGATACTTCAGGGATGCAAATATCTGCTTAGTATAAGTAGTTAGATATTTATTTCCGATTGGCACCAAACCTATTAGAACTGTCGTATATCAGAGAACTTTGCAAGTTTTCTTCATGACAGGTTCGCCGAAGACACTGGCTAGTGGTAGCGCTATGTTGTGAATTGGCAGAAGTTGGAATTCATGCACTGGTCATTGGATCGAGTCCCAGTGGCTTAACAGTCTATGAGCTCACCTTGTAACCAGAAGGTCCTGGGCTCGAACCCCGCGGCGTGGGTGAGTACTGACGAAGAGTCCCAAACTAGGACGAAACAGTTGTCCAGTACTCCCACCTGGTTTCCCAATGGTTCTCTAACTGATGTCAACTTGCGATGAAATCCTGTAACCAGTCAACCGAATCCCTACAAATTAATACTTGAACATGACCGGTTTGTTAAACGTTACTTTCGGCATATTATAATTAGTATTCCCTTAGGTTCCTAGTGAAGTATATGGCTTTATCAGCACATCTCCATTTTATTTCGACTTTACACTGGCTCTTCAAATACCTATAAACTTTATTTAGGTCCTCTCATGATCACCTCCATATCACCGTCGGATACCCAACCTGCCGTTTCCTACTGGAGTCCCATTCGAGAGATTTTACTTAACGTTCTCCTTAGCATCCATCTTTTCAACCTCCACTTTCTTCAGCATATTTTTTGAGTTGCTCTTTTACCCAGAGATCCTTGTTTCTTATCTTTTTTAGTTATCTGATCTTTAGTGCGGAACCAACAATGGTAGGTGTCGATAAAAGTCTACACCCTATTTGAAATGCTTTTCCTGGCACTGGCGCCAAGTGTCTGAAGCATATAGAAGAACTGACTTAAAACTTTGGAGTTGAAAATCCAACTTTCTTTCTTGATTCTGAGTACAAGAGACTTCAGAAAATAATAAGCCAAAAGAGAGATATGAGAAAAAGATGTTCTTCATGAGAAATAAATATTCATTTTCAATATCTGAATTTGGGAAAATGATCTTTTTCTATAGTTGGTTTGTAAGGATTAGATTTGTTTTTACGAGTTGATCACGGATTGATATCAGTTAGAGAACCGTTGAAAACCGGGAAGGAGTACTGGACAGCTGTTTCATCCCAGTTTGGGAATCATCGGCAGTGCGCAGCTGTCCAGTACTCCTTGCTGGTTTTCAATGGTTCTCTAACTTATATCTCACCTTAAACCCCTGCAAATGCCAAACAACCAATTTCACCTTAAGGCACAAATCTGACCTAAACAAACTGGTTAGCACTCACGAGGTGTGCAACATTAATGGCACTGAAATAAAAACCAAGTCAGAAATTAATTATCTTGGAGTCATTCTATCTGCTGATCTTTCTGATCGTCTCATATCTTGATGATTTCTAAGAAAATATTCCGTCTTATCTTCTAAATCAAGAAGTTAAGATATTCTGGAATGATCTAACCCTTACTCCTACAATTTGTTAAGTCTCGCATTCTGCCTATTATTCTCTATTGTTCTCCCTTAGTTTTTCCAGGGCTACTGAAGAAAGACTATACCCAATTATGCAGGATGTTAAAGGTTGTCAGCAGGGTAAGCTACGTGCCACTTAACCAGCTTGTTAATATTCTGGTTTACAGTCACATGGACTAATGTGAAAAATGGGCTCAATCCATTTTATCTAACTCACACCACTGTCTTCATTCACAACTCTCCCCTTGTATCTCTTCAGGGAAAACCAGAAGCCTATACAGAAAACTATATGTTCGCACTAGTAAGTACAAAAACTCAACCATACCCTACCTAGCTCGTGTTCTGTGCGATAAAGAAAGCATTAGGCGTGATACTTATAGCTTATTAAATAGTCAGTAGAGCAATTGGATATCGTCTTTCCAACTCACATCATTTATATGTACAACGTTTTCTTTCTTTCTTTTCTTTTCTCTCTCTTTTTTCTGTTATGTGCAGCTTTGTTTCTTTCTTCTGCTTACGCCAGTAAATATGCTAGCATCTATTGTTCTAACACCTTCAAACACTCTGTTTAATTTTGGCTTTGGTACCGACATGCTAGTATGTTGTTGTCAAAACTGACTGAGATAACTTTAATCTATGTAGAACTTTTTTTATTGTTAACGTACTAACTGGATGCAATATTGTAGTAAAATGCTGAGAATTCCATTTTGTATCGCAAGTACTGTTTTGGAATAAAGCTATTATCATTTTTAATTCAAATAATTATAATATATGAATGATTATGGAAGAATCATTACATTGTTATTTGTTAACATTTGACAGATTTAAGTCAGACATTCTCTAATTTCCGATAAAAATACAAGAAAATACCCCCCGCTTCTGTGTTTCATCAAATAAAGAAAGTTAATTTTCTTTTCTTTTAAATTTGTGATATGGAGTCGAAGAAATCCCCAGAAGTGAATTCATGTATAAGTGAAAATATTAACGAAAAAAGCAGTTCTAAAAAATCATGTAAATCTGATATTTATGAAGATATTAAATTGATTGAAAATCATTTTGACTCTCAAACCAAATCAGAGAATGATGTTCCTTACCTTGAAAGTAAATGCCAAACAGAAACACAATTTAAAGTTACTTCTGTATCAGATATAGCACCAGAAACAAACAGTATAAATACTAGAAATGAAAATAGTTATTTAAGCAGAACAGATTTTCAAAGAATATCACCTTCACAACAAAAAATTTCATACACATTCCCGACAAGTTTACCTAAAGTTGATGGTGATTTTTTTGATGATGATGATGATGATGATAATGATAATGATCGTGATGGTGATAATAATAAACACTTATGGAGAAATAAAACAAATAGTTATGATTCTCGTACTTATAACATTTCAAGACATTTTATTGATTTTGAGGATAGTAGTAGTCAATCAGAGGCTTTTATATATCCTAAAACAAGTCATTCTATGCAATGTTCATTTGAATTGAAAAATTATAAACCAAACTTATCCATATATAAAGATTGGAAAAAATCTAAAGTTTTTAATCATAGAAATATTGTTGATACAGTATACAATCCAGTGGATAAAGTAAGTTAAATTCTCGTTGGTTTAATTTAACTTTTTATATTTACCGTTGGCTGACTTTATTATGTTCGACTGAAATATTAGGTCTCTTTGGCATTTGGAACGATGGGTGTTGGGTTTGAGTCTTCGCGGGGACAACAATAGTCACTGTGAACCGACAGAAGACAAGGGACAGGCAACAGATCGTTTATTGAGAAAATCAAAAGATATTTATAAATTTTTATGTACATTATTGTCAGTGGAAAAGCAACGTCTTCTGATTGGTTGTTTTCTTGCTGAGGGTTATTCTGTACTGCTTGTGACTGTTTCTTAGAAAGTTAAGCCATATGTCTACGAATCCTGTTTGTACACGTTAAGTCTGTTATGATTGGTTGGCGAGTTGCTGAAGCTTAAGCTTTGTTATTGTTTTTCTCATGACCCTGATTCCGGACGTAACACTGACATAAATTGCTGTCTACAATTTTGGCTTGCAACCAGATCTCATCACAGCTGGGGATATAGCACATTCGGATGACAGCCCCATACTCATCCAGAATCCCACTGTTGACCTCCATCCACCAAATAAAAATAAGTTAAATTCATTGATTCTCTTACATGCTATTTTCGATTATTTTTATCTTGGCTTAGCATATTAACTAGTTAATTGTGCTCAGGGTTGTGCAATATTAGTTAGACGACGTAAGACTATTCGGAGGAAACGGGTAGGTCTAGCATACTGTCATTATTTAATGATATCATTTAATAGAAATCAGGATTTACTTATTATCGTTTTCAGGATTTGCCAACCAAATAACAACAATTTTCTGTACATTAAGTAATTTTTCCTAAATGGCACTGAAACACTGGTCTTGTTTAAAGGTAATAAACATCATTTGTAAAACAAGAAATATATAAAACATAGAACACCATTTAAGCAGATATGTATTTTCGGTAATTTCTCGTCACTTTTGACAACTATGTTATAAAATATTAATCTCAGAAATTTGAAACCGATGTGCTTAATGGGCAAATGAATTAGTGGATTATTATTTGAGGTGATAATAATGATAAGGAAAAATTCATGCAAGTATTTATATTATCCAGGTGGCCAATCATAAAACCAATTGGCCAATAAGACCAACATTAGACATGTGTACCTCAGCACATTATGAAGTGGCAAGATGCCTGGGAGAAATATTTGAACCACTCAAACTGAAAGTAACTAAGTATAGCTTGAAGTTCACTTTCGAATATATAAAAAAAGTGAGAGATTACTATATCAACGGGCGAAGTTAATGTATCATAGCCAGAGTCAAGGTCTTTCAAAAGTTAACCTTCAAGAAGCGATCAAATACAGGGAATGGACTTGGAGAGAGTAGATACCGTATTCTATTTATTTACTGAGTACTTTTTCTCCAAATGTGTTCTGTTAGGTAAGGTTGACTTTTAAGGCCGAAGTTTAGGGTCTAGGATTAAAATTAGGATTATGGTTAGAGTTAGGAGTAGGTTGGAGAATAGTGTCAGAAATATCAAGGGATCTCTAAGTACCATTGTGGTGAGAGCAGGCCGTGAGAAAATATGTACAAGGCTGATTTAACAACCAATCACAGCAAAGTTAACGTGGCAAAATATGATTCGCAGATAGAGAACTCTATTTGTCGAGGAATCCCTAAACAACCAATCCGAAGCCTGCGTTTGTCTGCCTAACTTCTGATAAACAACCAATCAGATGACTGCGCTTGTCCACTTGCATAAGCTGTAATAATGTATGTGAAATATATATAAATACGTGTTGATTTTCATAATAAAAGGATCTGTTGCCTGGCCCTTGTCTTCTGTTGTTGCACCATGACCTACATTATGAGTAAATTTTTGTTTTGATAAAGTCTCACAGTGTTATACAGTAATGTTTACTGATGACGTTTCGAGCACAATTTATTGCTCATAATCATATCAAGGTAATCACACGACTTCCTAACTTCATTTATATAGTTCCATTGTTTTTCACTTGATCTGATTGGTAGTAGTGTTTTCCATATTTCGGGTATGAGTGATGAATCATTCCTATTGCATGTGTTGAGTGTAGACTCGATGAACAAGGATTCAGTAATCAACCTCTTTCTCCACCATATTGTGTGGTTGTGTGTTAATGCTGAGCTTTTTTCTAAATCACTTATCTTCTCGTGATCAACCATTCTTACTTTATAGCTAGATTCTTATGTTCTGACAATCTGACTACTCCTGACCTACTAGTTTGACCTATGTAGTTGACCTCACAGTCATTACAGGGTATTTTGTAACTGAATCCTTGTTCATCGAGTCTACACCCAACACATGCAATAGGAATAATTCATCACTCATACCCGAAATATGGAAAACACTACTACCAATCAGATCAAGTGAAAAACAATGGAACTATATAAATGAAGAAAAACAGTTGTGTGAATAACTTGATATGATTATGAGCAATAAATTGTGCTCGAAACGTCATCAGCAAACATTACTGTATAAAACTGGGAGACTTTATCAAAACAAAAATTTACCCATAATGGAATTACACTCTGCCACAGTGCATAAGTTTTATTCCTATATCAATGATACCATTACCTACAGCCACCTGGATGAATGGGTATATGGTGCATGACACAATTTCGCCATAGATCACCTGTGTAGTGACTTGGAAACATTATTGAAGCACATAACCTACAAATATACAATGTAGCATCATGTTTGCAATAATTTTTAGTGTATTTTTCAACGATTACGAGACTATTTTGCATCTGAGTTCTGACTGATCGTTCAAGGTCACTGTGGTTTTGGCTATGATAGTTTAACTTTGCCAATCAATGATAAAACAATGATTTCTATTGATATCACTTGCATACTAACCAAATCTTATTGCTACCTTGGTGTTTCGTGGTAGAAAAGGCTGCATAACCAAAACTCAGGACCATGAAATAAAGAAAATAGAAAACGCATAGTATGAGAACTGACATCCGGGAAAATTTGTTAGGGTCTCAGTGATAAGAAGAGATAGAAAGAACTGCTTGCCATTGGTGCAGAAGAAACGTATATATGCTACCGTTACGTTCAAAGGAGATGCAGCCATTGAATGACTGGTATCAAAATTTAGAAAATAATATCTAAAACGCTGTTTGCCTAAACAGTATGTCGTTGTATAGTTCCAATGCAGATAAAGGACAAACTACGAAGTCTGACCATTTCAATGTGCATATATAAATCTAACCGCTCTTGTGGAGATAGTTACATAGGTGGAACGACTAGGAAAGCCTACTATCGCCTTCTTCAGCACTGTCCAACGTGGTTATGGAGAGGAATTATAAAGTAAATCAGGAGTGTAGTTGAAGGAGTTGCCATAACATTTTTCAACCCAGTCTGTTTTTTCAGCAAACGTTTGTTCAATCCCTGTCTCTTCCATGGGCCTCAACGCCAACCTAGGATAGTCCTTCCCGGTGATACAGGACAACTGTAAATAGTATCTGTATTTGTTATGTTAATTATATCTTCATTTTCAATATCACACTGTACTATAATTGTATATTTTTTAATCTTAGTTTCACAATTTATTATCAAACCGATCACATACTACTTACAAATTCAAAAAGATTCACTGTCTAAATTGCCTAAATACTTTAGTCAATTTATCCTTAATATTATTATTATCATGATCATCTTGATTATTATTCACTAATTCATATGCTAAAATTTTGATTCTATTGGCCGTATTGACATCAAATATCTATGATTAATATTTCACTGTCTGATTGTAAATCCTAACGAAAAATGACCAAAAATACAATATTTGCTTAAATTACATTCTATAATTATCACGATAGTAGCATTTAAATCACAGAAAACCTAAAATAATTAGCTGTCAATTATTATTAGTTGTTGTGACAACTTGTAACTTTTCAAGGAAAATCATGTGTTCAAATTTGCATCACCAACTGTCACCAACTAGCTCTAAGGTATGATACAGTGACTTTTCTGCCTTCTCTTCCTTATATTTAATTTCATATCTTTTATTATCAAATGATACCCTTTATGGATGGCAAAATAATCTTATACAAACAGAGAATCTCTTTATTCTGCTCAGGACAACTTGGATACTAGTGCATACATCTTAATACCAAAACTCGGTCTGAATTGAAGTGAAATAAGTGAAATAATTTGTTATTATGCCTGAATGTCTTTTCATCTTGAGGCATTTAGGAGAGGTGTAAAAAGTTAGAAACAGATATCTGGGATTTATTTTTTCTTTACATGTCTATCCTCAATAATTTTCACCTTCGTTTAGTTTATGTCGATGAACATTAATCATAGTTGACTTGAGATCAGTCGACGATAGCCATTCCATATCGAAGGGGTACAGTTGAACATCTTTAAAGACTATTTGCTTCATATAATATTAAAGTCTATTTCAAGCCGTCTAACTCTCTAGAGAAAGTTTTGGTGAATGTCAAAGATATGGTTCCCAAAATGTCACAAAGTAATCACCAATTACCATCAACGGGGGTATTTGAATGAGGTTACTTCATTCACCACTTATCTAGGGAGCATTGTCTCAACTACAGGCAGTTGGAACGGACGAGAATGTCAAATCGAGCGAGAATCGGGAAGGCGAGAACACACACATTCATCAACCTGAAACCAATCTGGAAATCTTAGTCACTCAGCTTCAACAACAAAATCCGATCGGATTTTCAATACAAACGTCAAGGCAGTCAGTTCTTCTATACGGATCGGATGAGAAACTTGGCGGGCGGGTCACAAAGAATATTTCCAACAGCCTGTTGCAGAACTTCATCAACAACTGTCTTCGCTGGATCTATACTGAAGATTTTTTCTTCCTATTAACTATCGATATTTTAGCATTTTATACATTTATATAATTATAAACAGAGCTAAACCATTGCAATATGTAAAAGAAACGCTGAAAATTCCATGCTGTAAATTGTTATTGTTGTGGAATAAAGTGATTATTATTATTATATCAGATAGCCGGGCCGGAAAGAATCACCAACAAGAAACTCTGGATGGGATCAAAATAAACAAGAACCAATCGCCCAAAAAATATGCAGGAGAAAGTGGCGATCAATTGGAAACTCGCTGAGGAGACCGCTGGGTGACATCGCACGCGTCAGTCCATTGCTCGAGTGGAACTAGGCCGAAAGGGAAGCGGCGAGTGGGACGTTAGTGCAAGGGTGACATGGAGGAGATTGTGTGAAGAGGAGTTGAAACAGTATGGACTAACATGGATGCAGGTGAAAAGTACAGCAGAAGGAATACAGAAGCAAGTGGAGACGTGTAGTTGAAGCCCTATGTTCCACTCGGAACCCAAGGGAACAATAATAAATAATAATAAATTATGTCTATAGGATAAAGTGTTCAGAATGTGAAGCTTGCTATTTAGAGGGGAGCAGTACACGGAAATGAAGTAGAATCAAAAAGCCTAGAGAAAGATCGGCTATAACAATACATGTGACAGACAGCGGACATAAGATTGACTTCGACAATGTCAAAATTCTCGGGAGAGGATTTCATTCATATAAAGAAAGGTTGAGCTCTGAAGCCTTGTACACTTTTACCACATCGAATGCAGTAAGTAGGAAAGAAGGGATAGACTTCTCACCTATGTGGCAAACTATAATGAAGTGAAACAGATGAAAAGACAACAAAAGCCTCTATGAACCTCCATGACCTTTAACAAATGTTTATCACATGTGAATTGATGTCTTTTCCATATGACAAATAACATACACTCATACAGAAATAATGATGGATACAATAACAATTTGACATTAGTTATTACAAATATACGATGACTGCTTACATATTTTTATCGGTAAAAATGTCTATCGACGAGTGACCTTCAACTAAACTTCAATTTATGTAAAAAATTTTGACTATATTTCGATGATTAATAAAAATCCGAATAATTCTACTGAAGAAGCTGTGGCTTACACACCGAATCCTTCCAAAACAGATCTTGTTTCCACTATTTATTTAAGTAATTTATAATAATTCAATGATTTATTATTTTGAATAATTTATAATGATTCAGTTTGACTAGGCGCTCAAATTATTCCTGAAGGTCGTAGCACCTACGGTCTGGAAACTTATAAGCATATATTACTTTCTAAAATATCAGTAGCTTGGAAAAATTGTTTAAATAGTTGACTGGCATAGTTAGCTTGATTCGATTCTGAAGCAGTGTTTAAACACAACTGTTTAACTTATTTATGCTCAAATTTTATTTTGCTAATCTCCATCAAAGATTCTTTTTTATTCTAGGGAGTAACGGAAATTTAATATTTTGTGCGTGAAAATTAGTAATTAGTTTTATTAAAACTTTTCGCTTTTAATTTTTTTAATATTTCTTTATGCAAAAATGACTACCGTTTCCGAATTATCTTAAAAGTATGGTAATTTGGTTTTCGACCCTAAAAACTGTTATAATTTTTTGACTGTTTAAGTCAATTTGAAATAATGAACGAAAATGAATTTATTAATCTCTGAAAATATTATTAATCTTACTTTTTTCGGTAATACTAAATATTTTCAAGTGATGGCTTACAGAAATTCAGTTGAATTCAGATTTGATCACCAGCTGATGTAGGCTTATATTAATTTGGATCTGTACATAGATACATCGTATTGCAGAACTCTTTTTTACTCAATTTTTCATAGCACATGACTTCATCCCAGTGAAGCATAATTTCCCAATAAAATTAAAAGAATTTATGTCGTAATAACCGATAGATAATTCAATTAACTTTTAGTGAAGAATCATGTTGGCTGTTTCTTTTTTCCAATTCTGTGAATCCCAAGTGGAACATACGGCTTCAAACTTCAAGCTCCAAAGTTGGTGTTTTTTTAACCGGATGGAGTTGCAAGTCTCACGCCAACCTTCCGTCTTTTTTGGGATGACTTGCGGCTAAGTGAGGTTTATAAGTGTATCGACCAGAAGGAAAACATACTGAACATTCTACCACCATAAATCATTGACGTGCATGTCTGTTATTTAGAACATACAGTCAAATACGGTGAATCGTTTCTAAAATAATTGAGACGATATTTATTGATACACCAAGATTCTTATTAGAAAACAAATCGACGAGACAAAAGTTTCACATTCTTAATACATATATAGTTCACAGAAAAGGAGATGAAACTCTGTTTTAATTCATGAATAATCCCCATCTAGGCATTAATGAAAACAAAACACGTAGTTCAGCGAAAAGTCTCTTTTCGGCGGCGAATTCATTTTCTTAGCTTCATAATCACAATTTTATATATGAGTTATTTTGTATGCATGTGTGCATTAAGTTTGTCAAACAAACTACAATTGGTTATGGTTTTTTTAACTAAACAGGTGAAAATTAGTAAGTTTTGGGTAGAGTTGTGTCATACAAACACTGTCAAGAAAATTGGGTGTTAATGAAACTAGAGTAGTGAGAAAGGTGATGAATTGTCACAAACAGTTGTTAAAAAAGAGTTACGTAGTAATGTGGATAGTTTGATGATTGAGTTGTAGTCAGGATAAACATAGGAACAAAAAAGAGAACACAAAATTACCTAATACTTCTAAAAGAATACAAGAATTATAAGCAATTAAAGAAACAGGCAAACAAACAAAATTAAGTCATCAAAAATCAAGAAAGTTGTTACCATGATAGTAGAATTGGTTGAGTAATTAATTCTCTTTTGCATTCACAGCTCCGGTTTTTTTCTCTGTGAATGGCCAGAGCTTCAGTGATACAAAGAAGATGGAATCATATTGCCTTTGGTAGGTTATTCTTGACTCTGTAGATTACTTTGAAGTAGGAGGCATTCGTTGAGATGGAATGATCAGTGTTAACCAGGTGTTCAATTATCGCACTACTTATAGTACTATTCTGTTCATTGAATTAACTTTATAAAGATACTCCCTCATCCTTGTATACTGTTTTAGCAAAAAAAATAACCTATCTTTTACTAAACAATTTATCATTTAAGAATATCAAACTTTTCATGAGAAAATAATCTATAAAAAGTAATACTTCATCACTATAATTAAACTATTTACATTAGTGTAACAAAAGTATGAAACACAGGATTTAAAAGAAGTTAGGCTTTATGATGGAAAGTTTAAAAATTGTGGGAAAAAAGTTTAATTTCAGTATCACCTGTTTTATAAATTTGATTGCTTAGATCATTAGGCCTAAAATATGTCAGGAAAAAAAGTCTATACAACATCAAACGATCTCAGTTTTCAAGTATTGGTTTGTAGGAATTTTGATTGATTGATTACAAGATATCATCATGAACTGACATCGCTTAGAGGACCATTGGAAAACCACCTGGGAGTAATGGACAATTGTTTCGTCCTAGCTCTTTGGGACTCTTCATCAGCATGCACCCTCACTGCAGGGGTTCGAACCCTTCTGGTTACAAGGCGACCTAGATCGTAGATCATTTTTAGTCATTGGGAGCCGATCCAATGGCTAGTCTATGAATTTCAACTTCTGTCGATTCACGACCGCTAGCCGATGCTTTCGGTGAGGATTTGTCCTCACTACCGATCTGCTGTTTTATCTCCATTTTTTTTAAAGAAAAGGAGGTGAAACATTTACAGCTGAAAATGTATTATCACATTCCCTAGTGCACTTTTGAATGCACTCAAACATATATATATATGTATTGTAAGTTAGTTGGCCACTATGAAAACAATTGCACATAGATTTTGTAATAATAACCAATAAAATTTTGTTATCACCTCGTTCATTGAATAGAAAGAAGAAAAAAAAATACTTCGTCACCAAGAGCAACAATGTTTTCAAAGTTGACGTTGTTAGGTTACATAACCTAAGACACAATTTGATCGAATGAAAAACGAGATAAGCTGTGATATTAATTATCTGACATATATATATTTCTTAAAGATTTCTAAAACATTCATTAGTTGATCACTTATCAATCAACTTGTTACATCGATTGTATTCAAAAATTCGAATGAGTGATATAACATTATCAGAACCATCAAAACGTCGTGGTGAAGTAAGTCAATTTCTATTTGATCATGTAAATGATGAATATTGGTCGATAAATGGTGCATTATAGCGCTTAAAGTTATGAAGGTCAGAAAAGTGTTAAATATTTGTTTTATCTTAAAGAAGACAATTTCATACTATAGAGTGCTGAAACTAAACTTATTTCTTGATCTGATGCCCTTGAACCTTTTATGACGAAAATATTTTGCAAAGCAGTAAAGTGAAATAGTCGATACCTTATCTATGAACTAAATTTTGAGAAAATGCCTTTCCAGGCTTTGAGCTTTGAAATTTTAGAGGCCGTAGTGGGTTTTTTCGGAACTTAAGGTTTCTAGCCTCACACTCAACCTTCCACTTTTTCTGGACTGACCACCGACTAACAAACTAGACGAGGATTAGGAATGTGCCGGCTGGGTTACCGAACTCAGACTACCAGCATGGTTGACAAACCACTGACACAGTGAAATAATACCACGAGTCTATAATTTCTTGTTCAGGAATCTGAAGTCAGAATTTAGTGCAGAACAGTTTCGGTTTCTATAAGTGGTAAATTCAAAGGGTGGAAGTGTAGAGTGCATATTTGTACAAATTAGTAAGTTATGGCCAACTATTTACAACATCCTAAGTTGCATGCGCGTTCATCAAAAGAAATGCTTGTTATAAAAAGATTATTAGGCAGAACAAGGAATTGAATGAAAGCAGATATTCTCTGTACAACGCTTCAGACTCATTTTGGACTAAGATGGCACCTCACACCGTTTTATGTCACTCATATCACACTACTCCTCTGCTGATATGAAGACTTTTCACTGATTGAACACGGATGACTGGATCACTCACATGTGCGTCGGTGGCACAGTGGTTATGACACTCGCCGATCATGCACATGGTCTGGGGTTCGATCCCCTGCCGATGCACACCTGATATCTATGGTTGGCCTGCAAAATTTGGACTACCGATATTACATGCTGAAAATTGCATACCTGTACCGAAAATACGGTGTGGAATAAAGCTGTAATCAAAAATAAAATAAATACATTTATCTTGTAGTATGTAATCCATTATATATTACTAAAAAGCAACGACCATGACATAGATAGAAAAAGGTATTTGCAAAGCATCCGTGCACATTGAATATGTTTGACAAAAACTTTATTAAAGACATGTCAGAGAGATAACATCAAATGTCTGTATAGACAAGGTTGATAACTGAGAAAGATTAACAGTTCTTCACTGCTACTTGTATTCAGATAATTCTTACGACACAACTTTCTATTTTATCATTAAAACTAACATAAACATGTTAATTTAAGCTATTCCATAAAACGTTTCAGCTCAGATCAATAAAAATTACACTTAAATCAAAAAATATAAGCTAAAAAAGATAATGAGATAAGTAGATTCATAAAATTTTTAGTTGTCGTGATGATGATTCGCTCAAATTTTCAGGTAGTACGTACTGACAGTCTCTTTATCTGAGAGATAATTGCTATTCATATTTTACCCCATTAGGCGGTATATGTGATTTCTGGCGATTGTCAACAATCTATAGAGTCACGTACAAGTTTAAAAATCATAAACTTATCTGGATAGAATAAGAAATAATAGCTCCCATTTTTAGATTCCAAATGATTTCGCACATCTAAAAATCAAATAGATAGCTGAAATTTATCTATACTTCTAAATAATTAAATAGGTGATTTTGTGTTATTGAAGGTGGAATGACATTCATTCATGTTTTACCTTTATTAGGGGCTAATACGTCGAGAGAATTGGCAAAATAGGTTAGTCAGAATACATCTAGTACATCCGATAGAATTTATATCATACAAAGGAGAGTATAACGACTTCAGAGGTCTATTAATGAACAGAACTCCCTAAAGCGTCATTAAATTCACTTTTCTCTTATATTGATTCACATCTCGGTAGTCAGAGTCTACCGGTCTAAACATCCAACATGGATTTTTTCACTACTATTTCAGATAAGTTTTATTCAAAAGGAAAATATTTGGAGGCTGATTAAGTATTATATGCAGGGAAACTAAAGAATTTATTAAGCATTACAGTGTACAACAACAATTTCATTGAAAGAAGTGAACATTTATGACAATATTGTCGAAGACTATGTATGACATTTAACCCCTTTTTAATGAAAAGCTATCCTAAAAACCTAGTTTCTTTTAGTTCCTTATAAGTTTTTATATTCACCTTATCATGCGGTCATGGGTTTGATTAATTAATTCCATTTGGAGATAAAATAAAAGTACTTCTATTCAAAAATAATTCAGTATGTTGGTGAAAGGCACTAAGTTTATAAAAAGACGAGTTTTTGGATTCATTGGAATAAATGTGTCCAACTTCTGTTTCAGTTACTCCTCTTGCATGTTTGGACAGCGTAGAGAAGTGTCTTATGCCGCTGCATCATTGGAACTCTAGATATAATCTCATGTTTTATACAAGGAGGAATATAATAGTACTTACAATTAGTAGTGTTCTCTGAGCTGGTTGGTTTAGTTGCGGAGCTTTCATCGTTCTTCTGGACAATATTTTCAGCGCACTTTTTAGCATAAGGTAAACTAATTTAAATTTTCCATGAGTGGTAGAATTGCTTTTCCTGGTAACCCTCTGAGCTACAAATCTTTTCTATTATAATAGTACTTAGTTTGAATTTGTCAAAACAGGCATCAGTGGCTTAGCGATAGAATGCTCGCCGACCATGCAGGTGTTTCAGGGTTCGATCCCCGGCCGAAGTACTCCTTTACCTCGCTAAGGCAGTAATAAAACTGATAAAGAGGGAGGGTTGGGTATGAGGCTAGCAATCCCATCCTGTAAAAATAAACACCACTACCGAAACTTCAAAGCTGTAGTTTGAAGCCCCGTGTCCCACTAGAAACTTAAAAGAATTAAATTTTCTAAAAATGATTGTCCAAACTGCTTGATAAGTATGAGATCAGGACTGAGCATGTGTTACATATTGAAGAGAACAGTATCAACAGGCCATTCCAATATCAAGTTGAATTATACCCATTAAGATTTGAAAACTCTAATATTTCCGTACATATCCATCACAGCTGCGGTAAGCTGACTATGATTACCCGAAAAAACTTTAGTAAAAGATGATTTTAGGATAGTTAGATTTTGCACGCATTTTTACAAAATGCTTAGTGTGTAACAGTAAATTTATTATCTGAATAAAAAACTAAACTGTCGATTAGAAGAGTTTTTGATAACACTTTACATAATCTAATATAAAAAAGCAGACGATAAGTGGCCTGGAAATAATGCCACAAAATAAATAGATACTACGGTTTAAAACTCATTTTTATGATGAATTTAGTGGTTACTACCAATGTTATTAAATCGGAAATTGATAACAACAAGGCCAGAAAGGTTACAGCAACATGATGTATTGATGCCAACCTTAAGAAATAGTTAATAATTATACGATGAAATCAAGGTCTATAATTTTTTTGGAATTAACATTCAGAGGATCCTAGATGAATGCCCTCGGTCAGATTTGAATGACTTCACACTATGGACTACAAACGTGGTACTTGCAGATAATCACTCAAAACTTTTAAATGAAACAGTGACAAATCCAAAAAAGCCAAACATATTTAACTATACTTCATCATCCACTCATGGGTATCATCAGTATAAAGTTTCAACTTTGTTCTCGATTTTCCTTTATCGAAAATATACTCAAAGCATTAGAATTAAAGTTATGCATATTGTTATTAAAGAAAATACAAATTAGGTTCGTTATCATGGAAAAGTTGTAGTAGACCTAGGTATTGTATTATCTGAGGAATTAATGTGTGCTGTGAATTCAAAAGCCATATTTAGGTAACAGCGCCGTTTAGAATTATATAACCGTTATGAACTTATTGTGACAACAAAGAAGAGAATTCTTCGAAAGGACTATTTAAAGTTATTACGTCACGAGTCTCGTAGAATTAGCCTAACAAGGTGGAGGTATTGATGGATTACTAGTTTAATAAATACACAAAGCATAATCGTATTACTGAATAACGTATAAAGAAATTGGATAGGAGTTGTGTAATGACGTAATAATTTTATCTAAATGTGCATAAACACAAATAAGTTCCTGCTTCTTCATTTTTCTCTCTGATATCTGTGGTTAATGATGCTGATGTGAAACAGGTTAGACTGATAAACAATGTTCATCTTGTAAAATAAGTCAAAGAGAATAAATGAATACTTCGTCGTTATAATGCATCAGTATGAAAATACACACACACACACCTGGAACCACTCATGAAATCACCCTAAAGGATATTTGAAAACGCCATTACTCCTATTCTCTAAAATAAATAAACTTTATACAAAAAATACAAAATTTACATGAAATAAAAGGTTATTTGATGCGTAGGGTAATGTAAGCACAATAATTAAGAAATATCACCCACTAAATGGTGATTCCATACGTTGATGGCACAGTGGTAGAATGCTCGCCAATCATGCATGTGGTGCTATCACATCATAAAGTCTTATTTATATTTTTGATAAACTTTGGTTTGTTTTTCGTAATCTTTCATTTATTTACTAAATTTGAAAACTTACCCTATACATAAACTGTGTTCATGTATATAGTCGTATAGGATAAGTAATTTGGCCATATATATATATATATATATATATATATAGAGGGACACAGTTTATCTTCGAATACGATCCTAATGAGATTCATTTTTATGCGGTCGATTTAAAGTACAAAACCTTTATCCCTTTCCTGTTAATTCTTCTACATTTATAATTCACACTTTAAAGGAATGATATATATATAATATCATGTGTTCATGTATGCATTAAGTGTATTATCTAATTAATCTATGCTAAATAGTAATGATAATAATAATGCCATAACATAATTAATGTGTATAGAAATAATAAAGATTAATCAAAGCAGAATTTTCACTTTACCCAACCTATATGTTAAATGATAAATAATAAATTGGACTTGAAAACTGGCACTGAGGAAAAAACATTTTTAATGAATTCTATGATAGTTAAATGTTTATGAAAGTTTATCTGTTTTTTTTTCATTATCAAGGGATTAATTTGATGACCTTTAGAAATAAAACCCTTTTTATTACGTAATAGTCAAAGACTTCCAAGTATGTACAGTTAAAACAAGCAATAAAGGTTAATAAAGCAGGATGATTTAATGAATCCATCAAATTTCTGTAGAACTCTTCAGCTGAATACTCTACATACATGGATATATATACTATTGCAGTTACATTGGGAGATATAAGCCTGATAAGCAAATAGACTACATTGAATTAGTCATGCAGAGAGACATATGCGAATATTTTCCAGGTCATATACAAATAGATAAGGGGAGAGAAAGTATGAGAGATCAAAATTAAGATAAATTGGATTACGCTTCAATTACATCACTTAGATAAACAATTAGTCATTAGAGAATATATCAAGAATTGCAAACAGAGTAATATTCATAGTAATAGTTATAATAACAATAATAATAGTGTTAAAGTGAGTTAAGATAATCCTACTGATAGAAGATAGCTTTAAGTGAATCAATAATAATAAGAGGTAGAATAATAAATAAAACGTATTACCATGGTAGATTCAGAGTGATGGTCATCTCATTTTGTACACACAGACATGGTTTATAAACTCGAATCGCACGAGACTCGACAGTCGCAATCATCTTTCTGTTTCTTAGTCTGCTAACAATAGTGAGTGGTTTAACAACGTCGATATCATGTCCATAGTCGACAAGATGTTTTGTTAATGAGATTTTTGGCACTTTGCATTCAGCTGCTTTCAACCACTTTGGAAAATGCTCCATCATGTGAGTAGACAATCGCCTTCCTGTACGACCTATGTATTTGTTTCCTCACACAAACACACTCAAGTTGATATACGCAGTCTGAAGTGTTGAGGATTGGCGACTGGTCTTTCCCATTTAAAATACATATATTACCCAATACATATATAATCCTTACATTATGGAAGTTCACGTTAACTATGATCGTAGTTTTTGCTAAGCATAAAGAAAATTTTCAAGTATTGGTTTTGTAGGGATTTTGTTTGATTGCATGGAGGATTTCATCATGAGTTGACATCAGTTAGAGAACCACTGGTAAACCTGGGAGTACTGGACAGCTGTTTCATCCTGTTTTGGGACTCATCATCAGTACGCACCTACCGGGGTTCGAATTCAGGACCTTCTAGTTACAAGGCGAGCTCGTAGACCATTGAACCACTGGGACCCGATTCAGTGGTCCTCGAATTCTAACTTCTGCCAATTCACGACATGGCGTGACCATTTTGCAATGTTTTCTTCGATCAGTTACTGCCTCATCTTCCACCTGCTGTATCCTACTGGTCACGGCTTCTCACTAGAAACCCAGGTTATCTGCCTGAATAGGGCCAGTAGTGAAATGAAATTTATTTTAATGAGCCCAACTTTTGACGATATTAACAACGGTTTTATTCCAGACAATGTAATCTTTTTTATTATTGTAGAATTGGAAATTTTCAGCATGTGATTTTACAAAACCCTCCAATGTCTATACATTTTTTTGTGAAACAGAAATAGTAATTATAGTAGTGCACAGTTGTACTTCACTTCCAATGATAAAAATACTAGTTTGACATTTTGATGAATTAAGAATTAAAAGATTATTTAGAGGTAAAAGATAGCCATCATTCTATCTTAAGAAATCACTTGGTTGATGAAGCAGTGAATGGCATGAATTTGTTATCAGAACGTCAAGTCAGTTCTTCTATACAGATCAGAAACTTGGAGGGCGGGTCACAAAGAATATTTCCAACAGCCTGTTGCAGACCTTTATCAACAACTGTCTCCTCTCTATACTGAAGATCAGATGGCCGGGCCAGAAAGAATCCCCAACAAGAAACTATGGAAACAAACAAAACAAGAACCAATCGTCCAACAAATATGCAGGAGGAGGTGGTGATGGATTGAACACTTGCTGAGGAGGCCGCTGGGTAACAAATTGTGTCAGGGCCTCGAGTGGGACCCGAAAGGGAAGAGGCGAGTGGGACGTCGGTGTAAGGGTGACATGGAGGAGATCGTGTGAAGAGGAAATGGAACAGTATGGACTAACATGGATGCAGGTGAAAAGCACAGTAGAAGACAGAAGCAAGCGGAGACGTGTAGTTGAAGCCCTATGTTCCACTAGGAACCAAAGGGAACAATAATATAATAATAATAACCCACAGAAATAGCTCATATCATAGAATATGTCTAAGCCAGTCTACAAAACAAGATAAGTCTGCTATAAAATCAGAAGGAGAAATAGATCTAACTTGATTTCCATCATAAAACAACTTCACCTGAAGTTAACATAAGTTTAAAAAAGGAGTATTCACCAAAATTTAATTATTAATTCTTTTCTAAATATTTTACTAATTTTTTCAAAACATTTTATTTATTATTTCACTAAGGATTTCGGTGAATCATGTGAAGAAGATTCAATCGCTGGCTTAAGTCTACCAAATGTTACGCATAATTTAAATTTGGATAATCGTGATTTAAGACGGAAGCTGGATGAAGAATTATCCACTTATAAACAAAGGCTATCCGCATATCAAGAAGGACAACAGCGTCAATCAAATCTTGTTCAACGACTTCAATCTAAGGTTAGAAAAGCTAACATAGTCTGTATTTATCACATTCACAGCATAGGGTACTTATTCTGAAGCCATATTCAGTCAGTACAAAGTATTAAATGTCCCATTTATTCGCTTTGGAATATATTCACAAATTTAATTTAATTTAGATAAATTGACTAAATGACTGAATTTCGATGTACAGCTTTGCAGAGAAGTCCAGGAGGTCAAGTCTCCTCACCCCGTGTAGCTCACAAGTAGAGAGAGTGGAGAAAAAAGAGGTTCTGAAGAACCATAATATTCACATGGATTTAATGGATCTGAAAGACTACACAGAGGAAATACATTTATACCAGTGAAAATGTTTTAAGCTATATCACTTACTGTACTAAATTGTGTGACATGTTTAGTGTTATACTTATCAGCTGACTAGTGAGATTTGATTAGCGGTAAATTTAATGCAAATTACGCATTAATAGTCAATTTGCATTCAAGACAAAAACCTGTATAACTCTTGAATTATTACTGTTTTTGTCTTAGAAACCTTTTTTTTCAAAGCATTTCATACTCACTTTTTTTAAATCAATAAAAAACTTCTACAGTTTTATTACTAATTACTGTTTTCAGGTTTTACAATACAAAGAAAAATGTCGAACACTTGAACTCAAACTACAAATAGCTGAAACTGAAAACCAAAACAGAAAGGTAAAGTATTTGTCAAATATGCCCTATAAGCGACTACTCTTATCAGTTTTTTTTTCTAGCAGTTAAGTTCAGTAGGTATACATTAATTCAGAAAATATATTCTACAGGTGGACGACATCTCCACTGAATGACTTAATTTTGAGAAATTAAAACGTTCTGCTGAGTTTCAAACACTTTGAGGTATCTGGGCTGAAGTATTTCACTGATAAATAAAACTGGAGCCCTATTTTTTCATTCTTCTGCATTCTGAGTAGAACATATGGCTTCGCCCATTCAGCTTTAGAGTTTCGGTTGCCATGGAAATGTTTTAACGAGGTAGAGTTGCTAGTCAAACACGCCAAAACTTCCGTCTTCACCAAGCCTACTACTGGCTAGGTGAGGTTAATGATTGCGTCAACTGAGGATCGAACCCAGACCTCCTGTGTATCTGACTGGTATTCTACTCCTGAACCGCCGACGCACAAAGTGTTGTCCAGTAGGTCACAAAGGCCACGCACTTAAGTTTATGATCAATTTTTTCAAAATAAAATGAAAATAGTTTGCAGGCTTTATAATTTAAGATGAACACGGAATACCTGTTGATTTAAAGCCTAGTCATAAACGTATTATTATCAGAGCGTTATTTTCAGATCTACTAAGACCTATACGGTAGTACGTTACCTAATTATTGTGTGGAAGATCCAAAGAGTGTTGTGTGCCATATACGTAAGCCTTGCCTTAATATTGTTTGCTGTTAAGAGGTGGCTCATTAACTTAAGAGCTCGATTTAACACAGAAATGAAGATAATGCAAAAAGTTTGTACCTTTAAATTACCTAAACAATAATAATGGCTTTACTCCAGACGGTACTTTGGAGACAATATGGAATATTTCAGAAGGGCATGTAGTACAATACTGCATCGAATTGTCTCTCTTTATATTACATAGTAAGAGGAGAAATAATTAACGGAGAATTTACATGAATAATAATGTCAATAAAATTATGAATATAAGATTAAAATTAAGAAGAAATATTGAAAACAACATACTAATTATAGAAAGAATGAAAAGGGTAGTTTAAACACCGTTTCTCAGTAAGTTTATAGTGTCATACCTCTCACCGTTCTTTCATTTCATAAAACACGTGACAAATAAGGTATTGTTGATTTTCTCGTACTTAGTTGTCCGAGCATAAAGTGTTTTATAATTGCTGCTAGTCCTACCTGATGAGATGCAAGGAGACAGTTGCATACAGGGAGATGCTCAGAGTCCAATAAGATGATATTCTTCAATTCTTCGGCTGACTGACTGTTTCAAACATAGAACTTTGCACCAATGTGTAGCAGTCGGACTGCCACACTCCATGTAGCAATAAAAGCAAGAGAAAGTAAAAAGAAGTGCAAAATAGAGACAGTAAACAGATATAAGTTAAAAAGAATAGTAATATCGAAGAACAATATAGTTTTATTGGGTCACAAGGAGTGGATGCATCTCCACCGCCCATTGAGAACGATTTTGAGCCATATCACCAATTGGTTTTTACCGTCCTGAGGACCCCAACCGGGAAGTCTACACCTTCCTACGTGACTGGCTTGAACTAACTGTTGTGAATTCGATTGACTGATGAAGCCATGTTTTGGTTCGACCACCACAGGCTCTTCCCCAACCTGATCCTATGTCAGTCAGCTAACACTGCCCGTTGAGGAAAGCTATGGCTAAGCTAGGCATGCGTAACACATGTCCTAACCATCTCAGTCGATGTAACTTCCCAGCCTCGCCGATTGATTTCCCCTCCCACCTACCTAGCACTCGACGAATGCCTCACCTCGATATTGCTCACCTTATTCTACCACCACCTAACATGGGAGATGGAACGAAGACACATATGATCAAAGATAACTAGCCGGTCTTTTCGTATCTATCACTTTCAGTGGCCGTGTCTCACAGACATATAGAAAGACTGGGCGGACTGCTGAGCAGTACACACGCCCTTTGGTCTATTGCCGGATGGCAAATACTAAACGAGCCTTCTGTATCCGTTCTGAGATTTCGTCAATGATCTACTCGTTTTGGTTGATGCAACTTCCCAAATAAGTGAAGTGGTCAACGCGCTCTGCCACTTCACTCTTTGAATGAGTTCAAGGGTCTATCCACAGTGGTGATAACGAGTTGATTTAGAAACACTCTACTTGCTCTAATGACAGCTTTGACTTTCCTCCGCAATGCAGCAAAGTCTTTTTTAAGTATGTGAGGAAAGATTAACGAGGACCAATAAAGAAGAATAGATAGAATACATGAATTAACTAACTTTAAAAGTAAACACTGAGTGATACCAAACTGTTTTAACTTTCTCACCTATAAAGTTACACGAAATATCGTTTCAGACATTAACATTGATGTGGAAAATCCAGGAAGGATTAGAGGAAAGACAGATGTCTTCCTTCCAAAACTTTTCACATCAAAACTCCTCAGAATAGGATTACGCAACCCGTATGAATAGGTAACAATTGTATACGAATTTAGAATTCATTTTTGCACAGATGACAGAAAAATATTTATACCTAAAATAACATTTCAATGAAAAAGTAATTAAGGGAGATCATGTTCTATGGACTTGACGTAACTTGATTCAACTTAGGTAAGAGAAATTTTGCTAAGTGTTCCTACTTCTACAAAGTATCCACTAATAGTCTTTCAAGTAAACAGATAAAAAAGGTATCAACCACATAATCGTAATTGGTACACTTATGACGGATCAAGCTATCTAAGTGACCTTAAATAATAACTTCTTAAAAAAATTTAATAGTGTACCCTAAGACGAGTATGCAGGGGACAAACCAATCTAGTGATTAAAGTTAACCCGCATTTATCATTTTATTATTATTATTATCATTATTATTAGTGTTATTATAAAAAGCAAATCCGATTATCAACTTTATATTAAACAATAATTTGCAAAATAAGAAAAAGAGAGTTAAGATACACATAAATTTTAACTACCTCACAGTAGGATCACTGTTCAACTAATAATTACTTAAACTGATAATTATGGAAAATAAAACGTTGAATTCTACTAAATCTTCTTCTCTTGCACTCTCTCTCTCTCCTTCTCTCTTTGGCTCTCTTGGGTCATCAATTAATCTGATAAATAGGATATAAATATTTTTATTTATTTTGGTTTCAATTTCTGAAGATCCTAAATGCTTAAGTTTTAAAGGAAAATAAATTTGCTAAAAGTAAACAGCTTACTGGATGATATTCTGAATTTAAATAGAAGAAATTAATGGTAAATGTTATCAAGTTATAAAAGCTAGGATGACTTAACATCAAAATCTAAAAATTCATTGATTGTGATAGGCAGAAATGAGAGAATTATTTGTCTTTAAGTTAGTTATACTGGAATGAAATGCTTAGTCTCAGTTGAGATGCCGACTGTTAGCATGAACGCTTCAACTATATATCTTAGGATTAATGTGATGTTATTTTTGGTTATTAATGATGGTAATGGACAAAGCGCATATCCTTGATTCTACTGCTAGTCACCATCAATCAAATATTTGAGAAAAGGTATTAAAAGTAAAGATCTCTTCACCATAGATAAATTTAAAAGCTCACTGATTTCAATGACTTTGGTTAACTTAACAAGTATGTTTAGATTGTGTAGAGTTAGGTGAAACATGAAACTTTATTTTTGACACCACAGTAAAAACTAAGTAAGAAATAGCCAGTCATACGATAAAATGAACTATAAAGGAAGACTTCGCGAATTCATGAACTTCAGTAGAGCTTCAAAACTGAATACTCTACAAAGGTGATTATGTACATATCTACGTTCGTGTCTTAGTGGTAGAATCTAATGCTCACTAGTGAATGGCCCTATTCAGGTAGGTAGTTACCTGGGTTCTAGTGGGAAGCCGTGACCAGTTCAGTATAGCAGATCGAGTGTGAGGACAAATACTCGTAACCGATGACATTCGCTGGTGGTCGAGCCATATCATGAATTGCCATAGGTTGGAATTCATGACCTGCCTATTGAGTCGAGTCTCAGCGGCTTAATGGTCTACAGGCTAGCTCGTCTTATAACCAGAAGTGGGTGCGTACTGCAAAAGAGTCCCAAACTAGGATGACGAAATAGTCGCTCAGTACTCTTAGGTTTTCGAGTGGCCACCTAAATAATATCGGTTAATGACGAAATCCTCCAACCAATCAATCACCTGCAAATCAAATTTGAATTATTGGTAGAATTTAGCCACTCACCTAGATGGTCTGGGTTCGATCCCCCGCCGACTCATTCCTATTCCTTGTCTAGTCTACTAACCGACAATAAAATTAGAAAAACATGGAAGGTTGAACTTGAGGGTGACAACCTTAAACCGTGAAGACAACTCCACTGCTACTGGAACTTAAAAGTTTGAGACTCTATGTTTTATTAGGAACGAAGGAATTATAGGTGTATATTAGAGACTAAGAAAGAGGTATAAACACAAGGGTGGGTCAGATTTTAACAATTCAAGTGAGTATGCCACCCTATGTTCCAGTAGCTTTGGTGTAGTTCTTACAATGATCTGAGATTGCAAGTCTCATAATCGACTCTTCCTCTTGCTTGCAGTCACTACTAAGCACTAAACTGGGTGGGATTAAGTAGTGTGTCGTTCGTGTATAAAACTCGGATCAGGTGGGTGGTTGGTCAGCTTTCTACCACTGAATCATCATCGTACAACTTTTTTCAGCTGTCCCATTAGAAACTAAATAGTTTTGTATTACATTGGGCATTTTTATCGGTTTGTTTATTTTATTTAGCAACCTCTGTATTCCCATAATGGTATGTGACAATTGTATATGCATCAAACTTTCAACTGAGAATTTTGGCAGCAGTTAACAAATTCACTAGATCTTGCCCGTATTAACTTTATTTATTTTAGAATTTATGTGAGGAAAGAAATGCTCTCAATCCAATCTATTCATATAATAAAATTTCGTATCATTTATATTTTATATATGAATCTTCACAGATATACTATATTGCAAAGCATGAATCTTTTATAATTTTCAATTTATAGGCTGGTATGGATGAAAATACAGCGGAATATGAAGCCACTCTTCTTAGACTTGAAGAAGAGCAGCAGAGGTATCTTGTGATTATTATTATTATTTGCATTCTATGTTTACCACTATGAGTTATTAGCATGAATATGTTGCGAAAACACTTGGCTTACTAAATTATGTGATGAATACTAGCCATTCATTCATATAAGACAATCTTAATGATCTATTTACTTTCAAATCAGATAAGTCATTAAAAAACGAAGTTGTTATAAATTCCACGAATATCATATAAGAAAGGCAATACTCAAATTCACAAAACTAAAGATTCTGTATTTTGTACTCAAAATGGTGTCAGCAGTAGGCATACAGATCCTTGAGAAACATGTTATTAGTATTGTCCCCCTGGGTTTTGAGTGGAAAACGGAGCTTCAACAGTGCGTTCCTATTTCATCCTGTTCTCTGAACTCCTTTTCTTAGCTAGCTTCATGATTTCCCATAAGTTCTTATCTCCTCACAATATCTCCTACACATCACCCTCGAATTCACGTCCATCTCCTAATTTCTCATCCGGATTCCACTTAAAGGTCTGTATAGCGTGCTAAGTCACCCAACGGGCTCCTCTGTGTGTGTCTGATCCGTTTCCATTTCCTTCGATACATTTTTTGAGCTATAAGTTCTTAGCTAGTTTGTCCCCAGAACTCCTTGTTCTTAATCCTTTCCAGCCATCTGATCTTCAGCATGAAACAAAGGCAGCTGTTAATAAAAGTCTACAGCCTACTGGAAATACTTTTTGTTGCACGACAAGTCTCCGAACAAATTAGAAGCTCTGAATGACTTGACACTATTGTTGATAATTCTGATCTTCCTTTTATGTTGAGTGTTAGCAGATTTCTACACTGACTCCAATGTAATGAAAACCTGTCTCGCTTTCTGGTTCCTAGTTGGATTTAACATCCTTATGTTTACTGCCTGTAGTGAAACGATGTTGTCTAGATAGATGAAAGAGGTAACCTCCTTTAAATTTCTCTAGTCGATAATGATTAGTGCTTGTTGTTCCCGACTGGTTATCTCCATCACTTTCGCTTTTCCTATGTTCCCTTGAAGTCCTCTCTTTCCTGCTTCTTCTACCGATTTGTCAATTTTCGCCTGTTAGCCTTCGAGTTTATTCGATATTAGACATAAATCACCCACAGAGTCTAGATCCTCCAGTGTCGTTTTGGTCAGTTCAGCCTATTATGCCCGTCTCCTTGCTTCACACTGTTTGCAGCATGATCCAATTCATTACAACTAGTAATATCGTTGGTAATGGTAGGCAACTTTGTCCTATACACGTTCCCACTTCAAAGGCTTCTCTGAGTTTTATACTGTGAATTAATTAGTATGTCGTGACTGAGCAGTTTCCGAATTACTTCACGTTCGCTATAAACTATATATGTTGGTTTTTAAATTATTACTGAGAATCATTCCAGTGATTACAGAATTCAAGGACTAAAACTCTACAAAGTAGTATACGTACTCATTTTCTGCCAAACTTTGTAGCCTCAAAAGAAAGGAACAGATATGTATTGTTACTATAATGAACAGACACATGTATAAGCAGCAACAGATTTAATCGTTTTAACGTGACAAATGTGAACTTTAATTGTTTCTAATTGAAGAAGTATCCAAACATTTGTGTCTCAATAGCTTTTTTCAATAATGTTTTTTTTTAAATGTCATCAAAAACTAGTCTGGTTTCTATCATAAATCCATACAACTATCTTTTACACTAATTAAGGTTATTCGATTTTTAGAAGAAGAAGTTCATCTGCGGCTATCCAAGATATGCTATATAAGAATAAAAGTGAAGACCCTCCACCCAGAGAACTGTTTGTAAACCGAATCAAAATTACTGGTTGATAGTCCAAAATTTGATCAGATATGTACAGCGGTGATGGCTGCTTAGCTAGCTGGAGTGCTTGAATGAACAGACGAATGTAACATGACAGTGTGTGTCAAATGGTGTAGATGCTTGACCGCACCCTTTCCGCTTAAACAGTCAAATTAAAAAGTGATGGTTTGCATCCAGTGTTGAATGATAAAAGCTGCCGGCTGATGATTCTAGGGAATCATTTACCGCTACTCATTTAAACTAGACACTTTTATATTAAGACTATAGGCTAGTGTACAGCTAATTCCCTGGTGTAACATAAGTATTTATTATAATGATAAATTTTACTTGAACAACGCTACACACATGCGACTGACACTGAACTAAGTTTAGACCAATTTTTTGAGTATTAAATCTTGAAAACCACCTCGATGTACCACATTATGCATGACTACAATTAAACAAAATATGACAGAAGGAGTATGTTAGTAATCTGATATGTGTATATTAAAGGAAGATACATAAACTATTTGGAAATCAGCAGTAAAATGAAAGATACCAGCCATTTTTACAAGGTATATTTTATCTTATATTTATTCATAAAACAGAGCGTCAACTCTTGCTGGTGTAAATACAATGCTACGAGAACAATTAGATCAAGCTACCCATACAAATCAAACACTTTCATCTGATTTATCACGAATTAAAGAGGAAGCAAGTCGGCTACGTGAAGTTCTTGAACGTAGAGAAGCAGAATGGAGAAATGAAGAAGCTGCTTTCAATGATTACTTTACAATGGAACATGGAAGATTACTTGCCCTATGGAGAGCAGTTGTAGCATGTCGTCGTCAGTTTGTTGAAGTTAGAGGTCAAGTAGAAAGAGAGATTGGTGCTGCTCGAGTTGAATTATCTAGAGTATCAAGAGTGTGTCAAACAGCCTGTGAAAACTTTGCATCTAATTTACGTACAATGGAGACTAGAAATCTAGTGAGTTGATGCGCTTTTCAACTAGACACTTTGTTTTACTTTCAGTTACTAGCTGTAGCACAATACCTAACGGCTTATTAATGTTTTCATCAGTATATCTGTAGGGTATAATTTGTTTCCAAATCAGAATTTGAGGTACTTATTACAATATGGATGTGTCCAGTACAATTTTAAGGAAAAGTTTTCAGTGTTTCCAGTGAAAAAATGTTACGTCATAAAGAATCTGTAAAACTGTAACAACAGAAGACAAGGGCCAGGAAACAGATCGTTTATTAAGGAAATCAACACATACTTATAGATTTTCATGTACATTATTATAGATTGTTGTTAGCAGAAAAACACAGTATTCTGATTAGTTGTTTCTCACAGAAAGTTAACCTTGCATCTCTTTGCGACTGTTTCTTGAATGTCAGATCATCTATATGTTAACTATATCCGCCTACGCAAAACCTTTGTTGTCATTTTTCTCACGACCAATATTGGGGACATAAACATTGACGTAAATTACTATCCACCAATTTGGCTAGCAGCCAGCTCTCACCACAAAACAAGCAAAAAGTGACGGGAAGGTCACCAAAATACTCATGTATAACGTAGTTTCTAAGGCAGTACGATATCCAGTGTCGCCTAGTTTTTTGAAACACAAAAGGAAATGATAATTTAGGGACCTGTATTGATCGGCTATTGATCCGTTTATGGGATATTTTTAATTCTGGATGTGACTTAAAGTGACTGATGAGTAAATCATTGTAGAACCTCCCCTAGATGGTCATCGATCCCAGTAATTACTATTACTCTGATTAATTCCATAGTTTCTGAGTACAATATATGTCCTCAGCTACACATTTCTACTCTACCTGGTTCTCTAAAATCACTTTCATCTGGTTCCAACACTACCCACAAGTTTTTGTTTACTCGCCACAGGATTTTCTTTACGCCTTTCTTGGATGTCTAACACGTCACTACTTATTCGAGATTCCATCGAATGCCTTCCTCATGTGTGATGTCATTCATCAGTCTCCTTAGCTTATGTCCAATCTGGTTCCATTTCCTTTTGTAGATTTGTTCACCAATGAGTTCTGGGCTGGTGTTCTACCTGCATATCGTCTCTGGTTAACTGATCCTCCAATAAAATGCAAGAACAGAAACGTGATCACACGATATTGAAAAACATGGAAGAGAGAATATTTAAATACAGAATTTTAGTTTAGTTTAGTTAAATGTCCTTATAGTTGGGCCAATAGCCTAACTAGTAGACCAGAAGATTTTAATAACGAAATCAAATAAATAAGAAAAATATTACTAGTGAATAACTACACACCAGGATTTATTCATAAATATATGAAGAACCATAAAAAAAAAACTTAGACTAGAAATACAGTTGACGAAAATAACGAAAATAATATAGAATTCAAAGCCTCTGCAATACTGTCGTATAAAGAGGGGATCTCAGAGGCCTTACGTAGAATTTTAAATGCCGTTGGAATTAGGATGGCATTTAAACCGACCAACTCTCTCAGAGATAAACTTTATCGGCTTAAGGACCCAATGGATTCAATTAAGAAAGACAATGTAATCGACCAAATATCACGTAATGACTGTGACGTCAATTTCTTTATGATTATAGCTTGAAACCACACAGTATTTTTGGTACGATTATGGAATTTTCAGCATGTGATATCGGTAGCCCAAATTTCGCAGACTGACCACTGATATCAGGTGTGTGTCGGCAGAGGACTGAACTCCGGGCCATGAGTATGGTCGGTGAGAATCCTAACCACTGTGCCACTGAAGCAAAGGTCAAACTAGTAGATTGGTGTCAATTAAATTATTGGAGCATAAAAATTTAGCTAGACCTTAAATAATTGACCCTATTAAGTTAAATAATCTAGAAAAACAGAGCTGAGCCATTGCACTGCATTCACTTGCATGTAATCACAGAATAGGGTGGGTGAAACAGGATGAGAGTATTAAAAGCAGAATAGTTAGGTAAAGAGAGAGATAATCACTGAAGCTTTTTTTATGGATTCAACACCTCACACGTGCAATCGGAATGTCGCAAAGCCTATACTGGGGATATGGACAGTGGCAACAAACAACAGAGGGAAGTTGGAGAGACAGATAAGGAGAAAAAATATGTAAGACAAACTGCAAAACCGTATGACAAAATTGATATCATTATGATCAGCAATAATTTATGCTCGAAACCTTATCAACCAGTTGTTAATATTGCATCACTGTGTGATATTTAAAAATAAACTTATATAATATGGAATCACATTTTATCACAGTGCCCAAGTTCTACACTTATATTAAGTAGAGAATAGTCAACACATTCAGAAATTTCGTTGCATTTAGACTGATATGTCTCATTTAACATGA
This sequence comes from Trichobilharzia regenti, assembly GCA_944472135.2. NCBI lineage: Eukaryota > Metazoa > Platyhelminthes > Trematoda > Strigeidida > Schistosomatidae > Trichobilharzia > Trichobilharzia regenti. The sequence goes on from OX235262.1 coordinate 72,648,098, forward strand.
TAACACTAATTTAATACATATGTACACAATAACTTTAGCCAATAAGTAAAGTAGATGTTATATTCCTATGTACAGAGGATCATAGAACCCCTGCGGGCGCGTACTGATGAAGAGTACCAAACTAGAACAAAACAGCTGGCTGTCCACTACTCCCAGGTTTTTCAATGGTTGTCTAACTGATGGCAGCTCATGATGAAATCCCAAAGTCATCGAAATTAATCAAATATTACACTAAACATTCAAAATGCTAGAGATAGCCTATGGCTCAGAATGAAGACGAGAATTATTTGTTGGTCTTCGGGCCTCGTGGAGGTTTTGTCAACAAGCTTGATATTAATTTTGGCACTAATTCAAGGGGATCAGTAGTTTCTATAGAAAAACACCTCACTAACAAAATGTACATCAGGACTTTTTACCAACTACCGATCATGCAACACTTAGATTATGTAACCCACATGAGTCCAGTTGAGTAAAAAAAAACACTGTTTCACTATGCTGTCATTTGAAACAGTAGTTTCTCTTCTAAACTATAGATGAAATTTCATCCCACTTACTGTTTTGATCAGAACATAATTGTATGCAACTGTATTAGATAACATCTAGCAAGCGATCGATGTATTCACACCTTTACCAAAATAAACTTCCTACATAAAACACTCCATTTCACTGGAACAAATATCATCAAAAGGTTGGTAAGAAAAATAAACACTAATGGATTGAATTACTTGTGAATTCATTGACAGGTTTTACCAAAATGAAGTAGAAAATAGACATAAGTTTAGTAAGCAAGAAGTGTTAAAATGGATACATAAAAGGAATAATGGTAATAACAATAATAATAAAGATAAAGAACACATGCCAGCAGTTCATGTGAATAAGGAATGAAATTCCTATTGCTTAGAAAGACTTCTTGTCGATAACAAGCTCAACTATACAACGTTTTGTTAGCGTTATTTTACAGTGGATAGATAGCAGAGTTTCTATTGATCCACTACCCGTGATCTGAATACATTTTAGCATATTTTCAAGTGATATTTTGCAGATATTTAACTGATTTTAGGATTTCATCATGAACTGACATCAGTTAGAGGACCATTGGAAAACCTAAGAGTACTGGATAACTCTTTCACCAGCCCAGTTTCGGACTCTTCAACAGTACTCACTCAGACTGCGGGGTTCGAACCCAGGACCTTCTGGTTACAAGGCGACCTCGTAAATCATTAAGCCATTGGGACCCGATCCAATGGGCAGTGTATGAACTCCGAATTCTGCTAATTCATGATATGACTCAACCACTAGCGAATGTCATCTGTGGCGAGTATTCGTCCTCATACCCGACCTGCTGTACTGCACTGGTGACGACTTGTCACCAGAATCCAGGTAAAACTGCCTACCTGAATAGAGCCAGTCGCTAGTGAGCACCAGACTGGTATTCAATTGTTAGTTTGCAGGGATTTGTTTGGTTTCAGGATTGTATATGATAACACATGTTTATTTCTAGGTTACATTAGATCAAGAGAAGAATGATAAGAAGAAATTAGAACATGAATTGGAAGAATTAACACGAAATTGTGAAAATATCCGTCAACAAGCTAATGGGCAACTTGAAGAAGCAAATAAGAAAATAGCCAGCCTGATGAGTCAAATAGAAGAAATGGGAAAACAACTTTCTGATCGTGATCATACAATTGATTGTTTACAACGACTTCGTACTGGTCAAAGTCTTTGTGGGCGTAAAGGTATGTATTCCTGATAAATATTTAAATTCTGCTTAAAGAGACTGAGTATACTTGTCAATAAAATTTAATAGTTTTGATGCGAACACCAAGCGAACAAGCGACTTGACAAATTTAATTTTTAAAAATATCCTAAAGGCTCAAAAAGTGAATGTTGACAAGGGCTATCTCAAACAAAAAAGTTAATGTGGAAGGAATATCCTTTGTTTCGACGTCTCTGAAATAAAACTAATATGTCGAGTGCTATCTTACCGTGGCGTCTATTTTGGAGAATAAATTATTATAATAATATTCCCTTGGGTCCCGAGGGAGACATAGGGCTTCAACAACACATCTCCATTTTCTTCTATCATGTGGTGTCCTCTTCAGGTGATTAGTCGCACGATTGTCCATAATCTCTCATCTCCTCCCCATTACAGGATCTCCTCTGTGTTATCCTTGCACCGACGAGTCAATCGTCGTTTCCCATTGTGTTTCCACTTGAGCCATGGCCTGAATTGAGTGTGATGTCATTCGACGGCCTTCTCAGCGTATGCCCAATCCATCTCAATTTTCTCCTACATATTTGTTGAGCTCTTGGCTGGTTTGTTTCCAGCCAGAGTATTTTCTTGCTAATTCCTTCTGACCGGCTGGCCATTTGATCTTCAGTATGGCAGCTGTTGATAAAAGCCTATGGCCTGTTGAAAGTGCTTTCCGTGACGAGCAGTGTAAGTTTCTGACCCACATAAAACATAAAACTGTGTTGAAAATCTTAGCGCTGTTCTTTATGCTGAGTGCAGCAAAGATTTACAAATTAATTACAGATTGATGAAGTTGTATCTTGCCTTTCCAATTTCGGCTTTGGGAAACAAATAGAAATTTTGAGTGACGCTGTCTATTTACCATAAATTTTCAGACTTAAGCACGAATTGTTTGGTTACGGGTATGATCACAAGATGACATAAGTTCAAGAATAATTAGAAAACTTGGATGTACTAAACAACTGTTTCGTCCCAGTTTCAAACTCTCTATCAGCACGCATCCACCGGGGTTTCGCCTTGTTACCATAAGTATATCTCTTTAGCTGTTCATCTGAAACAAATCGCATACATTGTGATGTTATACATGTCACTCTTCATGTAGTAAAGCAGTAAAGTGTTTAATTAATTAGAGCTCAAGTTAATAAATTTAAAGGCTTTGTTCTAGCATATCTGGTATTTCCAAAGCATTACGTCAGTGTTAGTACAGACCTTAGCGTAATATACCTTACTGACAGGATGACAGCTTTCAGTTCTTTTCCGCTGTCGCTTAAACACCCAGAGCTAGACATCAGTCAGCAATAGGCTGGGATATTGCTGTCTCGATTATATCAACAAAAAACCCAGCCTCCGTAACGTCCTTTCCAAAGAACATCGAAAGGAGCTGAAAGAACTGAAGGATAATGAAAACTTGATCATCACGCGACCATATAAAGGCTCTGGAATCGTCCTGATGAACAAATCAGACTATCTAAGCAAACTCTCGATGATACTATCCGATGATAAAAAGTTTCAGAAACAGTCTCCACAGAAAGATCCCACTGAACAGACGGATCTCCAGCTAACAAAGATATTGAAGAAAATGAAGGACGAATCCATTATCAGTTCAAAGCTATACGAACAACTGCGCCCATCTGGTTCTACAACGCCACGTATGTACGGCTTACCCAAGGTGCACAAACAAGACGTCCCACTCCGCCCAATACTAGATATGATAGATTCCCCATATCATACAATCGCGAAATGGCTGGTGGAGATTCTCGGGCCGGTGAAAGAGAAGCTGTCAAGACATAACCTCCGCGACACATTCGACTTTGTTGATTCAATTAAGAATGTCAATGTGGCAGAAAAGAAAATGGTCTCCCTGGATGTCGTGTCTCTCTTCACCAACGTTCCACTGACAGAAACCGTATGTTTCCTTTGTGACTACATTGAATCCAATAACATCAATGTCGGTATACCAATTCATTACCTGAAAGAACTGTTACTTCGATGCACCTTCAACGTATACTTTAGTTTCAACAAAGAAATATACAGGCAAGTAGATGGAGTAGCAATGGGTTCTCCCTTAGGACCCCTTCTAGCCGACTGCTTTATGGCTAGCTTAGAGAACAACGCCTTATCAACAACTATCAACGACCTCCATCTCTACAAGAGATACATCGATGATACTTTCATTATTTGTGATGAGAACTGTGATTTAAAAAACCTACTTCAAATCTTCAATAATGCCCACCCAAACATCGACTTCACACTTGAGACTGAATCCGACGGAATGTTCCACTTCCTCGACGTCCATCTGACAAGAAACGCCGACAACTCCCTGAAAAGGTCCATATACAAAAAGCCTACATGGAATGGACAATTCATCAACTTTCAAAGCTTCGTGCCCCTGAGCAGAAAGAGGAACCTGATATACGCTCTTTCCTCGAGGATTCGGAAGATATGCAGCGAGGAAGTGGTTGAAGAAGAACTGCGTAATCTTCGAAAAACCCTGATGGAAAACGGTTTCCCGCCCAGGTTCATAGAAAAGAATCTCAAACCTAAGAAGACTTCTGAACAAGTCCAATCCGTCCCAAAGAAAATGCTTCTGCTTAATCTAGAATTCAAAGGTGATATTGAAGCAGAAATCCTTCGCAGACGCCTCTCAAAATCGCTGAGGAAAACATACTTCGCCGCTAGCAATAATAATGTGAAGAGGAGATGAAAGCACGTAGGTAGACGTTGAGCCAGCTGAAAACGTTGGTGGAGAACCAGACGCAAGGGAGACGTGTAGCTGAAGCCCTATTTCCCTTTAGGAACTAAAGGAGACAATAATAATTGCATAGAAGACATCTAAGAATACTTTTATCTCTATTTTGACTTTCCCGTTGACTGATTCTACCGAAATGTCCAGCCTCTGCTAACATGTCGTCTCCTCGCATAGATGCTTTGACGATGTCAGAGAATTAACTTGAAGTCATTTGATACGTGGTGACCAGCATCCAATGAGTCCCGAGCGGGACAAAACACGCCTCCTCGATTCCGCTGATAATCACCATCCTCCACATTACTTCAGCTTACGATTATTATTTAATTTCAGTTAATTGGATGCATTAAGTGTAATTTTTTAAACTTATTAATATGAACTGTATTGTTTTTTTTTGTCTAAACAGAAGGTGGAGATATCACTGATCCATCATCTCGTGCTTTAGTTGAAGAAACTCAAGCCTTATATCAAACACTTAGAGAACTTTCTCAATCAATACTCAACGATGATTTATTACCACCTGATGTTCATGCTGGTGCTGAGAATTGTTTCCATCAGTCAAGATCTCGTTCACCATGTTATGCTTCAAATCCAAAACTACCAATTCATAACTTCCAAAATTCAAGAGCAGGAGCATATGGGCGGACTGGATCACCACCACCGCCAATGAATAGTACAAATGCTTGTTATTGGGCTGATTCAACTCTGTCAGCTGTTCAAGCAGCCCTTCATAAACGTGGACTACAGGTAAACATTTTGATAGAAGTTTCAACTAAAATACTTTAGCAGTTATGGTTAGTGAAATAAATTATTCGCCAATCAGATTTATTTCTAATCATTTATGTGAATCAGTTTGACTGCATCCTTTACAGCCATAATTAATACTTAAAATTCATTTCTACATTATAAAACAGGTCTCCGATCTAAATGCAAAACTGAACAGTACAAAAGATCAGTGTGAGTCAATTAAACATCAATTAGATGATAGTGAAAATGAAAGACGAAACTTGGAACGTCAGTTGATTGACATGCGATCAGAATTAGACAGTATGAAAAGAGAAAAAGAAGATATGGGAAGAGAAATAAAAAGAATCACAGCAAATGTTCAATCTTTGAGTAATGAAAAAACAGATTTAGAAAGATTACGTTCAAATTTGTCTGATGAATTAAAAGGTCTACAAGGTGAACTAGAACGTGTACAAAATGCTTATGCTGAATTACGTAAAAATAGAGATGCATTAGAAGAAGAATTATCCTGTGCACAACGTGATGCTGATAGATGCTTAAGAGAATCAGAACGTTGTCAACGTTGTATTGATACGCTTGAAGAACGTTTATCAGTTGAACGAGAGGAAGGAACAAATTTGAGAAGCAATCTACAAAAAGCTAAACTCGATGCTGAAATTAAAGCTAAAGAATTGGCAGATATTCAAGAGGCTCTGTCAAGAGCAGAAACGCGTAAAGCCGAACAAGAAAGTGAAATAGCCCGACTTCGATCAGATGAAGCAACGCTGGGTGAACATTTAGCCAAATGTCAGGTAAGCACTTGCAAATTTATATACTGTCACATTTTGATTTTGAATAAATGACAGTTTTACATGCAAAGCAAACATTTAACTAAGATGTGTAAGCATGTTACCATAGCCTGGACTATTGTATTCAATAGTTTAATTACAATAATCTCCATTCAAAAGTATTCTGATAACATTCTTATTGAAATGTCTCAGTGTTATTAGTCACTAAATAAATGAAGTATATTTTATTGCAATTAAGTTAATAACATTACTCAAATAGACATACTTTTCTACTGCTTTTAGTCTTCTTAAGTGTTATATTCTTAAAAAGAATAAGTCTGTGTTAAATCAAAACTGTCAGCTCGTTTCTTTAGATTATTAGGAATGTGTCATCTACAGGAGATCAATCGCGAGCCCCAATACCTCAGTGGTAACGCCTCTGACTGCAGCACTGCACTGGGTGACGCGGGCTCGAATCTCAGAAGGGACATGAGTTCCTTCGAGGTTGCAGATACGCCTTTCTCATGAGTGCCAACTAGCACGAAACCTAGACCCAAGGCTTTCTGCCGATCGCCTCCAACCAGCTAATATGTGTCATCTATGTAATGTATCCAAATTTTGGGTTTGATCTTTGGTAGGATTATTTTTTCGAGTCTTTACATCACAGCTACCGTAATCAAACCTGATATGGGTGATCCCATGAGTGTTCCTTTAATTTGTTGATATATTTGGCCGTCAGACACAAAACTGCCTATTTGCGATCTGCACAGTTCCAGGTGAAATCCCACCACAGTCTCCCTCGGAAACCAAAATTGTTCAGATCAAAATACGTGATCTGCTTGATATAGTAAATGGCAATCAATATTCGCATATGGAGGTGAAATTTCACCACAGTTTCCTTAAAAACTGGTCTATGTGTATGGCATCCAACTACTCAAATCAGCCGATCAGTAGTATATAGTGCCATGCATCTTAATTCCCATACAAGGTATCAAGCAGATCATACATTGTGATCTGTATAATTTTGTTTCCGTAGGAAACTGTGGTGAAATTTTTCCTCTAATCGCTAATCTATTTGCAGTTTGTGAATTTGATGTAAGGTGTTACAAGTTCGCCCAAGCAGTTAACCAGAATTCGGGCGTTTTGGACTGATTCAGCCCTCTGAGCTAAGTCCATCCATATACATCGCTGATGATATCCAGCCCAAACGACCGATATTTTAGTTCACATGGATCTGGTTTACAAGCACTGCTGATTGATGTGATTGCTATACAACTACTCAAATCAGTTAATCAGCAGTATGTATCACATCATAAGTCTAAGTGTATTTCTGTCAGAATTTATTAAACAAATTTCATTTAAAATTAGATGTAAATAACTTTTTTGTTGTTGAGGAAAATAGAGGTTAGCTGTAACAGCTTATTGTAAACAATGTTCATTTACAGAATTTTCGAATATCCTTAGGTTAATGGAGTTGCTACAATCTAACTTACTTGTAAATTAAAAGTCAATCTGAACGAAGAATATTCTTTTCAATAATTTCTCTTCAGGTTCTTACAATTGTAAAATATATTTGTTATGCATTATAATAAAGATTTTTTTGTATTTCCCTCCGAATGAAAAACAAAACGATATTGTTTTTATTGACGTTTCGCTATTTAATGCTAATAGCTTTATCAAAGTATTATTAAATTATTTATAACATTTGTTGTCGTCACAGTAACGGCCAGTTATGCGGCGGATACATTTTTAACGTAGAATAAGAGATTAGTTATGGGGTGTCAAAATAAATAGTCGGTATTTGTATGATAAACGTCCTTTGCTTAGTATTACAAATATGATTATTATTCGTCATAATTTATGCCCTTGATGCAAACATCCCCTCAATACTGTCGAATTTTCATTTATTTTATCCAGACTTATTATTAGTGGTATTATCTCTTTTCTCAATATATGCCTCCACCTATTTCATTTCACATATTCGTTATTTCATTATGAACCTCTTATTGCAGTCTTACTATCTCCCTCGTGATACATACTTCTTATTACTAGCCACTCACTTGACACTTTTTATAACCTTGAACTGACTTGTCAATTTTCCTACCCCACACTCTACAAATCTATTATGATTAATCATCACCACCACTATCTCTCATTTCACAGTATTTTGTAATCGATTTCAGCCCAGAGCACGTTTGTCACACAAATACGACTATTTATTTCGACACCTCATAACTACTAATCTGTTATTCTACGTCAAAAATGTATCCGCAGCATAACTGACCTTTATTGTAACGACAAAAAAGATATTATATTTCATAATTGTAAGTACCTGAAGAGAAATTATTGAAAAGAATATTCTTCTTTCAGATTGACTTTTTATTCATAATATGGGAATATTTCACACTATTAAATCTTATTTGTAAATGACTACTTTCTCTGAATCAAGGGAATTGAATGTCAAATAACTATGAGACTGTAATGCACTTAATAGTGTTCTCTGAGGTGGTTAGTTTACTTGCAGAGCTTTCCTCATCCCTCTGCACAACATCTTCAGGGCGAATTCTAGCATAAAGTAAAATGATTCCATATTAATTTGCTTATTAGATGTATCACACAGTGAGGGAAACAGTATTATTTACTGGATGACACAGTTTTGAACAAAATTTATTGTTCACAATCATATCAATTGTAATCACACGACTTCGAAACTTCAGTTTTATAGTTTTCTTCGTCTTCTCCTGTTTGTCGTCGTTGGGGTAGTAGAATTTTCAAGATATCTAGGACAGGTGATGAATCATTACTATCACAAGTATTTGCAGTTGATTCGATAAACAAAGCTTCTGTTATCAATCTCTCCCTCCACCCTGTGACATTAGATTTTAATACTGTCATCCTATCCCATCCTATTGTATGGTTGTTTGTAACTGCATGTAGTGAGTGCTATAACTGAACTATTCTCCGAATTTCTTATCTTATTTGGGTCAACCCATCTAGATTTTGTTAGGTTTTTATGCTCGGTCAGTCTGACTCGCCCTGTTCTACTACTTTGACCTATGTATTTGACCTGACAATCATTGTAGGTAGGGTATTAGGTGAACTAAATGGTTTTGTTTTAAAGGCTCCACAGGATCCTTTAACCGACAAAGCTTGTTTCTAATTGAGTTTGTGGGTGGTTTGAATGCCAGCCACCTTTATTCTTGCCTTGTTAAGAATTCACAGCAGTAAGGTTTCCGAGGTTGCTTCCTTGTATCGAATTACTACTGATTATTTAGATTCCTATAAAAATCAAGTTTCAAAGTCGTGTGATTACAATTGATATGATTATGAACAATAAATTTTGTTTGAAACTGTGTCATCCAGTAAATAATACTGTTTCACTGTGTGATATATCTAATAAACAAACTAATATGGAATTACTTACTACCATAGTGCCCAAGTTTTACATATATAAAGTGAAATGATTTAAATTTTTCATGAGTGATAGAATTGCGTCTCCCGGTAACCATCTTTACATATACATTGACCATTTTCTATTGACTTGGATTTTACACTTTCTGGTCATCTACCTGATTTACTTTTTATTAGTTAGTATATTTCGTCTATATTAACGTGTTTGTTAATTGCATATTCGTTTGAGTACCAGACTTCTAGGAATTCCTTGGCACTTTTGTTGTTTCCTCTGTCTAATATTTCCACATTATCCTAATCATCAAACTGATGTCCATAATTATCTATATGCATTAATATGAAAGAATATATATCGTGTCTTTTCACAGTTGATTTGTGTTCTTGGATTCTGATTCGAAGGGGACGCCCACTTTAGCCGATGAGGCTGTGTTGTTTTATAATGTATATGAATAAAAACAATAAAAACTTACAATTCCTAGAAGTATTTAGGTTAATACTGAAGGCTAAATAAACATACGCACAATTTTTAAAATATTTTTTATTCCTTTACATTCCCAGTGGAACATAGGGCTTTAAGCTCCAGGCTTGAAGTTTCGGTAGCAGTAGTATTTATTTTGTTTACGGGATGGCATTGCTGGCCTCATGCCCAACTTTCCCTCTTTACTCGCGTTATTACTGGCTTAGGAAGGTAAAGGTATGCGTTGGCCGGCGATCGAACGCCGGACCATGTATGTGGTTGACGAGATACACACAGTAGGATTCTTAAAATGGTTTACATTTTAGAAATTAATTAACACTACTTTACATTCATTCATTTACTACTCCAATAGATAGAAATCAAAAATTTTGTAGAAATGTACTTCAAACTTACTCAGAGTTATCATTCATATTATTAATGTTAATCATATATGTGCTAAGGTATTGTCTCAGAAATATCAATGCAGGAATTATCAAAGTTTCTCTGGTTCACTCATTACTAGAGAAAAAAGCATTTCACCATTATGCATGATTCACTAAGATTCCTGAAAATTTTTTACTAAAAACTATAGAAATACTTTTCTGACTTTATTGTTATTCATTTTTTGTGTGGTTCGAGTGGGATATGAGGCTTCGGAAACTCATCTCCTTTTCACTCGATTCTCTGACATCATTTTCAAGTGAATCCATCACTGAACACAAGGTTTCACTCCCTCTCTCCATATAATCTTCTCTATGTTGTTGTTTTCCCTCTCCGTGACACACGAGGGTCTGATATGTGATGTCACTTAACGACCTCTTCGGTATAAATTCAGTTCTGCTCCAATTCCTTCTTCATTTTTGTTGGGTAAAAGATTCTTGGCTGTTTCGCTGCCACAATTCCTTGTCTCTCATCCTCTCTAGCCGATCATTTGGGCTTCAGTATAAAATGAAAAGGGTAGCTGTTCATGAAGACCAGAAACTTGTTAGGCATGCTTTTTGTGACACGTGTGCTAAGTATTTAAATACTACAAAAGCACAGACTTCACGTCAGTGCTAAAAATTCCAATCTTGCTCTATGTGCTTCCCACTTATTTCAAAGCCTATCTTACTTTCTCGATCCGGTTCCATCTGGCTCTCATTTCTCCATGTATTTGAAACGATGCTTCCAAGTAATTGAAGTAAACAACTTACCTTAGATTCCCCCCTTTGATGGTGACTGCTGTTTGCTGTTAGTCGCATATCTTCATCACATCTGTCTTGTCTATGTTCACCTGAAGACTTAACTTCCATGACACTTCTGATAATCTATCAGTTTCCACCTGTAGATCTTCGGGCTTATGTGGCAATAGACATAAATGGTACACAAAATCCAGACCCTCTGAGATCTTTTTGGTAGTTCAACACATGCTTGTCTTCTCAGTTTCTGCAGTCCTCATGCTCAAGCCCACCACAATAAGGAATGTCGTCAGTGATAGTAAGCAACCTTATCTTACTCCTGTTTTCACCTTTAAACCGTTCGGTGAGCTTTACGTTGTGAAATTCTTGGCATGTGATATCATTATATACTTGCTGAATGAGGTTCACGTCTTTCTGTGCTACTGTACTCCTTAGAAGCAGTTGTCAAGTTACCTCACAGTCAACGCTTTTGCAGGACGTTTTAAAGTCAATGAAGTTGAGGGAAAGGACAGACTGAAATTTGATCCTCGCATGACTTGTTTCCCTTGGATCCTGCCTACTGACGTCTTTCATCCAAGATATCTTTCTCAAATACTTGATTGTCATTTAGTTTAGGTTTATACAGAAGAGATAATTTACTTCGACTGAGTGAACGATTGACAAATCATTGTGGGTGGATGCATAGATGTGTTTGGACGCAAGTTCCTGCGCTTCATACTAACACATTAAGAAAGAGAACAAAGATATAATCCCATAATAATAATAATAATAACGCTTAAAACAGAGAATAATTTATGCAGGTACTTTACGTACGTGTAAAACTTGACCATTGTTGTGTTATGTGATTTGATATCACTTCATTCATTACTTGTAGCAAACAGTAAATGTCAACTTTTGAAAAATGATATTTGTTTACCTCGTGAAATACTTGGTAATTTAAACAAATACAAAGAGTGATTGCTGAACAATGAATATTTATTTCCATAACTTCATCATTAGGTTCTACAGTTATGTATCTATAATAGTAAAAGAATGGATTTCAATAAAGAAAAGAAGACGACATTTGCAGTATAAAATGATATCATTCTACAGTTATCAATCCATGATTATGAATAACAACGAATGCATAGTAATAAATTTTCATCAGTCATGTTCATATTAATTTCTATTCAGATGGATGAATAACCATGTCAAGGACAGGGGTAGAGGAGAAAGGTTTTTTGGGGTTTTGAAATTTATGTGCGTTGTATGTGTGTCAGTGTGTAAGTTAACTGCTACGTTTAAATAAGAAAACATAAGGTTAGTTAATGCAGGTGTAATGACAGGGGGTAGGGGAATTCGTATCCACAGGATGGAGGGCCATATAAAAAAAGGCCGACATAACAAAGTATTTACGAATTTCCAGACTCAACAACAGGCCCGGGCAGTAATAATGTTCGAACCTGTTTCTTTTGAACACAGAGCATCCGTTGTTTTAGGTGAATTGCGATAGCCTCTGCTGTTTGGAGTACTCGGTGCCTGGATGCTTATGGAAATTTATTTGGTACCCAGTAGATGATATCGAAGGATTCTTCAGTGCTGAAACAGGTGGTGTAATATCGAAGGGTTTATGGTTTTCACTACACCTTTATTTAGCCACACTGGTAGATGTTTCTGAGAACAAAAATCAAGTTCCTAGAGCAACGGACGATATAGATAAAAGAAGAGGTAGCCTGTCTAGGTACTTCATCTTCCAATTGAGGAATGACATCCGGTCGTGCAGAGAAAATGTGACTTGTAGTTTACTAGCACTGAAAGTTCTTTGAATGGATTTTCTTAACTTGTTAGTGATTATTTCACTAGATGCGTCACCCTCGAAATGCAATCGTATATATATATAAAGGCTTCTTATTTACAGATGGCGGATAGTCCTTTTCCGCTTCTTCAGTCATGTGTTTCTTGACTAACTTCTCTGGATACAAATTTGATAATTTAATGAAGTGCAGGAAAAATGTTCAGAATTTCGAAGAAGATAAATTGAAAGTATGTCAGAATTACTGTAGACAATTTGTAGTTACGTCGCTAAAATTTTTAATCACTAAATCATATTATCGTCAAGACTCAAACTAAATAATTTACACCTGCATAGATAACTCACAGCAACAATCGGTGACTCTATTTATGGCTTGTTGTTATATGTACACTTAACTACCTAAAATTCAGAATATTTCTTATCAGCTAATATAGTTCCAAAAAGAAGCCGGTGGACCACTTGAATAGCGAGTATTCAATCGAATCATTTCAGTTGATAAAGCTTCACAAGCTTACTAAATCATCTAACCTTTCTTACCTAATATTAAACATCAAACTGTGATAATAGTTCCCATGTTATCTCAAATAATAAGAGTAATTAGATAAAAGCATCTATCTGTCTCTGTCTGTCTGTTTTCGACATAGAACTTTGCACAAATGTGCGGAAGTTCAAGTCGCCACATTCCGTGTAGCACGCGAAGCAAGAGAAGAAAGTACAAGAAAAGCATAATAGAAACAGTGATCAGAGGTGTGAGACAAAGGAGTAATAAAGAAATACAAAACAGTTTCATTGAAGATCATAAGTCACAAGGAGTGGATGCATCTGCGCCACTGAGAACGATTTTGAGCCATGTCACCAATTGTTTCCAACCATAGATTTTTGCCGTCCCGAGGACCCCAGCCTGGAAGTCTACACCTTCCTACGTGGCTAAGACCAACTGTTGTGGATTTCATTGACTGATGCCAAGTTTTTGTTTGACCGCCGCTAGCTTTTTTCCAGCATCTATAGTCAGAAACCTGTGACTGACTGGTTTCAACGTAGAACTATGCACAGATGTGCATCAGTTCCAGTTTCCTCAGTACCTCCTTGTAGCACGCAAAGCAAGAGAAGAGAGTGAAGAGAGATTAAAAACAGAGATAACAAACAGAAGTGTGAGGCGAAAAGAGTAGAACAATAGAATTTTATTGGATATCATATATCAAAAAAAAATTTATTTATTATTCTTGATTACAGCTTGATTCGACACTGTATTTTTGGTACAAGTATGGAATTTTCAGCATGGATATTGGTAGCCCAAATTTTGCAGGCCGACCATAGATATCAGGCGTGCGTCGGCGTGGGCTCAAACCCCGGACCATATGCATGGTCGGTGAGAGTCCTAACCACTGTGCTACCGACGCACATGCGCCAGCTATTAGTGAAAACGATTTTGGGCCATATCAGCAATTGTCTCCAGCCTTCATTGGTTTTTGCCATCCCGAGGACGCCAACCAGTCTGGAAGTTTATACCTCTCAACGAGGCTGGCTGGCTTAAACTAACTGTTACGGATTTCATCGACTGATGAAGCCATGTTTCGGTTTGATCACTACTAGCTCTTTCTTTTCTAACTTTATCCATCCTGTATCAGTCAGCTAGGATTGCTAGTCGGCAGAGGAAGGTGACGGCTAAGCTAGGTATGCGTAACACATGTTCTAAACATCCGTCTAAGTCGCTATAAGTTCAAAAGCTCGTCGACTGACTTCCCCTCTCACCTACCTAGCACTGGACTGATGCCTTACCTCACTGTTGCTCACCTTATTAAGCCACCACCTAACACGGCAGATAGAAAGCAGACTCTTATGACCAGATAGAGCTAGTCGGCCTTTTCGTATCTTCCACTTTCAGTGGCCATGTCTATTAGACATAGAGAAGGACGAAGCAGACTGCTGAGCAGTACACATTCCCTTTCGTTGACAGCCAGCCGAATATCACATCCACTAAGCCAGAGATTGTGTGAGTTGACTCAAAAATGCCAAACGACCCTTCTGTAACCGTGGTGGGATTTTGTCGGCGATCAACACGCTGACACTGGCCAATGCAACTTTCCAAATAAATGAAGTGGTCAACAAGCTTCACCAGTCCTTTAGCATCATCTTACATTTGGCGCGAGAGAATCGCATATCAAATATTCGAAGATTGTTACTCCTCAAGGTGTTCAGAAGATTCTGAATTTTATGAGCGATAATTTGTGTTCGAAACGTCATCAGTTAATATTACTGTACAACACTGTGTGATTTATCAAAATAAAATCTTATCCAAAATGGAGTTATACTCTACAACAGTGCACAAGTTTTTTACTTATATCGATCCTACATTTTGTCAGCATCTTCACCTCGAAGGACTATACCATCCACATGCATATTCAACGAGATTATTCCCTGGTAACAAGTCAGTCCCTGAATTGCTGAAGTCAGTTAGGGTTAAGTCCATTAGTACATATGCAATGAGATTAAACAGAAAGAAGAATATACCTGTAATATTTTCATATTTACTTTCTAGTGATCATGTAGTAGTAGAATAGAGGGAAAATACTTCACTGTGTAAAAGACCTTTAACGAAAAGTAGAATAACTAGCCTCTTTTGTATCAATTCTCTCTTCTTTTCTTTAAATTGTGATTACAAAAGGCTAATTTTAAACTAAAACATCTTTTTAATAGTGCTTTTAAACAACAATCATTTTATTAAGTAGGTTAATATTTCCATTTATCAGAATAAACTTTTACAGGTTAAAGACAATTACTGTTGGTGAAGTTACTCTGTTGTTTCACTCACTATTCACTCTTCAGATAAAATTAAACACAGATGAACTTTTAACAGTAGATTCTACTAAAGATACTACTATTAATATTACCAGCTTATTCTTACTACATTATTTTGTATTCATAAAATAATTTACTTTGTCAGGTAATAAAGGAATGACACTTTGTATCAAGGATATATTTAATTCTTTGTATATTTCTGTAATTGTAGTAACAAAGACTATAATTTTTAACCATTTAGTTAGTAAAACTTATTTTTAAAGTTGATCATTTCAAATAAATATTCTTTTTTTTCATGCTTTTGAGTTCCTAGTCGAAAGTAGAGCTTCAAGCTCTCGTCTTTAAAGCTTCAGTAGCAGTGATGTTGCTTTAATTGGGTAGGGTTGATGAATTCACACCAAACCTTTGCTGTTTACCCGGTTAAATGTTGGCTAAACAAGGTTTAGGAGTAAGTCGACAGGGAATCAAACCCAAACCACCTGCATAGTTGGTGAATATTCTGCCATAGAACCACCGACGCACTGATTGAAGTATATAGACAGTTGGGATACCACTTGAAAAAGTTTATATATATATATATATATATATATATATATATACATGTATATACTACTGTCAGCAGTTTCCCACCTGCAACATACGATTTCTTCTGGTTATCACAAGTTTCTTATTCTATGCGACATATATTCTTTCATTTGACTGAATTCTATCAGTCAGGTTGTAATGTGGTAACGTCTCTGACTGCAGCACTGGGTGACGCGGGTTCAAATCACAGAAGGGACATGAGTTCCTTCTAGGTTGCAGATACGCCTTGCTATCTAGTGTCAACTAGCACGAAACCTAGGTACAAGGCTTCCTTTGGCCGATTGCCTCCAACCATCTAATATAATCAAATCAATATATTCTTTCAGTTTACACTGTATTCACTACTTCACTGAAACACTTTCTGCTTAAGGGAAGTTTATTACTTAATACGCTGTTAGAATAAAAATAAAACACATAAGCTTAACTTTGTAAATAAGTCACATGCCACAATCAATTACCAGTATCAATTTAAAAATACTATTTCCTAGTTCTAATGAGAATGATTTTACACTATATGATCAATAGCTATATAATACTATAAGATCTCATTGACATTAACATCAAATACATGTTACTTTGTGAAGACAGTGAAATCCATTTCAGCCTGTGGCGAACAGAAAGATAGCTTATTATTTATTATTATTCCCTTGGGTTCCTAACAGAGAAAAATTTCTTCTATTTGGCGCTGTCCACTTCAGCTGGCTAGCCACACGACTGCCCATCGTCTCTCATCTCCTCCTTGCCACATGACGTCTCCCATGTCACCCTCGCACCGACGACCCACTCGTCGTTTCCCACTCACATTCCACTCTAGTGGTAGCCTGTTGAGGGGTATCATTTGACGGCCTTCTCAGTGTGTCCCCGTTACATCTCCATTTTCTCCTTCATATTTGTCGAGCAGTTTGCTCTTGATTGGTTTGTTCGTAACCAGAGATTTTTGTTGCCAATTTTACAGAAAGATACGAGATTCAGAAATCTACAAATGACCGATACATTCGAATAAATATATATCACAACTTAAAATCATCTCACCTCAAATTTCCATAAGGAATTTTGATTAAATGTTTAAGTAATCAAGCTAAGTTCAATCAGTAATTCAAAAAATTCGAATGAAAAAATCCATTGAGATAGGAGCGAGATTACTACTAAACAACTAACTACTCAAGTGTATTCAGAGAGTAATAAGGGTTAATAAAACAAAAAGCGGTGACAATGGTCAGAATTTTGCTTAAAAAACTACTTAAGATCTGCGTAAGAAAGTAGGAATATTTGGAACCCTATAGTAAATACCTTCTAAGGAGCTGGAATTACAATGGCATTTAAACCTATAAGTTCACTCAGAGATCAAATTTATAGACTTAAGGACCCGATAGAGCCAATTAGACAAAGCAGTCTGATTTATCAAATACTTTTTGGGGCATTGTGAGGTCAAATGAATCAGTCAAACTAATCCATTGTTAGACTATTATCAGAAAACTAAGAGTTTGGCTAAATCTATGATAATAAGCGTTGCTAAGATAAATAACTTATACAAATACTGAAGCATTACAACGCTCGCAATAATACACAATTACAAAACAAGGCGGAATATGATAACAGCTTGGAGAAAGAGGTTAATCACAGAAACTTTTTTCGCCGAATCAACACCATATATATATATACTTAGTGTCGCAACGCCAATCCTCAGCAAATGGCAATTACTACTAGAGTGAAAATCAGAAGTGGTTATAACCATATAAAATAAGGTGAATAACTAACGATATGATTATGAGCATTAAATTATGCTAGGAGCTTCATCTAGTTACACGTGGAGCTGTACTCCACTCCAACTTAAGTAAAATTTCTCTTAAAACCACCGATACTACTGAAACCACAATTTTAACCCATGCTTCTATACTCATAAAACTAGTCCTGCAATCTTTACGTTCATCTTACCGGTTCGGTAGGTAAACGCATCAATATTATTACAGATATACAGAAAAGATGTTTTTTTCTTCATGAAATAGATGGTTTGAGATCCTATAGGTTAGATGGCTATGCTTCTAAAGCTTTTTCATATGACGACACAATCAAAACTTTGTTTAACTCAGCATTTCAATATGATTCTTCATTCTTCTTGAAAAAAATTCATCAGTAAATTGCAAATGTTAATTACCCCTAATGTAGATTTATGTTAGTGCAGAATTGTGGAGCTGTATCTCATCAGTCTAGACCCTCTACTTTCAATCAGTGAGTTACTGTCTCGAAGCCTGCTCCACCTAAAGAGGTTTGAACAACCAGGTAGTATCCCTATCCTCCATACAATAGATGTGACTCACTTCCCCAACTGCATGAAATTGTAAGTGGTTGTTTATGAGTAGCATTCATTAGTCTCATTCATAAAACTGACTGCGCTACATTTCCCTTATTTATAAAAACTCTCGTTTCTGTAAAATTTCATGCCAAGAGTTTGTGGAAACTATCATAATTATTTGCCTTTCGAACACTAAATCCAAGGATAAAATCTTACTAACAGATAATACATATAACTAACTATATGGATTTGTGAAATTTTTTAAACATAAACACATCTATAATTGTATATATTGGTGGATTTATATGTTCAAGTTGCTCCAAGACAGTGAGTCTATGGTTGAGATATCATTTTAGTTAACTGTACTGAACTATATTGCATGTTGTTGTATTGTATCGTTGTTGTCGCTTTTTGCGCCTTTTGCTGTGAACTGTTTTCCATTTTCTGGTCTTGTTCTCATTGTTTTGTCCGTTATTTTCCGATTTTGAGGGGAGCAACTCAAAAAGTCGCTTCTCTCTAGACTTTATCTTAATGTAACCATTCCTTTCTCAGGCGTGAGGCTAGCAACCCCACCCTGTAAACAAAAATTGCTACAGAAACTTCAGTATGATGAACCTCTTTGCACCAAAAGACAAAGTCTGTGTGGGGACATGGAACGTCCGCACTATGTACGAGATCGGAAAAGCTGCCCAGATCGCCAACGAGATGAAAAGATACGGAATCCAAGTGCTGGGAATATATGAAAGCAGATGGAATGGGAGTGGACTCACCAAATTGTCAACGGGTGAGTCAGTGATCTACTCCGGCCACTGTTATAACTGCACTGAATTAAGGTAAACCCCGTCGCCAATTTGTTATAACTGTAGGGAATTCAATGAAGACGTTTTCACCTTATTCTGTCTGCGCCTGAACTAATCTGCCTATCTGCTTGTCGTACCTTCCGATTTAGTAAAGCACGCAAATATCAAAAGACAAAGGCTGGACTGTGACTGTGTATTGAAGTGCAACAACGACAAAGAAAGCCATGGTATTTATACATTTTACAACAATATGGACAGCTAACAGCATTTGAAATAATTTATCTTAATAGCCAATAACAAAGTGCGTGAGAGATGATAATATACCGTATGTGCGAGATTGACAGTCAATAAAAAAATGTGTGGGAATGATAATATACCATATATGCAAGATTAACAGTCAATACCAAAATGTGTGAGAATGATAATATACCATATATACAAGATTAACAGTAAATACCAAAATGTGTGAGAATGATAACATACCATATATGCAAGATTAAACAGTCAATACCAAAATATGTGGGATCCTATCAGTCACCCAGAAGATAACCACACGCACACCGAGGGCGTGGCTATCATGATGTCACCAACGGCAACGAAAGCCCTGATACAATGGGAGGCGATTTCGTCCAGGATAATGACCGCCAGGTTCAACTCCAAAGGAAGGAAAGTGTCAATCATACAATGTTATGCACCCACAAACAACGCAGACCTCGAGAAGAAAGAAGAATTCTACAGGCAACTACAGGCAACAATGGACAATACTCCAGCTGGCGACATGAAAATACTAATGGGAGACATGAACGCCAAACTGGGACCAGACAATACAGGAAGGGAACTCATCATGGGTAGAGAAGCTCTAGGAGAAATGAATGAAAACGGAGAACTCTTCGCCGACTTCTGCGCCTTCAACGAACTGGTGATTGGTGGCAGTGTATACAAGCACAAAGATATCCACAAGGCTACATGGGTGTCACCAGACGGGCAAACCAAAAACCAAATCGACTTCATCTCAATCTCAAGGAAGTGGAGGCGCAGCCTACTGGACACAAAAGCAAGAAGAGGAGCAGACGTTGGCTCAGACCACTATCTCGTACAAGGGACAATCCAAATCAAATTAAAAGCTTTCAGGGAATCAGGAGCTGCAGATAGACCACAAGCCAAGTTCAACACTCAAAAGCTGAAGGACCAGGCTACAAAGGACATCTTCATTGCAAGCATAAAGGACAAAGCCGAGACACAAATCAACACCAGCGAAAAGGTCGGCGTTGAAAAGCACTGGAACAACTTGAAAACGGTGTGGAGCCAAACCTGCATAGAAATTCTAGGCAGAAAAAAGAGACAGGACAAACAGTGGCTCACTACGGACACTTGGAAACTAATAGAAGAGAGAAGGACAGTGAAGCAAAAGATTATCCAGTGCACTGACGAGCAACAAAAACAGGAGCTGAATGCAAGCTACAATACACTGAACAAAAGAGTGAAGAAAAGTGCCAGGGAAGACAAAAGAAAATATTATGAAACCATGGCAAACGAAGCAGAACAAGCTGCAGGCAAAGGAGACCTCGCCACACTCTACCAAACAACTAGGAACCTTTCGGGCAAACGTTCGACACAGATTAAGCCAATAAAGGACGACAATGGAAAGTCAATCACCAAAGAGGTGGAACAGAGAAAGCACTGGGTTGAACACTTCAAAAGACTTCTAAATCGTCCGCCACCTACAACACGTCCAGCAATACCAACAACGGAAGCAGAACTACCAGTGAACACTGACCCCCCGACGAAATCAGAAGTCCTGAATGCAATCAAGATGCTTAAAACTGGGAAAACACCGGGACCAGATGGAATCCCAGCAGAGGCTTTGAAAATAGACCCAGAGACAACAGCGGACTTGATGACACCACTACTGGAGAAGGTGTGGAAAGAGGGCAAAGTACCCGAGGATTGGAAGAACAGTTACTTATTCAAACTTCCAAAGAAAGGAGACTTAAGTCAATGTAAAAACTGGCGTGGAATTATGCTTCTGTCCATTCCAAGCAAGATACTAAGTCGCATCATCCTGGAGAGAATCAAACAAGCCCTAGATGAAAAACTTCGTCCGGAACAGGCTGGATTCAGGAGAAACAAATCATGTATTGATCAAATCGCCACTCTACGGATCATCATTGAACAAAGCTTGGAATGGCAGTCACCTCTCTATCTCAACTTCATCGACTTTGAAAAGGCCTTCGACAGCGTCGATCGAGAGGTCATTTGGAAACTACTTCGCTACTACGGGGTCCCATCGACAATTATACACCTCATCCAACAGTTATACGACAATGCTGCATGCCAAGTAATCCACAACGGGAAACTTACGGAAGCCTTCGAAGTGAGGACGGGAGTGAGGCAAGGCTGTCTACTATCACCAATGATCTTCCTGATTGCAATTGATTGGATAATGCGACAGACAACGGCAACCAACGAGGGAACAGGCATAAAATGGACTGACACAAAAGACTTGGAGGATCTGGATTTCGCCGATGATATATGTCTGATTTCCCATAAACTGGAAGATATGCAAGTGAAAAGTAACAAGTTGGCAGAAGAAGCATCAAAGATAGGACTTCACGTGAACATAGATAAAACAGAATTGATGAAGATTCCTGGCCAACAGCAACAACAGACACAATCAACCAGCATAAATGGGAAGAACCTGAAAGAAACAACCTCCTTCACCTACCTGGGAAGCATCGTCTCAACTACAGGCGGAACTGACGAGGACATCAAAGCCAGAATCGGAAAAGCAAGACAAGCTTT
Organism: Trichobilharzia regenti; assembly: GCA_944472135.2. Taxonomy (NCBI): domain Eukaryota; kingdom Metazoa; phylum Platyhelminthes; class Trematoda; order Strigeidida; family Schistosomatidae; genus Trichobilharzia; species Trichobilharzia regenti. The sequence continues at coordinate 72,670,231 of OX235262.1, forward strand.
CATTACTCTCAAATCTGTGTGGAGGTCAACAGCAATCAGCATCAAAAATAAGATCCGGATTTTCAACTCCAATGTGAAGTCAGTGCTACTATACGGATCAGAGACTTGGCGAGTCATAAAGAGCATCTCAAACAAGCTTCAGACCTTCATTAAGGGCTGTCTTCACTCATTACTCAAGATGAGATGGCTGGCCAGAAAAGATCAGAAACAGGAATCTCTCGCAATAAGCGGACCAACCAGGAACCGATTGTGAAACAAATAGGCATGAAGAAATGGAGATGGATTGGCCATACGCTGAGGAAACCATCAAGTGACATCACTAGACAAGCCCTCGAGTGGAACCCGAAAGGGAGGCGGCGAGTTGGTCGTCCAAGGGTGACTTGGAGGAGGTCATGCGAAGAGGAGATGAAAGCATGTGGACAGACCTGGAGCGGGGTGAAAAAGTTGTCAGAAAACAGAAGGCAATGGAGGTGCGCAGCTGAAGCCCTATGTTCCTCTAGGAACTAAAGGATACAATAATAATAAATAAATAATTCATAAAACTGTAAAGTACAGCAGCATGGTATATAGTCTCGCAATTCCAAGTGTCTTTAAGTATACGTGCTCAGATTGTAAATGCAATATACATAACAAAAGATCAAATTTAAAGATGAAGCATTTTACACAATTATCTTAAGGATATAATCGTTGTTACAGTCAAATATAGTATTATTAGGAGGCAGCATTGTTTACTTCCTCAGTCGACGCACTCCAAAAACCCTGCTTAGCCTGTAGAAAGCCCAGTAAACAAGGAAGGTTGTGTGTAAGACTAGCAACCCCACCCCATAGAAATTAAACTCGACTAATACTGGAAATTCAATGGTTAAAGCTTGAAGCCCTGTGTTCGACTCAGAACTCACAGGAATAAAACATATTGAATTAATTCTCAAAATGACCTCTAATGATGGAAAAAAATTTAATTTGTAAATGTCTTAATTTCATGCATCCTATATTGTTTCACTGCTGCCTTTATTTCTCCTTTCTGCTAATTGACCCATCCCTCTACTTTTCAAAATTTTGTAGTTGCCACAATTATGCTACTCATAAATATTTATCAGTAGCACAGGCCTCAATGTCGCCTTAATTCAGTCAGTTTTTATTATTCTTTTCCATAGATATAGACTCCTTACTTCCAATTATGAGCCTTTTTTAAAAAAATATTTGGTTATTGAAAACATAAAAGTATTATTGTGTTTTGTACACTTCTGTCACAACATAATCTCTTTGGACTTCTGGCGATAACGCACAAATCACTCGCTGATAATTTAACAGATTTTTTGCTAACCACTTAATCAATGGAAATATCCTTAGATAAGACTCGAAAAATTATTCTTTTATGAATATCATCTATTATTTGAAATTTTTAGGGTAAATTAGAAGAAGTCTCCAATAAAAGATCAATTCTTCAAAGTCAATTACGCAATCAAGAAGCAGAATACAATCAGTTAGCATCGGACTACAGAAATCTTGAAGCTGAACGTTCAAGCTTGAAAGATGCTCTTGTTCAAATGGAATCTAGGAAGAATGAAGTTATTTGTGAGAAAAATAATGTTTCACAGGCATTGACTATTTCTGAAGCTGCACGTGAAAGGCTGGAAGAAGAAATAAGCAGTTTAAATAGAGAAAAATTAGAAATCACAGAACAGGTAAGCTGAAAACATCAGAATTTGAAATTTATATATATATATATATATATATATACAATTTTCTCTAGCGATTGGGTTGATTTTCCGACATAGAGTCGTTACTCCCACATCTGGCTTCAGGCCTACAACTGTCTAGTAAACTAGACCTGGTTAAACATTATCACGGAAGGGTTGCATTCAAATAACATACAACTGGCTACATACCTTGCGCAGAACCATTAAGTTGTGTACTCTTCCACCATCCTTGGCAAATCTGGTAACGAAAGTGAAGAAAATACTGTCAGAGCATATGGTGTGATAGGTCTTGTTGGTGTTCCCATGCTGTTCTTATACTTGAAGTGTCACAGTAGGCACTTTTAACAGATAGATGTCATCCCCCTTTCAATAGTGAAGATCAGATGGCCATCCAGAAAAGATAAACAAAACGAAACTCTGGCAGACAACGAAACAGTCATGAGTCCGTCGCCTAATCAGTACTTAGAATGTAATAGCGCTAGACAGACTAGACGTAAGCCAAGGAGACTTTTGAGTGAGAATGGGTGGGGCCAAAATGCAAAACGACGAGTTTGGCATAGGGTTCGAAGGTGGCATAGAAAAGGCAAAGATGATGGCAGAGGTAATCAAAGAAAACAGCAACAATAACTATTGTCAACGGAATCCATTTGAAAGAGGTTAATTCTTTCATTTATCTAGGCAGACTCACTTCAGCTACAGGCGGCACAGATAACGACATCAAGAGTGGAATCGAAAAGGAAAGACAGACCTTCATCAATCTGGTCACTTTGGGAATCTGCTGCACTCAGCATTAGGAAGAAACCTCGGTTTTGCAGTACCACCGTTAAACCAGTTCTAGGTGGGTCAGAAACTTTGCACACCAGAAAAGGCATTTCCGACAGGGTTCAGACTTTTATCAAAAGCTGCCTTCGTTCCATACTGAAGATCAAATGGCCAGAAAGAATTAGGAATAACAATTTTCCAGGAAAGAACCAGTCAAGAACAAACTGCTCAACAAATATCCCAAAGAAAATAGAGACAAATCGAGCACAGACTGAGGTGACCATCTAATGACATCACATGCCAAGTTATCGAATGGAACCTGAGTGTGAACCGTCAAGTTGAACATAGCTCTAAGGGTAACATAGAGGAGATCCCGTGTGTAGGAAATGAGTGCTTATGGTCTATCGCGGAGCCAGCTAAAGCTGACTGCAGAAAACAGGATGAAATGGAGATGTGACTTTGAAGACCTATATTCCACCAAAGAATCTAGGGGATTTATAAATAATACTTTATTCTCCCGGTAACTTTGAATATAAATACGTTCAGTCAATTTATCTCATTATTATTGTAATGTAACATATATTTTAATAGGAACATTTACATTGGGAAGATTTTTAAAACACTTTTTAGCTAAAGGCAAAGTGATAGACGTCTACGGAATTTAGACTACTTGCGAAGAAATGGGTAGTATAACGGCGTTATTTATCTATTAATAGCTACTGAAGACTGGGCGGCTGATCATACCTTCATATTAATGAATAACAGTGTCGTCCATGACCATTGAATACACATTGTATCACTTCGAATGCCCATAAGACTTATGGGAGGTGAAAGACACCTCTTCACATTACTTGCTTTAGAATAACGGAAATCTTTGTCGTGTATAAAACAAACCAAAGTATTCAGCAAATGATCTGAAATAAGATTCTACGAGCCATTTCAATGCATGCTCATGACTCATTGTATTAACCCAACAATTATGCAACATTCGCATTACACTGAATGTTTTTAAGCAAGAGTAGCTCTCTGTGCAAATATGTAGTTGGTAAATATATTCACAAGTTCATAGAAAATGACTTTTTTTCCAGGTAATGAAGATATCTCAGGTAATCTTAGTTTCGAAAACTGATTTTAATATACAAGCGTTAGCTTACAAGGGTTTGAATGGTTTAGATTTCATTTCTAGGTAAAATGAAAACCTAGCCTGACATCGAATTTCGATCTGTGAAATATACTTTAAAAAAACACTTCAATTACCTGTCACTTTAAAATCGTTGAATAGCTCAGTGGTAATGTCTCTGACTGTGGTTCTCACTGGTTGACGTGGGTTCGAATCTCAGAGTGGTGAGACAAGAGTTCCTTCAAGGTAGCAGATACGCTGACTGATTGTTATGTTGCTGCTGCTGAGTGGTTAATAGTAGTTTTCCCCGTCGCCAAATTGTTATGTACTCGTCGCCAAATTATTATTATGTACTGGTCGAGAATTTAATAGTCCTGACGCAAGAAGGCGGAAATCAGAAGACCACTAGGTTTGCGATGATACTTCTATTTTCCAAACACAAGGAGAATGCAAAAGTGGTATCACACCAAAGTAAGTAAGTAAGTGAGTAAGTCACACAAATTGTGAGAGCGAAATATATATGAAATGTTCCAGACAAAGTGTGTGAACAAATCATTGGACAGTCTTAACATGAATGGCTAATTATAATGAAGTATCGATCCACATATACGTAGCAAAATATAGCAGACATGTCAACAACCACCATATATGGATATATGTCACCAAGCTACGGACTGTCAACAAACACTCATATTATATATAATATAAGGGGAATATACATTGTTAAAGGAGACAGGTTCATACAAGTGAAATGGTCACAGACTAAGCGAGCAACCAGAAAGAGAGATCAACATACACACACACATATATATACATATATAAATGGATACATATCACTGATGAATGCCAACCAGTACGAAACCTAGCTCGAGCAAGGCTTCCTGCCGATTGCCTTCAACCATATAATACCAACAATTCACAGTGCACCGTGATGGCGAGCCACCTAACATGGTGACCACATTGCAAGCTTGACTGGTAGAATTCAGTCTGCACTGAAGATAGGACTAGATACATTAAAAACTAGTTACTGACTAGCTTCCAATCAAAAATAAAATCGTTGATATGTTAATCAACCTAGAGAATTATACATTATAAACAATATGCATTTCTCATATTTAAGTTGTTATGACTGACCTTAAGGGGATATGAGATATTTGAACATGATTAACAAAAATGGAAACCAAGATGATGTAACAGGTGTATTCAACAGATGACATTATCTAGAGATAAATATAAAGACTAGTACCCTGTTAAATGAATATATTATTATTATTATTCTTTTTAGTTGAATGCTATTACAAGACATAAAAATGGTCTTACCAATGAATTAATTCAAAAGAATAGAGATGCTGAACGTCTTCGTGATGTTATTGCACGTTTAAATAGAGAAAAAGAAGATTTAACTAAAGAAAAAGGTGAACTATCAGCCCAAGTTAGTTCACTTAGTCGAGATTTACGACAAACATGTGATATTTTGAATGTAACTAAAAAAGAACATGAAAATTTAGAAGCTGATTACTATCAAGCAAAACAACAAATTATGCAATTAGAAACTAAAAGAGATTTACTAGACAATGAATTACAAGAACAGAATTTAAAAAGAGAAAATCTTATGGGTAAGTTACATTTTGTAACAGTCTACAATAATATTGTAACGACAGAAGACAAGGGCCAGGCAACAGATCGTTTATTAAGGAAATCAACACATATTTATAGATTTTCATGTACATTATTACAGATTATTGTTAGCAGAAAAACACAGTCTTCTGATCGGTTGTTTCTCACTGAAAGTTAACCTTGCACCTCTTTTGTGACTGTTTCTTGATTATCAGATCATCTATGTGTTAACTGCATCCACCCACGCAAAGCCTTTGTTCTCATTTTTCTCACGACCAATATTGGGACATAAACATTGACGTAAATTACTGTCCACCAATTTTGACAAACAGCCAGCTCTCACCACAATATGTGTATATGTTCGTTCATAAATACTTCATGCAATAATACTCTTATATACCAGTTAGATAATTGAGAATTTGATTGGACACTAGGCAGTAAGTAACTAATGTCATGCAAACTAGTCCTTTGCTTCAAGCAGACTGAATTTTATCAGTCTTCAACTGCAGCAGTATTAGTGACATGCGTTCGAATCTCAGAAGGAACACAAGTTCCTTCGAGATTTCAGGTACGCCTGAGCTACGGTGAGGAATGCTAAAAAGCGCGAAACCAAAATGGAAGGATTCCTTTTGAAATAGAAAGTTTCAGCAATCATTTTTAAGGAGGTTTTTCTTCAAAGGTGAAACTACTAACTAGGAGCAGCTAGCAGTTACAAAAATTCGATATTCGAATAGCAATAAAATCTTTATAAAATACCAGTTTTTGTTTTTATTATTTTTTCTTCTATTTTTATTCCTTTACGTTCTCAGTGGAAAATAGGGCTTCAAGCTAGAGGCTTGAAGTTTCATTAGAAGTGGTGTTTATTTTCACAGGATGGGGTTGCTAGCCTCATGCCTAACCCTCCCTCTTTGCTAGTGTTATTACTGAGTTAGCGAGGTAGAGGCCTGCGTTGGCCGGCGATCAAACCTCGAACCACATGGGTGGTTGGAGAACACTCTCACCACTGTACCACAGATGTACCACCAGTTTTTATTGATCTACTGTGCATCGGTGGCACAGTGGTTAGAACTCTCGCCAACCATGCACATGATCCGAAGTTCGATCCCCTGCCGACGCACACCTGATATCTATGGTCGGCCTGCAAAATTTGGGCTACCGATATCTATGCTGAAAATTCCATACTTGTACCAAAAATACAGTGTGGAATCAAGCTGTCATCAAAAATTTAAAAAAATTATTCAGTAAAAACTAATAAATAGGCATAACCCGTGGTGATTTCAGGCAGAAAATGAATTGACTGACAGCTGGGTATAGTAACTTAGTCCATTGACAGCCCGGTTATCTGGTGGCTGGTGGTTTGAATCTTGCCTTTTAAAAGACTTTTATCTTACCTTCAGTTACTGCTAAATGAAAGAATATATAGCTGTTTAAGTTTGTAATACACTGATGACAATTCAGAGAAATCATATGAAAAACACGAAAACGAAATTCCATTTTTAGACATCTTAGTCGGACGAACAAGCACGTGAAAATTAGAAGCTCAGCGGATACAGAAAATCAGCTGATATCGGTCAAATACTCTGTTAAACCAGCAATAATCAAACAATACACAAAAAGAATTGTATACAAGCATTCTTCAGGAGAGACAGGACACACTACAGCATTTCTACCTTGATGAGAACAGAAGACAAATATCATATGACTATCTTCTAGAAAAAGGGATATCCATTCAATTTCAACAAAAGATAAATATCCTACGTGACTATATGGAAACTTTTGGGATAGATGTCGCACGCGAACAGACAAAATTAATTCGATCCCTTCTATGTCAGTCAAAAGAGGCAACAACGGAAAGAAGACAAAATCAACCTCATCTACAAGAAAAATTGTAACAACTTTTAAAAATGGAAACATTTACAAAAATAAACTGGCTGCCAAAAGGTATGATATCCATTCCCTGATTCAATGCATGCACGGACATCAATTTTATTGGGAAAATTTACACATACTAGACAAAAAAAACACCAAAAATACCAGGGAATTTCAAGAAGCCTAAATCTCAGGCGAATCAGATTTCAATTGACATATTGACCTGTATAAGATTCATCAATCAAAATGTCGGCTGTCGAGTTAACAAAATAATCAATGCGAATACAAGCGACCTATGTAGTGAGAAAATATCTAGAAACCACCAGTCACCTCCAAGGTTATCTGAAGAGATGTTAGCTAGAAAGACAGTGAAAGATTTACAATTAAAATATCCAGCTCAGACAACACAGCTACATTAATTGACTTACTTTCTTCACTGTTTAAGCACAAACTGGCTGAAGAGACATGCAGCAAAGACAGGACTCCAGGTGAACATAGAGTAGACGAAGGTGACGCAGATAACCAACCAGCAGCGACGATGACAACAACAACCAGCGCCAGGCACCATCAACGGAATAGATATAACAGACGTTACCTCCTTTACTTATCTAGGAAGCCAGCATCGTTTCAACCACAGGTAGCCGGAATGGATGAAGATGTCAAAGTCAGAATAGGAAAGGCAAGATACGCCTTCATCAACCTAAAACCAGTTTGGAAATCTTCTACACTTCACCTCAGCATAAAGAAGAAGATTCGGATTTCCAAGACAAGTATGAAACTCTGCGTTTGATGAAAAGCATTTCCAACAGCTTGTAGAATTTTACCAACAGCTGCCACATTCGCTGGCTGAATGATGAAAAGCGAATGGCCAACCGGCCAGACAGAATTAGCACGAAGAACTCCTGACTGGAAACAAACGAACAAGCAAGAGCCGTTTGCTCAACAAATATGTAGGAGAAAATGGAAATGGATTGGACATGCGTTGAGGAAGCCGTCGAATGACGTCTCACACCAGACAATCTGAATGGGAAACATCGAGCAGGTCACCAGTGTGAGGGTGACATGGAGGAGATAGAGTAGCAAGGAGGAGATAAGAGATGATGGGTAATCGTGTGGCTAACCAGCTGAAGAGGACAGCAGAGGATAAAATAAAGTGTAGATGTGTTGTTGAAGCCCTATGTTCCACTCAGAACCCAAGGGAATAATAATAGTTAGTGTGTAAGCAATATTTTTGGGTTTTTTGTAGCATATAATAGCTTAGAATGCTCTTGACAGTAAAAATATTTATTTCGTAGTAATTCGCCAAAGATTTATTAGCTTAACACTGAAATTAGTGGAGTCCACTACTTCACATTTTGCAAAATGTATGATTCTCAGGGTTGCAGACTTTGGAGCAAATAGTGAAAGGTAATTTGTAGATAAAAACAAATCAGTATTAAGGGGGATGTTTAGTCTGCATGAATAATTTTCATATACTGATTATATTCACGCTTTTCATATCCTACAAGTTGAAATAAAACGTATTCAAGAAGATCTTCAACAAGAAATTGATCGTGGACTTCAAGCTCGTGAACAAGCTGCTCAAGTTTTACAAAAACGTGAAGATGAATTACAAGCAGCTATGAAACTGGCAAAAGATGCTGCTGATGCAGAAATATCTAGATTAAGAAATCAATTAGTAGAATGTCGACAAACAGCTGATAAAGATATTCGAGAGCTGACATCAAGTCATAAAGAAGCTATTAAAGAACTACTAAAACAAAGTGAAAAAGAGAAACAAGATTTTGATAATGAAGTAAGTAGACCAAATATCCTCTCTGTGAAAAATTTGACTGATACATTTTTAACTGATTAAAAATGCCCATTAAAATTTTCAAAAGAATGAATATTGAATAAAGAATACTCTTTCCGATAACTTCATCATCAGGCCGTACAGTTCTATGTACATTATAGTGAATGAATGAATGAATTAGTGTTATGAACAACACTAATGTTTAAGTAACATCGAATCAATAATATTGATACATAACAGATCAACAGCATCAACATAATAATACACTGAATATCAGAAAAATTAGGAAAGATAATAATACAAATTCATGAATTTATAGTCTCTACTGAAGTCCAAGGCAGTAATAGAGGCTGGACTTGCTTCTTTCGCACACAGACCACTGGTTGTTTGAGGCGAATCGCAATAGCCTCTCCTGTTTGCAACACGCAGTGTTTCGATGTTTTGAGCAATTTATTTGGTACCCGGTAGATGATAGAGAAGGATTCTTTCACGCTGGCTTTGTGGCTGGTTCGCACTAGATGGTCCAGTATTGAAATGTTAATGGTTTTAACTATACCTTTATTTAGCCACAGTGGGAGATGTTCTCGAGCACGAAAAACTCAAGTTCCTACAGCAACTGCCGATATGACTGGCTCCACAAGCGCAGTTGAATTGATAGACAAAAGAAGAGGTAGCTGGTCTGTGTACTTCATATTTCAATGGAGGAATCACCATCGGTCGTGTAGAGAATAAGACGAATAGCTTGCCAGCATTAAAAGTTCTTTGAACTGATTTTCTTAATTTCTTCGTAATTATATCCCCTAGTATATCGCGTTTGAATTGCAGTCGTATATAAAGAGGCTTCTTATTTACGGATAGTAGTCCTTTTCCGCTTTCTTTGTCATGTGTTTCTTGATAAATTTTTCGGGATAGCTATTTTCGATCAAAGTATCATATCCAATGCTTAATTCATCTTCAATTACTTCTTCTGAGCGCACTAACTAACTCTGTGGCTGAAGGTCTTTACTAAATTGCTTTTGTACTTGAGAGGAACGAAGCTGTGAAAATGTGTATATTGTCCTGTCCAAGTACTTTTTCTATGAAAATTTCTTTTTATGCTACCATCTGGTTTTTTTGTAAGTAGGAAGGCAATTCTGTTATGGGATTCCTCTCCGCACGTGAATTTCATAGCCGAATGCACTTCATGGAATCCAGTAATTATTGTACTCCTATCCGAATCATTATCACAAAGAATGAAGGTGTCATCCATATACCGGTAATAAAATTAGAAATTTCTGATAAGGTTGTTCAAAGGTCCATTTTCTAGCTTACTTAGAAATCAGCCAAAATGGGACTCAGTGGGGAGCCCATCGTCACCCCGTCCACTTGACTATAAATAGTGCCGTCAAATTTCAAAATTACATCCATGGTACACCCTAATAAAAATTCTTTTAGGGTTTCAGTACGGATGGTAATGTTTATCGACTGGTTGTCCACTTGCTCACATATATAGTCAACTGTTTCTACTAGAGGTACATTTGTTATTAAAGATGTTATGTCCAGAGATATCATGGTTTTGTCCTTGATATTAATATCTTTGATTTTCTCTACGAAGCAACAAGAATCATTTATGATTAAGCACTCATGAACTTATCACCCAATTAATATGCATGAAGAAACGGAGATGGATTAAGCATACACTGACGGGACCGTTGAATGACATCACATGCTAGGCAGATCCTAAAGTAGAATCCGAATGAGAAACGAAGGCTTGGGTGCGAGTCCTAGTGTGACATGAAGAAAATCATGTTAGGAATAGAAGAGAGCTTATGTTCAGTCGTAAAGTCAACTAAAAGAGACTACAGAAAATAAAATGCAATGAAGTTGTGCTGTTGGTGGCCTATGTACCACTTGGAACCCATAAGAACAATAATCTGAGTTCGCTACTATCCATTCTGAAGATTTATTTCATAGGCCAAAAAATGTTACTCACTAGATAAGTAACATCATATTGATGATCGATAACTGTCGGATTTTATTCAGAAAGGTTGTGTTTTACCATATTAGTCAGAAATAAACAAAGAGTGACTGCATTATGTATACGGGGAAACTCAATAGTTATAATGTAACGCCAGTAAACAACAGATTTCAACCACGGACTTATTTACTAGCGACCGGATGTACAGAAATAGGCATAATACGTCTGTTATATATTAAAATGACAATCTGCATACGTTTTGTCGCTGTTTTGCTTCTTTGTTTTCCTTTCATGTTTTCTATATTGTCTCAAAAACATTGTTCATTTCCTCTCTTCGCCGTTGAATCCGTCTCTCCGCTATTCGATATTCTTACAGATAATACACATATTTATTTATATCTGTGTCTTTATACTACTTATAAATCTTGTCAGTAGCTCACACCACATACTACCTAATGTAGTAAGTAGCGTAAAAACAAAATACGCTTATATCCTCAAACACGAAACACAAATAAATTCAATACTTTGAAAAGTTGTACTAAGCATAAGCTAAGCCTTTGATCTTTACGAATGTAATAACTGTGTATTCTCAAGATTATCTTTACATGAACAGAAGTAAAACTTGAAGTCAGTTGGCTGATGGTGACTAGCAGTGGGATCCAAGATGCACACTTCGTCCTATTTGGGACTCCTCAACCTAATGTACCTGCATTCGCCAGTAAGTTATGGTGTTCCCACTGAGGCTCGAACCTAGTGATCATAGTTTCAAACGCCAAAGCGCTGTCCACTAGACCACTTGGGTCACGACAGCCACCTCTTGTGAAACGGGTCTTGTTAATCATTTAATTCAATTTAGATTTTCCCATCGATTGTTTGGATACAGGTAACATGACCATACATCGTTGAAGCATCTTCAGAAGGAGCCGATATGTCAACCTGAAATCGAGCACTTCGGTCCAATCAATCGACAGGAAAATCTAAATTGAATTAAATAAGAAGTAAAACTTTATGGAATAATTTACGAAATTTTGAATAATTTTAGTTAATTTCAGAGATCAAATTAACTGATGAAGTTATGGTAAAATAATCTATCCATAAATGGGAATCACTAGTGATATTAAATAAGTGTTTTACATATAATTACGTTACAAACTGCTGTGTTTTCCTACTGTGTATATTTGTCCAGTACACTTTACAAATTTAAAGCAATACAATATCAATATTACACTAATTCTGATTCAGCCGTGTTCTCTGAGCTAGTTGATTTGATTACAAAGCATTCGTTGTCCTTCCAGACAACATAATCAGGGGAAGTCTTTGTATCAGATGAACTTATTTGAATTCGCCATGAATGATATAATTGGATCTCCTGACAAACGTTGTTGTGATTGGTTGTCAGTTTACATTGATCATTTCTATTGACTTGGAATTTGAACTTGCTTCTGATGTGACTCATTGTCTAATAGTTAGTAGATTTGGTCTGTTGCAATGTGTTTGTTTAATTGCTAATACTTGAGTATCAGGCTACTAGAAATTCCATGACATTCTTGGTGTTTCTTCTATTTAATATTTCTACATTATCCTAATCAAACTGGTGTCCGTAATTATCAATATGCATAGAAATGGGAGAATACATATCATGGCCAAGTTAAACTTCAAGCGCCACTGAATACCAATGGAGTGCGACCACACCTATGAGATTGAAACGCTCACTGAGCAAATTAGTAAAACCTGGTAAATTATGTTATCATCATCAATAAAACATCCTCGGCGCAGTGCTATGCTATTTAGTGGGATATCTAGCAAGTTTCAGCTTAAGTTTGTGAAGGATTAAATTACTCTATAAGCCAAGGACAAGTTAGGTTTAGATTAACCTTATAAAACCAATATTAGGGTTGGTTCGAGTTAGATTACAGTTAGTTTAGAGATATTTTCACGTTAGGGTTATTGTTAGGTTTATAAGACCTAAATAATTACATGCACAGAATGGGGTTTAATTATTCTGTTGATATAAGAATAGTGCTTGTGCGCTGTGTTAGAGTATAATCCCATCGTGGGTAACATTTATTTTGATAAAGTCTCATAGTGTTATACAGTAATATTTACTGATGACAACGTTTCGAGCACAATTTTTTCCTCAGTAAATATTACTGTATTACACTTTGAGACTTTATCAAAATAAATTTTACCCGCAATGGAATTATACTCTGTTGACACTCCAACCTAAAACCGAGAGCTATTATTATCACATGTAAGAGGAACGTATCCCCTGCATCACTTTAATACAGTTTTTATGCAATTTTTTACATAAATAAATGTATTCCACACACAAAAATGGCTCCTTCACGTGATTGGTGGTATTGATCTAATCTTCTTTTTCTGTTGGCTCTTTTGTCTTGGACAATATAGAATGAATTGATTGTTCTAATGTATGTGTTATATTTACTTCAAGCAGTCCTAATATTCCAACTGTCATTTCAAAGAGATTTTTTATATATGGTAGGATGAATTTTCGTATAAGTCTTTGATGTTAGCTTGTTGTTGGTGTTATGACTTGAGTTTAAACACTTTTTGATGAAATTTTGAGGATATCCATTCTTTTTGAAGACAGTCAGTAGGCATTTCTCCTCCATTCTCTCAGTACCAGAGTGCTATAGTATGTCTCGTCTCTTTTAAACAATCCTGAACACAATTTCTTTTATGAGTCATTGGGTTATCGGATTATCATAAGCACAGCACAAACAGAAAGGAGACGAAAAAAAATGTTATAAACAATAGAATTTCCAATGTATCCATCATTTATCTGGCGGGGTTTTGTTTATTTTCATTACTATACTTTCTTTGATGACAGCTGACAAATTGTTTTACTAAAAAAAAGCATTTCCTTTACTTTAAATAAAATATGTAAAAAGATGAAAGTGTATGCAGCGTTTAAAAAAGAATTCCTTTATTTCTTATCAAGACAAGCGATAAAGTTTGGAAATAATAATTTAATCAAAAGTTGGGGAAAATTTCTGTTCAGTTTTGTTTCTTCAAATAACAGATAAATATTTAGTTAGACTGAGGATACTAGTCTGTAATACAAGTTAAACTTTGAATAGAAGATGTTGTATTACAAACTTTTCAGATCTCATACTTTTAATCTCATGAAAAATGAAGCTAAATAGTCACTTCCTAAATAGTTATTTCGGTGAAGTTAAATTTTAGACGCTGAAGAGGCGTGAACGCACCAGTGACCTTGGAATACTCAGTCAGCAAATCAGTGAAACCGGATAAATGATACTGTAATCATGAATAAAAGGTGCTGAATGAAGTGTTATGATATTAAACGGGATATCCGGTAAATTTTAGGTCATAAGACAGGTTCGGGTTAGGTTAATCTAATTAGTGAGTTATTAGGATTGGTTTGAGATAGACTAAGGTTAGGTTAGAGATAGTTTCGAGTTAGGTTTAGGTTAAAGGCAGATTAGGACTAGGGTTAGGTTTAGAAGACTAAATCTGCTTTTCAGTGCTACTGCTCTTTCCAAGGTCATTGGTGCATTCACGCCTCTTCGGTGGCTAAAGTTTAATTTTACCGTTATTTATTTTTCTGCATTAGATACATGATTATCATATGTGAATATGGGCTACTAATTCCGTAAATTATGGGATTTATGGTGATCTCGGTTAACTTATTTCATTTGTAAGATATCAGGGAGCACTGGACAGTTACTTCATCCTAATTTGGGACTCTTAAGCGCTGCGCACGCACGACTCGGCTCCTTAAGGTTACGAAACCGAATTCATGAGCAATCAGCCACTTGGGCAGGGACCCAGTGTAAATTCGTAATACAGAGGTCACCTTGACTGACGCCCTCGATGAACAGCCATTTTGACTTAACACAGCGACCCCAAAGGTGACAACTTACTGCAGCTTTAGGGCATTCAGCTAGTAATATTGATATTTAGATTATTAACTTTATATGGACTTGGATCAATTTCAATACCAACAACCCCTTTTTTAAATGAATAACGGATCACTATATTTCAAGAAACACAGACATCTGTTTTGACTCATAAAGTCTGGAAAATTGTTTAAAGTCTTTTGAATCATATCGTGCCGAAATACGATAATGAAGTTTTTCGCTAATTTGAACCTACTACTTATTTTTTCATTATTACTATTCCCTTGGTTTCCAAGTTGTATACACAGCTCCAGTAGTACATTTCCACTTCCCTCTGTTCTCAAAAGTCTGCATACAATGACTCTATGGTTCTTTAGAAGCTTTCATTTCCCCACTGTTTGACTTCAGACACATCGTTTCCCATTCAAGTTCCACTTGATGGCCTGCAGTGTAATGTTATTCGACGGTCTACTGAGAGTGTGTCCAATCCAACTGAATTTCCTTCTAATTATTTGTTGGACGATAATTTTATGGTTGGTTTGAAGACTGCCAGAGTTGATTGCTACTTATTATTTCTGACCAGCTGTCTGGTCTTCAGTATCAAGTGGAGGAGGCAACGGTTGATAAAAGTCGTCAGCTTATTCAGAATACATTCGATAAAGCGCCAAGTCTCTAAACTATATAGAAGCATTGACTTGATATCAGTGTTGCAGATCTTGACCTTGTTCTCCATGCTGATTTCAGATTAATGAAGGTGTGTCTTGCTTTTCTTACGCTGCCTTTAAAATCTCCACTTGTGCTGTCTGTAGTTGAAATAATGCTGCCTAAATCAGAGAAAAAGGCGACCTCTTGTAAATTTCTCCCCTTGATAACAGTAATAATGTAAATATTTTGAAACAATAAATATTCCTTCATTTTTCATGAATTCACAGATTATGAAACTTCAACGTGAAAGAGATGAAGTAACTTTGGCCTATGAAGCAGAAAAACAAAATTTATTATCTTTCAATGAACAAGAAAGAGTTTCATTAAATGAACGCTTGAATACTGCTGTACAACAAATTAAAACATTAGAATCTGAAATGGAAAGAAATAAACGTGAAGCATCAGTACGACATGAACGAGATGATATTGCTAAAGCTGATTTGACACGAGAACTTAAAGAATTCCGTCAACACTATGAAGAGACATGGTAAGTTAATGTACTGTCTTGGTTACATTAGAATTCATCATTCAACGTTCTGGATGTGTGTGTGTGTGTGAATTGGCCTGGCTTTGATTACAGGCAGATGAACTCTTATACACCACCTAATCTACTCGCCTAAAGCAAAAAAGAAGGTTGGCAGTAACGCTAGGAAACTTAAGAACAATGCCATAGCCTACTGAAACTTCCAAGCTTGGAGGTCTACATTTCACTCAAAGCCCAAAGAGTTAAAAAGATCAAAAATAGTATAACGAATTCCGTAAAATAGAAATAATTAATGCTCTGGACTTCATCAGATTTTCCTTATCAATTTAGCGTTACAAACTATCGTTTTATGTGAATGATAGGTTTTTTAAATTTCGCAGAACTATATACTACTGACTGGTGGAGAAGAACCAGTAGTACTTGCTAACCACACTGAGGGGATCTAAACACCGGACGGCCATTTTGCTCGTTTTTGGCTAAGCTTATCAGCGGTGTACCCGATGTGACTCAGCTCACAGAACCGAATCAGTTCAAACCACCGGATGTTCTAATTTCGGATGAAAACTTTGTTAATCACAGTAATCTAATAAATATGAGGGTATGCATGCACTTAGAGAATACGATAAATCAATATGATATTGGTTAATATTTCATATTTCGCTAAATGTTTGGAGAGAATCTCAAACAAGGTAAACCCTCTCATGGCTTTAATGCTTTCTATTCAGCTAAAAAGTAGAAATGCGTCATCGTAAGATTATTTAAATCGTGGTTCTCCTTTATTGTAGCCCAATAATATGAAGCAATGTATACAAACCATAAGTCAGACTGTAAGTAGGAAATTTTAAACGATTGATTCGGAGTAGAACATAAGAATTCATGAGCACATCGTCGCTTGATTCTGTTCTTTGGGGCCCGTTTCAGCCGGTTATATGATTGTTCGTAAGCTCTTATTCACTCCTCACATAGTCTAGTCCATGATATACCCTCCTATTCACGTCCAACTCTCCATTTCCCATCTGAGTTCCACTTGAGGACGTGGACTGTGCAGTGGTGCTCAACGATCTCTTCAGAGTATGTTCAACTCACCTCCATTTTCTTCGGTATACATGTTGGGCCATAGGTTCTTGGTTGGCTCTTTGCCTGTCAAAGTCCACTGCAGCTTATCATTTGTGGTTGGCTATCTGATTTTTAATATGAAGCAAAGGCAGTTGTTGATGGACTTTTGCAGCCTGTTGGAAACGCTTTTCATGACGCTCTTGGAGTACTTTATTTACTTTGTTAAACAAACTTAAAATATTGAAATGAAAACGTTTTCAGACACATAAGATCACTCTTATCTCAGGCCTGGTTTCTCACAAAATAATAAGCAATGTCAAACACAGCTATTATTCTACTGATTGGTTATTGACTTTTGGTCACATATTAGACATTAAAGACTCATAACCAATGAAATTATCCTAAGTCTTAACGTTTTTATTTTGAAAAATCAACTGTAATGGATAAAACCGAGATTTTGTAATTCAGTCTATAAGATTACTTATTTTATAATGGATTACATCTAATATAAAAAGTTAGGTTTCCTATTCTTCAGGAGTTAAAAGCTGATGTGGCTTCCGTGATTTGAGTGACTATCCACTACCTAGAGAACTAAACCATGTTTCCAGCATTTTATCAAACTTATTAAAACCCATGGGTATCAAGTGTTGGTTTCCAGGGCTTTAATTGGTCACAGGATTGATTTCGAGACGACATCAGTTAGAAAACCGTTTGAAAACTAGGGAGCACTAAACAGTTATTCCGTTCATCAGAACGAACTCATCGGGGTTCAAAGTCAGAGCCTTCCAGTTACAAGGCTAGCTTGTAGGCCATTCAGTCACCGCAACGCGCTCCAATGGTCGATGAATTCCAACTTCTGCCAATTCACGATATTCAGTGAGAAGTTTTAGCCAGTGGAGTCTAGGAAGTCAGTCAAGAAGACAGTTATTCTCCGATGATATTGGCTGGCGTCGCGCTATACATATATATACGTATACATATTTCACATATTATTATAAGCTCGAATTCATACACTACGGGATCAGCTTCCAGTGACTGAATGGCCTAAAAGCCTACCTTGTAATCAGAAGATCCTGGATCCAAAACCGATGATATTTCTTCCTAATCTCTCCATTTTACTCAGTTAGAAGTAGAAGTCTTGAATTATACATATCGAATATGGAGAATGCAGAAAACTTTGGTAACATTTATCCAAAAGTATAGTGTAACACCATATTAGTTTGTTAATTAGATGTATCAAACAGAGGGAAACAGTATTAATTACTGGATGACACAGTTTCGAACAAAATTTATTGTTCACATTCATATCAATTGTAATCACACGACTTCGAAACTTCAGTTTTATACTTTTATTTGTCCTCTCCTATTTTCTTTTCGACGAAGTCATCATCTAGGCTGTACATTCGTGTATTTATATCAAATGGATGGGAAAGTTCCAGAATAATATCCGGTCAAGGGTCAAATTAATAAAAATTAAAATTGGGAATTAGAATGCCATAATAAACAGGGGGATGGATAAAACAAACAAAGTAGCATTATAATAACTAAGAAGACTGACATTGTGCTATTTGTCGTCTTTGGGGTAGTAGAATTTTCCAGATACCCGGCTGGACAGGCGTTGAATCATTCCTATTACATGTATTTGAGGTTCATTCGATAAGCAAAGCCTTTTATCAGTCTCTTCCTATACTCTATGACATTAGATTTTAAACCTGTCATCTTATCCCATCCATCCTATTGTATGGTTGTATGTAATTGCATGTAGTGAATGGTATAGCTGAACTATTCTCTAGATTTCTTATCTTATTCGGAACAACTAATCTAGATTTTGCTAGGTTTTTATGTTCAGCTAGTCTGACTGCCCCTGTTCTACTAGTTTGACCTATGTATTTGACCTGACAATCATTGTAGGTAGGGTATTAGGTGAACTAAATGGTTTTGTTTTAAAGGCTCCACAGTATCCTTTAACCGACAAAGCTTGTTTCTAATTGAGTTTGTGGTTGGTTTGAATGCCAGCCACCTTTATTCTTGCCTTGTTAAGAATTCACAGCAGTAAGGTTTCCGAGGTTCCTTCCTTGTATGGAATTACTACTGATGATTTAGATTCCTTATTGTTGGTGTTGCCTTGCATATATTTTACATGCATGTCGTCATTAATATTATTATTATTATTATCACTATCATTATTTATTTTATTTTCACATACATACATACTTTCTGACTAAATTATCAGGGAAATTATTAAGTTTCAAGGTGATACATCTAGTAAACAAACTAATATGGAATTACTTACTACCACAGTGCCCAAGTTTTACACTCATATTATTATTATTATATCCTTTAATTCCTAGAGGAACATAGGGCTTCAGCTGCGCGTCTACATTGCCTTTTTCACCCCGCTCCAAGTCTGCCCACATGCTTTCATCTCCTCTTCACATCACCGCCTCCTCCAAGTCAACCCACCCTTGCACTGACGACCAACTCGCCGCTTCCCTATCGGGTTCCACTCAAGCAATTGCTTGTCTAGTGATGTCACTCACTTGATGGTTTCCTCAGAGTATGGCCAGCCAATCCATCTCCATTTCTTCCTGCCTATTTGTTTCACAATCGGTTCTTGGTTTGTCCGCTTATTGAGAGAGATCCCTGTTTCTGATCTTTTCTGTCTGACCATCTGATCTTGAGTATTGAGCGAAGACAACTGTTAATGAAGGTCTGAATTTTGCTTGAGATGCTCTTTATGACGCGCTGGCCAAGTCTCTGATCCATCCCTATAGTAGCACTGACTTCACATTGGAGTAATGAAAGCTTGTCTTGATTTTCAGACTCTGGCTTTGATATCCTCGTCAGTTCCGTCTGCCTGTAGTTGAAACGATGCTTCCCAGGTAGGTGGGTAGGTAAAGGAGGTTGTTTCTTTCAGGTTCCTCCCATTTATGCTGGCTGATTGTTGTCTGTTGTTGTTGCTGCTGTTGATGTTGGCCAGGAATCTTCATCACCTCTGTTTTATCGATGTTCACCTGAAGTCCTATCTTCTCTGGATGCTTCTTCTGCCAGCTTGTTGCTTTTCACTTGCATATCTTCCAGTTTGTGCATATTAATACAGTGTAATAGTTAATTATTTTGTGGCCCATAAGTAAAGTTATTGAAATGACTACTCAAAAGAGTAGTCCAAGTGAAAATATTAAGCAGTATAACCTAAACATTGTATTCACATAAGCCATGAATGCTTCTTTAACACATAAAACTATTCAATAACTCAATCTAAATCCTTGTTACATAACAGTTGTTCTTAAATACATAATTTCGTAATGAAAAAAAACAAAACAATAGTTTTGAATAACAGTATATGTAATACCTATTATAAACGTAAAACTGAAATAATAAGAACAGTAAGAAAGATTGACATATTTATGTATGTAAGATGCAATGAAAGAATTGTAAGTTCATTAGCCCTCTTTCTAAACTTAACTGCGTTTGACTGTAAGTGTGTGTGTGTGTGTGACTCATTTAACTTTGCATAAAAATTAAACAGTCCTACTGCAAAATCAAAACAAGACAAATTAAAATTCAATAGAAATTTGAAAATCACTCTTATTTCTTCCTTCTCCTTTAATTCTATGCAATTATCTTTCTTGTATGTTTATTATTTTGCTTTCTTAAACACAATTATCCTCTCTTAGTGCACTTCATGAACAAACACTAAAAAATGTTCAAGTCAAATCAGCTCAATTAACTGCAGAAAGAGATGTGGCAAGAAATGAAGTCAATGAATTAAAAATGCAAATCAATCTTCTTGAAGAAGTAAGAGATGGTTTACAGAAAAATATCAGTGAAGTATCACGTCGATTAAAAGAAACTGATGAAGCTAGAGAAACACTACGTAAAGAAATCATTGATTTACGTAGAACACTAGCTGAAACACAACGTGATCGAGATAATAAAGAAGAAGCTAAAGAGAATCTACTCAAAAGAGTTCAGTCGCTTGAAAGTGAACGTGTTGAACAGAATAGAATACTTAGTGATCAACAACAACAAATCTCTGGTAGGTTTTTATGTGATATCAAAAGGTAGAAGTGGGTTTTCTTTTCAAGGTGGGGTTACTAACCTCACACTCAACTTTCTCTTTTAACTGACCTATTTTTTCTTTCACGTTCCCCAATGGAACATAGGGCTTCAAGCTAGAGGCTTGAAGTTTCTATACCAGTGTTTTTAATTTTACAGGATGGGGTTGCTAGCCACATGCTCAACCTTTCCTCTTTACCAGCATTATTCCTGGCTCAGTGAGGTAAAGGAGTGCGTGGGCCGGGGGTCGAACCCCGGACCATATGCATGGTCGGCGAGCGTCCTAACCGCTATGCCACCGACGCACCTTAACTGACCTTAACACCAGCTGATTGAGGTTTAGAAGTCCGTTGGCCAGTTACTGAACCCCGAACCATGGGCGTGATTGGTGAGCATCCTACCGCTGAACCATCGATATACACATTTTTGTATAATTATGCACAATTAGGGAATAGCTCAATTGTTTATCAATCAAATCTCAGAGACGTATAAATCCTGATTATCTCTCCATTAATTAGAGAAAACAAAATGTCAAATCCTACCACGTCAGTTGATTCAAACGACTAGGCCCATGCTGCTAAATGACTAGTTTCTAAGATAACATTTGAATTTCTATTATAATATATTTATCTCTCTCTTATTCGACTGAAAACTCATACCCCAGTACTAGTGGGTAGGTCTTCTGCACTATTATTTGAGATCAAGGGGAATCACCTAAGAAACCGTCATTCTTTCACTGTTGTTAACTGGTATCATGAAGGCATTCAGCTATCTTAAATGTGTATGTATATGTATCTATCATATTTTAACTTGAGATCCTAAAATGACAGAAGTTAGGACTCATAGACCACTGGACTCCATCTCAGTGGCTGAACAGTCAACGAGCTCGCCTTGTAACCTGAAGATCCCGGGTCTACTCCCTGGCGGTGGAGCCATGGACGTGTCCTGCTGAAGAATCTCAAAGTTGGACGAAACAGATATCTAGTAGTTGCTAATTTCTGACACTTCGCTAACTGAAGTCAGTTCCTTGCTCTGGCAGTAAAATATAGGACTTCAGGTTTTGCGGTTTCAGCAATGGTATCTTACAGGATAGAGTCGCTAGCATGAACGCCGAACTTCCCTCCTTTTCGAATTTACTACTGGCTACTAAACTAGACAAGGTTTAACATGGCCTAAAATGTTATGTAATCCGATTTAATCTAAAATTTATACAAAAAGTTTGTGGGCATTATTCACTTCAGTGAAGGCTATCAGCTTCGGAAATAATTAATTACATTGGATACAGTTTTATATAACAGTAGAAATTCCAGGGTAGTGATACATTTCACGCTTATTTTACATATTTTCAAAGTCTGCTTTAATCTATTCCCATGGTTTCATAAAACTACACTTTTCTCATACAATTTGACTGAATTGGAAATCAAGATGATTACTTTAACATTAAATACAATCTAAGATGATCTTTTCTCACACTACTGATGGTTGGTTATATACTGAAGGTATACAGCTTCATAAGTTATTATTACTATAAGGTACAAATTGTAGGTATGAGAAAAATTACAGACAAAGTGAAAAGTGTTCCATAAAGCGAAAACAAATGAAGTTGTATTTCAAAATACACATTTCCAAGTAAAATACAAAGTTGCTCTACATTTCCCGCCTGTTAGAAAAACAAAAACAAAAAAATCACCATACCATTTCTCTTTTAGATTTTGAAGAACAAAAATGTTCAGATAGTAAAGAAATTGGCGAATTGCGAGCAAGTGTTCGTGAAAGTGAAAAAGCTCGTCTTGACGTTCGTCGTGATCTTCAAGAGGTTAGACGTCAGCTTAAAGATGTTCAGTCAGATCGTGAAAGACAAGCTAAAGAACTTTTAGAAATGCAATCACGAATAACACGTGAAGAAGAAAAGAATGAAGAGTTGAGGCAAGAGAATTCCATATTGAAACAACGCAATGGTGAAATTGATGCCTGTCGGTAAGAATAAACAATTAAAACTTTTCTATAGTTTGGTTTGCAAGGGTTAATCTGATGCACGCTAGTGACTTGCTACAGGATGGAGTTTCCTGGAGTTCTAGTGAGAGGTCGTGACCAGTGAAGTCCATCCAGACGTCATGTGTGAGGATGGATGTCCCACCGACGACAATGGTTGGGGTCGCACTAAATCACGAATGAGTAGAAGTTAGAATTCATGAGCCATTCAATCTGGTCCCAGTGGCTGAATGGTATATGAGCTTGCCTTGTAATCAGACGGTCCTGGGTTCGAACCCTGGCAGTGGGTGCGTACTGCCGACGATTCCCGAACTAGAAGGATAAGACAGCTGTCCAGTACCCCCTGGTTTTCAGTGATTCTCTAAATGATATCAATCCGTGATCAACTCGTAAAAATAAAAACTTTTCAACCACCCTTCTTACTGCTAAATTCAATGACACTTAATCCTAAATTTAAGCTGATATCAAAGTTTGCTAAATTACCACATCTTCACAAATGATGACGAACGACACTAGAGACTATCTATATAAACATATGTAATCAAATAATATGACTTCGCTACATAATTATGTTTAGAATGGACTACAAACTACTCCACATCAGATAAATATCAAGAATAACAAGCAAATGAGAGACATCAAAGATACTTTTCTAAGAAGTGTGCAAGTGGAAAAGATTAATGCTCAAGTTAACCATTAAAAAATATACTGCACCAATAAACAGGAATGAAAGATTACGATAAGGGCCATAGAAAAGTAGTGCACCTATCAACCATCGTGATGTACTTTTCACTGGAACATTATGAATAATTTATGAGTTAATTCGATTTCTTTTTTTTCATTCACAAAGTACGAAATTAACGTCCAGGGCTTTTGCAGAGGAGCCCGATTAGTCACTGACGGTAAGTTGTAGAGGAATTCACAATACATATTTTGGCCTATTTGGAACTCCTCAGCTAGATGTGCCTGCAACCCTAGTGAGTGATTATTTTCCCACTTATTCACGCACTCTGTACCCATAGGTCCAAACCTCAATCCTTTTTCTGTTAGGCTGCTTGGAGTTCTAAACGATGGGTGCTGCGTTCGAGTCTCAGTAAGAACACTATTATTGACTGAGGATGTAGGTGCATTCTGGATTCTGCTGACAATTACGACTAACTAAAAAAACATCACGTTAAACGTCAGACATCACTTAGGTGTCTGTACCAGGAGCCAACTCGTCAGCGGATACGCAGCATTCAGGTCTAACATAATCAGCTCACGATCCACAAGCTTTTATTTCCTCTCGAAATATTCTTCATATCACCTTCAGACCCCACATCGAACTCGTCTCTTCTCATTCAAGTTCCATTTAAATTAATCTAAAAATAAATTAGTACTACTGTGGTTTATTTAAAGAACTTTTAGAATCTCCCAGTATCTATAAGATATCATATTCTTCAGAATTTATAAATGTTTCTGTATGCAATCATTTTAGGCAATATAAATACCAGGGGAGGTTATTTTATGGTCAAAAGTTTAGTTTATTACAATTTTTTCACTGTAAAATAAAATCATTTTTAAAATCCGATAAATATTTATCTATCACAGTTCTAAACTACGCAAGGAATTGGCTACTAGTGAAAGAAGAATATGTGATCTACAAGAATTATTGTCTAGCAGAGAACGTGAATATAAACAAGCAGCAGATCATGCAAATTGCGAATATCGTCGTTTAACTGATACAAGAAATCACCTAGAGGCAGCCGCTGAAACACTGAACAACGATTTGGCAGAAGTTCGATTGGCTTTAAGTGATGCTGAAGGCCGGGTAGGAACTTTAGAAGCTCAATTGTCAAGAAGTGAATCTATAAGAAGAGATTTAGAATTCAAATTAGCATGTATACACAGTTCATTGCGTAGACTTATAGGTTTTAATCAAGGTCGTCATCGATCAAAAACACCATCAAGACTCAGAGATTCAACATCTATTTCTCCAGTTCGTCGATTGAGAAGTGGAGTAAGTCCTGACAATAGTCGAGATGCTTCTCCTGTGAAAGGTGAGTACTGTTTTTCAAATCATTACGTATTCTGAATATTCTAATATGAATATTATATAAGTATAAAGTAACAACTATCCTTACCATAATTCACCTACACACAGTTCATTTAGTCAACGTTCATTACTAGTGTTACTCCAAAGTCACTGGAAACCAGGAGACGCTGTTTCGTCCCACTTTGAGATTCTTCATCAGTGCGCGCTCATGACCCCAACAGGGACCGACCATGAGACCTTCAGGTTACGTGATCAAGCTCTCTGACTATTCAGTCACTTGGTGACACAACAGTGCCCTCATTAATGCCTTCGATGAGCATACATTTCAACCTGACACGATGGACTCCCCTGGTTATGACTTCCTACTGCAACTTTTGAAAATCCATCAAGTAGCCATCAGTATGCTGGTGACTGATATTCAGATTATAGGTTTTGTGAGAATTACAGATTAACTCCAGATGTAAAATTTTCATCACAAATCAAAACTGTTCAGAGAGAGAGAGAGTTTGAAACCAGGGGATTTCTGAGTCCATTATGTCGAGGTGAAATGGATACCCACCGAAGACACTGATGAAAGAATAGTGACGAAGATAGAATTCATGGGTCACTGAATTTCGACTCAAATGTCTGAATGGTCAACAAGCTTTATCTCGTAAAATTAAAGTCCCTGTTCTATCCCTGGTGAGGTTGTGAGTACACACTGTTGAAGAGTCACAAAATAGGACGGAATAGTCGTCCAGTGCTCCCTGATTTTCTATTATCTCTCTAAGTGTTTATGGTTCATGACATAAACCTAACAAATGAAATGTCAATATGGCAAATGGATTTGTTGTTACATAGCGTCAATACACCTCATTCTATTATGTAAAAAATACATCATTTTTATGCCAGATAGTACTTTGAGGATTAGGCACGAAAGTTGATTTCTCCAATAAAGTTAATAGTAGTAATGATGATAATAATAATAATAGCTTTATTCTGAACATGTTTGTATACAGTACAGAATTCTTCAGCTTCGTTTTAACTACTCCTCTTACAAAGTCTTCAAAAAAACAGTAATCTCTAGTATATTATGATTCGACCTAAGTTCGTTTTGTCTGTAACATGCTCCGACCCCCCAGTGTATTTGTCGCTTCAAAGTAGACCAAGTAGTATATTAAAAACCATTCAAAATTGCATGTGAGTAGAGATTTTCCTTCAAAAACGTGAGTAAGTGGTTACAACAAAGTAATAACTATGTAAATTTGATATCTTTTCCTTAGTGAGGAATTAGATGGTCCAATGATTTAAACCAGCCGCAAAATATCTAATTAGTTCGAAGTATTAGAATAGATAGAACGTGTACGACGTATCTGGTAAGACTGTTTCCTACCTAAACATAAACCTTTTGCAGTTGTTGAATTAAGTTAAAATAAAATCTTAAGATGTTACTAGCACGATATGACAATAATCTATGATGCTTTGAACAGAGCAAACTGAATAGTGTTGATATTCTGAAAAATTAAAGATTTCCTGTGAAGGGACTCAAAATTGATAAGTACAAAGTAGACATTAACCTATTCTGAATATTTGAAATTACAGCGCTTCCAATAAACCTTATCTAATCGTTCACCACACACACACACCACACAAAATCGAAGACTTACAAGCGAAAACCGACTGACAAACTGGTCGAAGAAGCAGCCGGCGAAGGCAGGACTCCAAGTGAACACAGACAAGACGTAAATTATTAAAATAACCAACCAACAACAACAACAGCAACATTCAGCGTCAATCACCATCAACGGAATGGATTTGAAAGAGGTTACTTCATTCACTTATATAGGGAGCATTGTCTCTACTAAAGACAGTCGGAACAGATGAGGTTGTCAAATCGAGAATCGGGAAGGCGAGAAACACACATTGATCAACCTGAAACCAATCTGGAAATCTTCGTCACTCAGCATCAACAACAAAATTCAGTCGGATTTTCAATACAAACAGCGTCAAATCAGTTCTTCTATACGGATCGGATCAGAAACTTGGCGGGTGGGTCACAAAGAATATTTCTAACAGCTTGTTGCAGACCTTTATCAACCAACAACTTTCTTCGCTCTATACTGAAGATCAGATGGCCGGGCCGGAAACAAGATACTATGGGGCGAAACAAAAGAAGAACCAATCGCCAACCAACAAATATGCAGGAGAAAGTGGAAATGGATTGGACAATCTCTGAGGTGGCCGCTGGGTGACATAGCGCGAGCGTCAGGCCATTTCTCGAGTGGAACCAGAAAGGGAAGCAAGCGACGAGTGGGACATCAGTGCAAGGGTGACATGGAGAAGATCGTGTGAAGAGGAGTTGAAACAGTATGGACTAACATGGATGAGGTGAAAAGTACAGCAGAAGGAAGACAGAAGCAAGTGGAGATGTGCAGTTGAAGCCCTATGTTCCACTAGGAAACCAAGGTAACAATAATAATAATAATAAATCGTTCACCATATCTGTAACAACAGAAGGCAAGACACACAAGCCAAGGTATATTTCTCATTAATCAAAGCGTTGTTTATATAAGTACAGCTTATATTCGTTAACCAATAACTAAGTGTGATTTAGGTTAACATCAAATAATATAAAATAGAATGTTCAAATATACATTGTATTCTGTTATTAATTCAGTATATAACCGTGGGAACAGCATTCTGACTCTGACATCTAATAGAATGTTCAAATAGATATATCTTATTCTGTGTTAATGCTGGATGGATCTGTGGGAATATGTGAGAATAATATTCCGCTGGCACACATTGTCTGTATCACACTACCAACACATATCATCACACTCGCTCTTATTCAGTTACGTCCTAGTTTTATTTGTCTTCTTATTATGTGCTGTTGTCATGTTTGTAGTCTAAAATTGAACGCTTCACTATTAGGTACGCTAATATTGTGACTATTACATTGATTGTTCACTTGATAATAACTAGTGTCATATGTCTACTCCATTAGGGGAGATTGTAGACCGAATTCCATCAATCGATTTTTCAAAATGATCACCAAGATAAGTAGCTCACCATTATGAAGCATTCTGAATTAATGTTAGTGTGAACTTAACCAACAGAATTTAGTCTGCGCCAACACTAAGAGCTAGACAGACGATATTGGTTACTACCCTGTGACCAACTAGCGTATCCATTACAGACGTATAGAAGTTCAGTCGTGGGCCCAAATAACTCATTGCTAATGTGTCTGACTGAAGCACTGGGTGGCAGGCTTTAGAATGCCGGTGGAAGGATATGAGTTTCTCTGAGGCTGAAGATACGATCTGCTGACAAGTGACAACAGACACTAAACCTATGGCCAGGACATCCCGACAATTGTCTTGAACCGTCTAAAACTTTGACCATCTAACTGACACAAGTAACCAATCAAAACGCGCGTTGCTGTCAACTCAGAATGTATTATTTTTGTTGTGTTTTGGAGTTTCTGTATCGATTGGATTGATTCCACAGGGTAGAGTCGGTAGCCCTATGCCCAGTGTGCACTCTTTTCTCGGGCTTGAGACCAGCTGGATAACTAGTGAACCAGTAAACGAGGCGAAGTAGTCATATCTAATTCATTTATTTCATTTTAAGCAAATTTTATATCAAAGATTTATCATATGACGTAACCTTTTGGGAAAAATAGTTTATACAGAGCAGCGTTCTTAAATGGGATATTACTGTTGCCTTCGACGATGCAATGCAAATTCTGTCAAATTTAAAATATTTCCAGATATCATTGTCAAATAATTAAATATTATGCAAACTGACAATAAAACATTCAATACCCTTTAAGCTTTATGAAGTACTGATATACATGTTAGATATGTTTAACCTGCAGTTTAAAGTATTATTGATTCCAAACCATCTTCTATGGATAAATATTGTTTCAGATGCAGCAGGGGATTCAAAATCTTCAAATGTGACAAGACCACTTCCTGGTGATGGACCAGTCAATGTATCAGATATAGATCCTGAAGCAGTCCGATTAGCTTTACGTGAATTTGTACAAAAATATTCTTCAGTTAAAAGAGATTATGAAGATGCACAAGCACAAATCACATCACTTCATTCTCGATTAAATGAACAGGCTGAACAAACTGAACAATGGGCACGTCGACTTCATCAACTTCAACAAGCTTTATGTGAAGCTGAAGCAGGTATTTAGAATGCTTTAATTTAAAAGTTATCAGTTCAGGTTATTCATGGAAATGGCAATAAACCTGACCTCTATACTTTTATTTGCATACAGAGATGGAGACTCAGCTCATTGGTTCAAATACTCAACTCTAATGAGTTCAGGGTTAGAATTCAGCTCGACATACTTCATTCTGGGAAATGAGTAGTATCATTAACTCACTTACAACAAGTATGGTTGATAACCGAGCATCATCAAAATCTGTCAAGTGTAGCGGACTTCTAACCATGTAAACATTGTCGATGGTTATGAAAAAGATTTAAACAGCTGTATGATCACCGTCCATCAAGTAAACGTGGTAACTGATTTGTTATATATCAGTTTGCCTATTACTTTGTCATAGGAGTGGAACATAGGGAGTAAGAAGCACATTTCCACTGTCTCCAGTTATCTGCTTTCATTTTAGATGGCTTAACGAGTGTCCACTAGCCTTGATTTCCTCCACGAATGACCTTCTCCATGTCACTCTTCATTTCTCCTCATTTGGTTACCATTCAGATGACTAAGGGATGATGTTACTCAACGGTCTCCTCAGCATAAGTCTAATACATCTCCATCTCTGTCGTCATGTTTGTTGGGCTATTGATTCTTGATTGGTTCATTGCCTGTCACAGACCTTTATCGCTCATCCTTTTTGACCAGCCGGCCATCTGATCTTCAGTATGAAGCAAGAGAAGGCAGCTGTTGGTGAAATTCTGTAACCTGTTCGAAATGATTTATATGATATATGTGCTAACTGTCTGTACCATATAAAAGCAATGAGTGGATATAAGTGTTCAAAATTCGGAGTTCGTTTGGTGTATTGAGTGATGTGGATCTCCATATCTATCACGGAGTAATGAAATTCTGTCTTGCTTTCCCTATACGATCCTGTTTGATTTTGATATCCTCATGTATGCCAAGTAAGTGGAACAGTAGAATTCCTCTAGATTTCCCCCACTGGTGGTGACTGGTGTTTGTTGTTGGTGGTCAGGTAGCGTGTCTTCATCTCCGCTATCTTCCCTATGTTCACCCACGTGTGAAATAACAACCTGTAATTTTTTAGAAACTGATAATGGAATTATTTTCTAACTCAATGCATTTAGAAGTTGATTGGAAACATTGTTCACTGCAGTTTTACTACATTTCTCCATCTACCTTTATCCGCTTTCCTTGTTATTATCATTAATCCCATTTGAATACTAGATCTGGTTAGGCGAGTAGGGAACAGAATGTTCATCAATATATTGTTTCTTAACTGTACTGCTTCTCTCAACTTACCATACCTAAACCCACAGCTGAATATCTAACAATATCTAATTGTTGTTGTAGATATTAGTAATTCTATTAAACTAAGAGGGTTATTTCAATTAGTTTGGTATTAGAAGTGTCTACTTTGCTTTACTTAAGCAAATATATAAAATGAACCTCGCCAGATTACTAGCTTGCTAGGCTACTAGCTTACTAGTTTTCTCGCCGGTCCCAAGCCCGGGTAAAGAGGGAGGGTTGGGGCGTGGTGCTAGCAACTCCACCCCTGTAAAACAACCAAATCGCTACAGAA
The DNA here is from genome assembly GCA_944472135.2 of Trichobilharzia regenti. Lineage (NCBI taxonomy): Eukaryota > Metazoa > Platyhelminthes > Trematoda > Strigeidida > Schistosomatidae > Trichobilharzia > Trichobilharzia regenti. The sequence goes on from OX235262.1 coordinate 72,701,019, forward strand.
ACTTCAACGAATAAATATATTAAAAATTCTAAAAACATAAGCAATAGCCTTACTTTTCGCTGGAATCGGGAAGTGAAATGACGCAGGCTGGTGAAAGCCTTCGGGAAGCCAGTCAGCCGATGTGCCTTCTTTCGATGAAAGCAAAAGTAAGGATGGGTACCTGGAATGTTCGTACAATGTACGAAACTGGAAAGGCTGCCCAGATAGCCGCTGAAATGAGAAGGTACAGAATAGAAGTGTTGGGAATCTGCGAGAGCAGATGGAACGGAACTGGAAGGTGCCAACTACCTACTGGAGAGACAGTAATCTATTCCGGCCACCCAGAGGACAACCACGAGCACACCGAGGGAGTGGCCATCATGATGTCACCAACAGCAACCAAAGCTCTCATGCAGTGGGAACCAATCTCCTCCAGGATAATGACAGCCAGGTTCAACTCAAAAGGAAGGAAAGTTACAGTCATTCAATGCTATGCGCCTACAAACGTCTCAGAACAAGAGAAGAAGGAGGCGTTCTACAGACAACTACAAGCAATAATGGACAACGTCCCAAATGGCGATATCAAAATCCTGATGGGCGACATGAATGCGAAGCTGGGAGGAGACAACACAGGAAGAGAACTCACCATGGGTCGTGAGGCCCTCGGTGAAATGAACGACAATGGTGAACTCTTCTCAGACTTCTGCGCCTTCAATGATTTGGTGATTGGTGGCAGTGTGTTCAAACACAAGGATATACACAAGACGACATGGATTTCACCAGATGGAAACACCAAAAACCAAATAGACTTCATCTCAATTTCAAGAAAGTGGAGACGGAGCCTACTGGACACAAGGTCAAGGAGAGGAGCAGATGTGGGTTCAGACCACTATCTAGTAGAAGGGACTTTCAAGGTGAAACTAAAAGCCTCGAGGATAGCTGGGGATAGGCCACAATGCAAGTTCAACACTCAATTACTGAAGGACACAACCACAAAAGACACTTTCACTGCAACTGTCAGAGCAAAGCAGGAAACACTACGCGACATCACTGAAGAATCATGCGTGGAAGAACATTGGAAGTCTCTGAAGGCGATTCTCAACGAAACGTGTTCAACGGTTCTAGGAAGAAAGAAGAGACAAGACAAGGAATGGCTCTCAACGGACACTTGGAAATTAATAGAAGAGAGGAGAATGGTGAAAGAGAAAATGATTCAATGCAAGGACGGACAGGAGAAGGAGACGATGAGCTCAACTTACAAAGCACTGGACAAAGAAGTGAAGAAGAGTGCTAGGAAGGACAAAAGACGATTCTACGACAACCTGCCACTGAAGCTGAGAAGGCAGCAGGCAAAAGGGACCTGAGGACACTATATCAGATAACCAAATCTCTATCCGGGAAGAGATCAACACAAGCGAAACCTATAAAAGACAGCCAAGGGAACCCAATTACCAAGGAAGAAAAACAGATTAAACAATGGGCGGATCACTTCAAAGGACTCTTGAACCGACCATCACCTGCAACCCGTCCAGAAATACCAACAACAGCGCGCACACAACTGCAAGTTGACACCAATCCTCCAACGAGAGCTGAAGTCTTGAATGCAATCAAGCTTCTGAAAGCTGGAAAAACAGCCGGACCAGATGGAATACCCCCTGAAGCACTGAAAGCAGACCCAGAGACGACAGCAGACATGCTGACTCCATTATTGCAAAAGGTCTGGAAGGAGGGAAAGGTGCCTACTGACTGGAGGAAAGGTTACCTCGTGAAACTACCAAAGAAGGGCGACTTAGGACTCTGCAAGAACTGGCGAGGAATCATGCTCCTATCGACGCCAAGTAAAATCCTGAGTCGCATCATCCTGGAGAGATTAAAGGACGCACTGGAGACAGAACTCCGACCAGAACAAGCTGGATTCAGGAAAGGCAAATCATGTACTGACCAAATTGCAACTCTACGCATCATCATCACAGAACAAAGCATGGAATGGCAATCAAACCTCTACCTCAACTTTATAGACTTTGAGAAGGCCTTCGACAGCGTTGACCGTGAAGTAATTTGGAAATTACTCGAGTACTATGGCGTACCCCAAATATTCATCAACCTTATTCAACAGCTGTACGACAACGGCACATGTCAAGTGATCCACAACGGAAAACTCAGCGAGGCGTTTGGAGTAAACACAGGAGTCAGACAAGGGTGCTTATTATCACCAATGATATTCCTAATTGTGGTGGACTGACTGGATTATGCGTCAGACAGTGGGAAACGAGAAGACAGGGATATCCTGGACCGACGTGAAGAACCTAGAAGACCTGGATTTCGCGCGTGGATGATTTATGTTTGATGTCACACAAAATCGAAGACTTACAAGCGAAAACCGACAAACTGGTCGAAGAAGCAGCCGGCGAAGACAGGACTCCAGGTGAACATAGACAAGACGGAGGTTATGAAAATAACCAACCAACAACAACAACAGCAACATTCAGCGTCAATCACCATCAACGGGAGGGATTTGAAAGAGGTTACTTCATTCACTTATCTAGGGAGCATTGTCTCAACTACAAGACAGTCGGAAAAGACGAGGATGTCAAATAAAACGAGAATCGGGAAGGCGAGAAACACATTCATCAACCTGAAACCAATCTGGAAATCTTCGTCACTCACAGCATCAACAACAAAATCCAGTCTGATTTTCAATACAAACAGCGTCAAGTCAGTTCTTCTATACGGATCAGAAACTTGGCGGGTGGGTCACAAAGAATATTTCCAACAGCTGTTGTAGACCTTTATCAACAACTGTCTTCGCTCTATACTGAGGATCAGATGGCCGGGCTGGAAAGAATCACCAACAAGAAACTATGGCTCGAAACAAAACAAGAACCAATCGCCAACCAACAAATATGCAGGAGAAAGTGGAAATGGATCGGACAATCTCTGAGAAGGCCGCTGGGTGACATGCGAGCGTCAGGCCCTCGAGTGGAACCCGAAAGGGAAGCGGCGTGTGGGACATCAGTGCAAGGGTGACATGGAGGAGATCATGTGAAGAGGAGTTGAAATAGTATGGACTAACATGGATGCAGGTGAAAAGTACAGCAGAAGGAAGACAGAAGCAAGTGGAGATGTGCAGTTGAAGCCGTATGTTCCACTAGGAACCCAAGGGAGCAATAATAATAATTTATTGAAGCCGCTCAGTTAGACATACTTATGAAGAATATTCATTCGAATGAACTTCATAATATAACAAATAAATTATATCTTTTCATGTTATGTTTAATTAAGTAATAGTGTTATTTTTGTTAGAATACAGGACGTATGCTTCGCCACTTTCAGGACTCAACAATCGAACTTACCTAAATTGTACTGAATGGTGGTGTTTACACGGACTTAGTGCCTCTAGTTTTAAACATCTAGACTTTATTTACTGGGTTAATGAGCCCTGAAACCTGACTCTTGTGAGAACGATATACAAGTGAAATTTTACCTAAATATTCTTCTAATACAAATGCTTTGATGATATTTCGAAGTTGACTGAATGTAATTCAATTAATAGTAGCTAGTAGGGGAATAGCTCAATACACTTATTCCCCTTTATTTAAATAACTCCATGATAATACCACTTTGATAAATACACTTAATTTCAAGAGTTACATTTCTATATCCAATAGTTATATCAAACTAGTCAAAACATTACTTATTTTATTCCTTTACGTACCCAGTGGAACATAGGGCTTCAAGGTATAAGCTTGAAGTTTCGGTAACAGTGGTGTTTATTTTATTTTCGGAATGGGGTTGCTAGCCTCACGTCTAACCCTCCCTCTTTACCAGTCTTATTACTGGCTTAGCGAGGTAAAAAAGTGTGTCGGCCGGGGATCAAACCTCGAACCACATGCGTGGTTGTCGAGCATTCTACCGCTGTGCCACCAACGTACCGTTATTTTTGTTATTTAACTGAATCAGACAGTCTGAGAAAGAAATCTGAACATGCAACTGGTATTTTTCAACCAATGTTAATTAATTATTTAATCCGATTTAGATTTTCCAGTCGACTGACTGGACCGAAGTGATCTGTCTTAGGTTGACATGTCGGCTCCTTAATAAGACGCATTGCACAAAAAATGGCTGACGTGGCCCAAGTGATCCAGTGGATTAAGCTTTGGCGTTTGAAACTATGGGCGCTGGGTTCGAGCCTCGGTGGGACCACCATTACTCACTGGGGAATGCAGGTACACTCAGATAACGAGTTCCGAATAGGGCGAAATGCGCATCGTGGATTCTACTGCTAGTCAACGATATTAATTAATTTTTTACTAACCAATTTGTTATGAAATATCACAGATACTGAAAACTTTCGAACTTTTAATTCATTTGTTGGTGTATAGATAAAAAAGGAGTAGATGGACGTTTATCTAGCACTCAAACAGCACTTATGCTACAAGAAGAAACATTAAGACAAAATGAACGTGACAGAAAAATAATGGCAGATAAAATAAGTCAATTAGAAAGACAAATATCTTCTCTGGAAAATGAAAGACGAGAGGATCAGGTGATTACAAATTAGATTTATTAATTTTATATTCATTAAATTGAATCATTTTAATAACTATTCATTTTTCAGCAGATTACTATGGATAGTAGAATTCCTTCTGATAAATTGAAGTCGTGAATTGGCAAAAGTTAGAATTCATGCACTGGTCATTGGATAGGGTCCCAGTGGCTTAATGGTCTACGAGCTAGCTTGCCTTGTTACCGGAATGTCCTGGACTCGAACTCCTTCGGCGGGTGTATACTTCTGAAGAGTCATGAACCGGAAAGGACGAAACAGCTGTCCAGTACTCCCTGGCTTTTTAATGGTTCTATAGTCGATATCAGCTCATGATGAAATCTTGTAACCAGTCAAACAAAATCCCTACAAAACCAATACTTGAATGAAATTGAAGTTCGTTGAAAAGATTCGGTTAAAATCACCTAAAACATCGGTAATATTTCAAACTTAAATAGGAAAATGACAATTTTTCACCTAATGTAATCCAAAGGGTTGTAAGCTGTTTCACTTATTAATCTACCCTTTTTTCCTTCACGTTCCCAGTGGAACATAGGGCTTCAAGCTAGTGACTTGAAGTTTCTGTAGCAGTGTTTATTTTACAGGATGGGGTTGCTAGCCTCATACCCAACCTTTCCACTTTACCAGCATTGTTTCTGGTTTATATATATATATATTTTATATTTATATATTTTGATGTGGTTGTGTTCTCTGAGTTGGATAGTTAATTTGCGAAGCATTCATCACCCTACTGGGTGACATCTTCAGCGCATACTTCAATATATATATATATATATATATATATATATATATATATATATATATATATATATATATATATATATATATATGACATTTTTGAAGTAATAATATGAAATGAGACAAAATATTTGTGACTATAGTGATAGTTATCAGCAGGTGTCAAAATAGGCGTATGTAATTTTTAAAACAGTTCATGGAATTTATAAAATCTTATAAGAATGTTTAGAAATAATAAGATCTAATTCCTATTCCTTCAAATGAATACTCATGGTGTTAACCAACTAACTTCACATAGAAAGAGTCAAATACTTCATGGAGGCATTTGTAATTTTAAAGCATTTTGTTAAGCCAGTTGGTCTTATAACTGATTACTAAAGCTGAAATTCTAACGCTCCAGTCTTAATTTACTTAAATATCTTGATAATATTTTTATGTAGCAAATCGATAGTTAATTTCATCGTATTTCTTATTTTGCCCATTTATTAAATGTTAGTGTTCATTTTCATTCAAAAGTGATCACAAAACCTAATAAATAAACATTGATATGAAATCAGAGTGTTTATAGGCTCCATGAAACATAAATAAATTCAGATTCACGCAACAAAATGACTTGCGTAATTTATAAAATAAGTCACGGAATGCTTAAATCATTGAAAGAGTTGCAGACAATTAGAAAATCAAAACATTACGCAAGAAGGTAAGAACTATGAAACGATAACAGTGCAAAAGAACGTCATAATTGAATAAATAATGGGCAAGAAGTGCTACAATACTGGGAATTGTTCAGAGGAAGACAACAATAACCGGATAATTGGATATGGATATAAAGATTTAGTAAACAAAACGAAAAAGAAATAGAGCCGATGTAGAAAAAGAACTTTAAAAATTTAACTTAGACGTGTTAGGACCATGATAAGGTCTGGCATTCCTGTTCCAAGCTCCAAAGCTTTAGCAATACAGATGAATCTAATATGTAATGATTTTGGTAGACCATTTTCATAGACAAAGGAATTTAGTGAAAACACATTTACCTTCATAGTTGAATGCCTTGTTAATTATCGCTTATCATATCGATCACACTCTATTAAGCAATAATCAAACAAATATATAAGAGAAAATGGAGACGGATCGGGTATACATTAAGGAGGCCGTCGAAAGACATCGCACACCAGGCCAGTATCCGAGTGGAATCCGAATGGGAAGCGATACTTGGGTAGTCGGTGCGAGGGTGACATGGAGGAGATGGTGTGGCGAGGAGGAGATGAGTGATTGTGTGCAATCCATGGTCCAAGCTGAAGAGCACGGCAGAAAACAGAACAAAGTGGAGATGTTTTGTTGAAGCCCTATGTTCCACTCGAAACTCAAGGGAATTATAAATAATAATAATCCATAAGTAATAATTAGGATTCCTGACTTTTACCAGGAAGACCCAAGTTGGCCCCGTGGTGCAGATGCCAGTATTTGTCGGTGGCTCAGTGGGAGAATGCTTACCAACTACTCGCACAGTTCAAGTTCAATTCTCTTCCGATGCACTCTAAAAATCTCGTCTAGTTTACTGGCTGGTAGTTGGCGGAGAAAAGAGGAAAGTTGGACGTGAGGCCAGCAATCCCATCCTTTAAAAACAATGCCATCACTGACGAAATTTCAAAGCCTAAAGTCTTGCGTTCCACTCCGAGCTCTAAGAATGAACAAAAAAGTAATAGACTCTCTAGTTCTATTAATATTTTTGAAAGAAAATTACAGTTGGATGTATATATTTATAATTCCTATTTCTTCAAGCCAATATTAATCTTGCTAACCAGCTAATGTTAACACTGATAATTAATAAAATTTTACAGAAATAATTAAATACATCGTGAAGACAACTGTAATTTTAAAGCGTATTATTCAGTCAGGCTTGAGCTTACAAAATTCGATTTAACCTGGATTCCTAACACTCCAGTCTTCAATTACTTCAATACCTTGAAATACCTTTTTTTTACCAAATCAGCAGTTAATCCCATCATATTTCTATTTTCGCTCATTTAATGATTTACTAAATGTTGGTGTTTATTTTCATTCAAAACTGACTGCAAAATTAAGTAAATAAAAATTGATAGGCATTCAAAATGCCTACAAGTTTCCCTTAACATGAATAAATTCGGATTCCCTGATTGATTTCTGATCTAATAAACTTAAAAATCAATCTGCTGCTCACCAATAACTGACTGAACTATGAATCTGCCTAAAGTTCTGGTGGCACAGTGTACCCATTGCGATTCACCAAGTTAGTTAAATGTTAGGACAAAAGTCTCTGATGACATTGGATAGCTGTCATGCTATATATAACGAGCTAGCAGAAGTTATAATTCACGGACTAACTGATCAATGAGCTCGCCTTGTAACCTAGTGTTGCTCAGTTCGATCCATGGTGAGGTCATGGGAAAGTGCTGATGAGGAGTCTCAGGCTGAAACGAAACAACTGTCCAGTAGTCCCTAGGTTTTAGTAGTTCTCTAACTGAAGCCAGTTAGGAATAAGTGATATTGGCAGTTATAAAATTGCTTAAAGAGTAAAAAATTGCTCGGTTGAAAGATCATTAAACGCTCTTTCTGTGTATTATAATTTTTGTATATATTAAAGGAGAAAATAATGCATTTACGTCAAGTCAGTGCACGTTTAGAAGAAGAAAGACGCTTAAGTCGAAGAGCTTTAGATGAAGCTGAAAATCGTATTACACAACTTGAAGTGAATCGACGATCATTAGAAGGTGAATTACAGCGTTTAAAAATGTGTGCTAATGATAAAGAATCAGAGAATCAGATACTAGAAGATCGATGTCAAAATCTATGCAAACAAATACAAGTGAGATTTGTATATAAATTAACTAATTTTTTTATGTCAGCATTCACACCTTTAAGAATTTTAAACTAAACTGTATCAATTGTCATTGATCATTGAATGATTTCTATGTATTTATATGTTCTCTTGTAACGACAGAAGACAAGGGCCAGGCAACAGATCGTTTATTCAGAAAATCAAGAGATATTTATATATTTTTATGTACATTATTATAGGATATTGTTAGCAGAGAAACAGCGTCTTCTGATTGGTCGTTTTCTCACTGGAAGTTAATCTGTCATCTCTTTGTAGGCGTTTCTTTGAAGGTCAGACCATATACCTGCTAATCAGATCCGCCCACGCAAAGTCTTTATTCTTGTTTTTCTCAACACCAAATATTGACGTAAATTGCTGTCTACCAATTTTAGCTCACCACACTCTGAGATGGATGGTTTAATTGCGAAGCTTTCATTATCTCACTAGAAAATATCTTCAGTGCATATTTCAATTTGATCACCGAGATATCTAAATATCATGAATAGAATACCCTTCTTATGTTAGAAAATGGAAGGACCTCGCCAAATGGCCAGTATCCACTAGAGAACAATTATTCTTTCTCCATGACTGTCTCCGTCGCTAAATCCTATCAACCAATGTCAGATACAGACCAACAATCAACTACCCAATGAGATGGAAATTGCCAAAACGTTATGGAAGATGCTTACTTCAAATTGAAGTCTGCACTGAGGATGTTGTCCAGTAAGGTAATGGAAGCTTTGCAACTAAACCGTTCAGCTTAGAGAACACAACTTCCCCAAAATCATCCACCTGAGCTACAAATCTCCCTTATTATAACCAACTGATGATTTTAATCTTGAATTTAGCTTTATGTAAGATTATGCAATAAGCAAATAGTGAGGCAATACTGTTTTTTTTCGGTTGTATCGCTTAGTTAATGAATTTTGAATGTAAAATGACGGAATGCTTGAAACTATATGCATTTATTACTCACGAATTTTGAGAAACATAATATTTCAATTTTTATGTCTATTATCCAATAAACACAAATAACATTTATTACAAATCGTTTTCAAAGAAAACATTTTTGGAAGAAATCAAAAGACAATAAGCATTTATTTCGGTGTGTGCATAAAAGTTACTTTTCTTCACAATGCATACATACTAAGTTCAAAGAGTATATAACTCACGTAAATTCACGAGTTTTAAATTTCAGTGTCCGTAAATTAGATGGTCACAAGAGTAGACTTCAAGTGGTAGACTAGTTATAGGAATAGATATTGTGACTTCAAAATATCACTAAATCTGTACAGAACAATCTTATCTAAATACATACTTTCAGTTGTTAAACTGTTATTATATGAAAGTACTATAAATAATACTGTTTGTCTGGTTTCGACATAGAACTTTGCACATATATGCGACAGTTCGAGTTGCCACACTCCATGTAGCACAGAAAGCAACAGAAGAAAGTAGAAGAAATACATAATAGAGACAGTAAACGGAGGTGTGAAACAAAGGAAGAGTAATAACGAAAAACAATAGAGTTCCATTGAAAATCATAAGTCACAAGGAGTGGATGCATATGGGCCGACCATTGAGAACGATTTTGAGCCATGTCACCAATTGTTTCCAAAACATTGGTTTTTACCGTCCCGAGGAACCCAACAAGTCAGGAAGTCTACACCTTCCTACGTGGATGGCTGGCTTGAACTAACTGTTATAGATTTCATTGAGTGGTGTAATGTTTAGGGTTGACCGTCACTAACTCTTTTCCAGCCTGACCCTATGTCAGCTAACATTGCCCGTCAGTCGAGGAAGGCGATGACTAGGCTAGGCATGCGTAACACATGTCCTAACCATCTCAGTCGATGTAATTCCACAGCCTCGTCAATTGATTTCCCCTCTCACCTACCTAGCACTCGACGCCTAACCTCAATATTTCTCACCTTATTATACCACTTCACACGGGAGATAGAACGCACGCACCTATGATCAAAGACAGCTAATCTTTTCATGTCTTCCACTCTCAATGTCCAGGTCTCACAGCTGACCATGAAGGAGGACGGAGCGGACTGACGGGCAGTACACCCGCCCTTTGGTCAACAGCCAGCCGGATATCACGTCTACGCCAGAGACAGAGTAAACTGGCATATGCGAAACCAGCCCTCTGTATCCGTGCTCAGATTTCCTCAGAGATCAACCCGTTGGCATTGGCTGATGGTACTTCTCAAATAAGTGAAGCCGTCAACGTGCTCTACCACTTCACTCCCTATTTCTAAACTAGGAGTCGGTGTAGTCCAGTCCTGTAACATCATCTTGCATTTGGTGGGAGCGAATCGCATGCCACACATTCGTAGATTGCAGCTCAAGGTGTTCAGAAAACTCTGCATTTTGTCAGCGTCCTCGCCTAGAAGGACTATATCGTCTGCATATTCTAAGTCAACAAGATTATTCCCTGGTAGCAGGTCAATCCCTGTGTCTCTGAAGTGAGTTAGGGTTATATCCATTAGCACATCTATGATAAGGTTGAATAGGAATGGAGATAATGGGCATCCCTGACGCACACCACTAGTCGTCACCACTTCAAATGACAACTCGCCGTAAGCCCTCACCTGGCTACATGAGTTCGAGTAGAGTGCTCAATAATACTGATAAGAATGACTTGGATTGATAACCAACTGACATTTATTTTTTTAACTGACTACTCGAGTGGAGTCGAAATGGGAAGTAATGGCTAGAGCATTCAACGATGACTAGAAGAATATGTATGATGCTAGAAGAAAAACTGAAAGATTGTGAGCAGATGCGGAGCTTTTTTTTAAAAAGTAATTTCAAAGGGCCAAGTGTAGCTGTTGAGAAAATTTACTCATTGTCGTCTGAAGTCAGGATATCTATCTCTGCGTCATACTTCCTGTGTAACTGATAAAGCCTCCTTGAGATATACGCAGTCACAAAAAGCTCCAAACACAGGAAAAAGATTATCTTTTTCAATAAAGTGCACTTCTATTAAACAATGAAAACCTCAGAGACTTAAAATTACTTCAACAATGATGTTAGGCAACTAACTGTACAGTCCAATCTAAGTACAAAATGGGCACTTAGAATCAAGTAGAACACTCCACACAAAACAGGGGGAATCGAAAACTCTGTCCATAAGAATCACACACACTAGTGCTTCCCATAGACAATTCAAAGTCAGAATGACCTACATTCACTATAACAAAGTTACATCGTTCAGCATACCATCAGTGTATACACAATCAGAAAAAGAAGTATTAAGATTAGAGAGTAAACAGGCACAATGACAAAATAATAAGAATAAAATTAACATGTGATATGCAAATGTCAAAATAATGAATATACAGTCTAGGATAAAAATGGATAATAACTACAAAGTTGACTGAAGCATCCAAATAAGTATAAATATCTTCCAGGAGGGATTATTCAAACAATTATTCCGTTACACGGAGTGGGATGGAGTTGTGCTTCTGAAATCTTCTGTTCTGCTTGGAAACCAAGAAATTGTAATTAAGACAGTCTGCATATTCATGGCTGTCTTTTATTTGTTAATTGTACAAAGTCACTGAACTAAAAGTTTCATACAATGATTCCCTTTTATAAATTTGAACAAAGAAAGAAGAAACATTGGCGCAGATAAACATTATCAGGGTAAGGCACATGCATATAGCACACGGCCTTCTTCAAACCTTGCACACAACCATTAGGTCGCGTACTATCCGATTGCCCTTGGCAGATCTGGCAACAAAAGTCACCAGAACACCATCACAGCATATGACAGGTTAGGTACCCCACCTTCAAGCTAGTGGCTTGAAGTTTCTGTAACAGTGTTTATTTTTACAGGATGGGGTTGCTAACCTCATGCCCAACCTTTCCTCTTTATCAGCATTATTTCTGGTATAGTGAGGTTAAGGAGTGCGTTGGCCGGGGATCGAACCCCGGACCATGTGCATGGTCGGCGAGCGTCCTAACCGGTATGCCATCGACGCAAAAAGTAGTGGAATCCCTATTTCATAAATCTTAGATAAATGCGCTAGGTCATGAACTGCCAGAATTTAGAACTCATAAGCTGACTATTTGATCGGGTCCCAGTGGCTTGATGATCTACGAAGTCGCCTTGTAACCAGAAGGTCCTGAGTTCGAACTCCGCAGTGTGGTTATAAACTGATGAAGAGTCCCAAACTAGGCTGGCGAAACAGTTCTCCCAGCTGGTTCTCCAACGGTTCTCTTGCTGATGTCAGCTCATGATAAAATCTTCCAACCAATCAAGTGTGAAAAAAGCTTCAGAATGAGTATTAGTTAATGGTGTTGTGTAAATAACCGGTGGTGTAATATCTCGAAGGCATGAAACAACACCTAACACATTCATAATTACGCTTCCGGTCATTTCATAGTTTATTAAAATAGTAAATAAGGTTAAAAAAATATTATCCTAAACAATGAAAATATTTTCTTATTTCTATGTTAGAATAACTAAACTTCACCAATATTTAAACAGGAATTACATCAGGACAAAGATATCAATAAACCAATATTACTGATAAGGTTATCTGAGATGGTTTCAGTTACAGAGGCTAATTTTATATAGACTCCAATCAAGAGTTAATCGAATAGTTTCACAAACATTAGGCACCAAGTGAAAAGTAAATACATGTGAAAGTTGTATTTGTATATGTTATAACGTAGTATTACCGTTTTGTGGTTGTCGTTTAACTTGACTTGTTAACATCTTTGGACACGACACTATAACCAACTGGTGACTTGAAAACATCCCCTATACTGAAATAAATGCAAATGTCACATTTAATCGCAACAAAAACAACAAACTTCATTATTGAAAACCTCAAGAATACAAGCCATAGATAAACAAACAAATCTAATTGGTCCACATCCTCGGAAAGTGAAGCTACAAAATAGCTGTCAGCACATTCATAAATCATGACTTCACAGCTAACAAACAAACAAACTTGTCCGTCCTAACAGTATATTGTCTCATAGATGGTGAAGTCTTACTTTTAAAATAAATGACCATTGTGGTTTAAAAAGGATACTATAGTGAGTTAGAATTAAAGCGAATAATTTCATTTGGTGAAATTTAAGACTGATATTTCGTCATATTTGGAACTAGTCATCTGAATGTACCTGCATTCCCCACTGAATGATGATGTTCCCTACTGAGGCTTGTACCCTGGATCCATCGTTCTAAACGTTAAAACGTTAACCGCTAAACCACTTGGACCGTCTGTTGTGCAACAGGTATCAGTTATCATTTGTTCAGGTCAATTTTGATTTTCCTGTTGATTAACAGCACCAAATCTCCAGCCTATATCACCATCTACCATTTAACAATATGCTAATTTTTAGAGATCGTTGAAGCAGTCGTACTAGGAACCACCATATCAACATAGACTAGGCATTTCGGTCTAGTCAATCAACGGGAAAACAAGACTGACTTAAATAAAGTGAATAAAAGCTTTTGACGAACTATAAATAAATTCGTCAATAATAACTATTTATGTTCCAAGTGAAACACAGAGCTTCAAGCCTTAAACTTTCAGTAGCCATACTTGACAGCCTTATGCTCCGTCTCCACTCTTTATCGGTATTGATACCAGCTAAATGAGGTATAGAAGTGCGTTGGTTGGCAATCGAACCACAACCACTTTTGTGGCTGGCTAGACTTTTACTCCTGAACCACTGGAGTGCCTTTTTTCATTTGCCACAACTTCTTTTGTATAACTAAGTGCTATTTTTTGAAATTCCTTAATCCTAGGATTTAGAATCTAAATCACAATCGCTACAATTAACTGTGGATCGACTGAGTACAGCATTGGCTAAAACAGAAGAATTAGAAAGTGCTAGTAAAGACAAAATGCAACAGTTGAATTCAAGTCTTTCAGATCATAATCAAACTATATTAGAACTACAAGAACGTCTGGTACATTTACAAAAAGCTTTAACTAATTCAGAAAATGATAGACGATTACTACAGGTTGGTTTATATTATGAGTATAATTGTTGCAAATTAACTATTTTTTTACATATATTGAGTTGAAATACAGTTTTTCTGTAAACTTCATCATTGAACAGTTATATTTGGTAAAATATACATTAATACAGTATTATTTACTGATGATGTTTCAATTGCGAGGCGCTCATGTAACTTTCAAACTTTGTTTTTATAGTTCTGATATCTCTTGTTCATTGATTTTGTTGGTAGTTGTTTAATCTGAGTTACCCGGAACAGATTTATTGTGAGCCAGGCTAAGAGGCAAACTTATCGTGTGAAGACTGGTGATACTGTAACGGAAGAAGACAAGAGACTTGATAACAGAATGTTTATTTGGAATCTGTATAGGGAAATTATGTTTTACACTATTATTATTGATCCCTTGTGTTCCAAGTAGAACATAGGGCACCAAAAACACATCCCTACTTTCTTCTACTTTCTGATGTTTTCTTAAGCTGGGCCCATGGTTGATCAAACTTTCTCATCTCCTCCTCGCCATGCCATCTCCTCGATGTCACCCTCGCACCAATGACCTACTTGTCACTTCCCATTCGGGTTCCACTCGAGCACTGGCCTGGCACGCGATATCATTCGACGGCCTCTTCGATGTACACCCGATCCATCTCCATTTTCTTCTACATATTTGTTGAGCAATAGGCTCTCACCCGTTTGTTTTTAATAATAATAATAATAATAATAATTTGCTTTATTCCAAATCAGTACTTGTGATACAGAATGGAATTCTCAGCATTTTACTACAGTATTGCATCCAGTTAGTACATTAACAATAAATAAAATTCTACATCGATTAAGGGTAATCTAAGTTTTTAAGAACATCATATTGACATGTCAGTAGCAAAGGCGAAATTGAACAGAGTTTTGGAAGTTGTTAGAAAAGTAGATACTACTAGCATATTTACTGGCGTAAGCGACAACAAAAGGTCGAGATATACAGAATGTGAAAGAACGGAGAAGAATGTTTTAAGTAGAGTTGGTAAGGAAGAGAGAAAGAAAACAGCACATAACAAAAAAAAGAAAGGAAAGAAAGAAAACGTTGTACCTATAAATGATATGAGTTGGAAAGACGATATCCAGTTGTTCTACTGACTATTTAATAAGTTATAGGTATCACGCCTAATGCTTTCTTTATCGCACAGAACACGAGCTAAGTAGGGTATGGTTGAGTTTTTGTACTTACTAGTGCGAGAATATAGTTTTCTATGTAGGCTTCTGGTTCTGCCTGATGAGATACGAGGCGAGAGTTGTGAATGAAGACAGTGGTGTGAGTTAGATAAAATGGATTGAGCCCATTTTTCACATTAGTCCATGTGCCTGTCGACCACAATATTAACAAGCTGGTTAGTTAAGTGGCACGTAGCTTACCCTGCTGACAACCTTTAACATCCTGCGCAATAAGGCATAGTCTTTCTTCAGTAGCCCAAGAAAAACTAAGGGAGAACAATAGAGAATAATAGGCAGGATGCAAGAGTTAACAAATTGTAGGAGTAAGGGTTAGATCATTCCAGAATGTCTTAACTTCTTGATTTAGAAGATAAGACGGAATATTTTCTTAGAAATCATCAAGATATGCGACGATTCTGTCTGGCTTAGACATCTTCATCTGTTCCACGTGTGGCTGAAACAACGCTTCCTGGATAGGTGAAGGAAGTGACCCCTTATTAAGTTTCTCCCGTTAAGTGTGATTGGTTCTGTTTGTATTTGTATCTATACATTATATTAAAATCATCATTTGCACAGATTTTCGATATGTTACTAAGTCTATCCTTCAAATTTTGTTTCTTTGTCTTCATTTCGTGTCTCCCATGTTTTTCCGCTACACTGGTTCATTTTCTCTCTCTCTCTGACGTCAAATCTATCTCTCTGCTATTTAATGTGACGACAAACGTCTCTGTTTATACTACTGATAAATTTTGTCAGTAGCACACGCTACAATCCTACCCAGTTGCTCATACTGAAGTGGGTAAAGCGGGACTCAAACCCAGGACTCACCAGCTGGAAACCGTGTAGTTAATCCAATGAACCACAATTTCACTTATTATTAGTAATATTATCCATACCACGAATGCTGGTGTCACGTCATCCCTATTGTATGCATTAAGTGTAGATTCAGAGAGCAGATATTCAATGATCGACTTATTCCTCCACCTAACCATATACTGAATTTTAGAACTGTGAATGCATTGCAGCTGTCGAGTTTTTATCTAAGCCATTCATCTTTTTGAGGTTATTTTATTCATTTTCCGATAATCTGACCTCCTCTGTTCTACTGACCTGATCTGTGTAGTTTACCTAAGAGTTATGTTAAGCTATATTGTGGATTACATTAAATTGTCTAACTGGGTCAATAGAGTACTTTATCCTACAAAGCTTGTCTGTGAGTGCGTCTGTAAGTTTAAATACTATCCTAACTCCTGCTTTACTAAGATTCCTATATAGAAATTTCTTATAGGATAATAATAATAATAAATTCTTTCTTATCACCGGTTAGTAATTTCACTCCCAATCTTTCTTTTATTGTAAGCAATTTTAAACTTCCTTATGGATTTTATAGGATAGTTTTATTTTAGCTTCAAAGCTACTTCCATCTGTTTTATTTTATTATTATTTCTATTTTCCGATTTACTAGTTAGAATTTTTCTACAATTTGCTAGAAGCTTAACTAAACCTGCCTACCTTTACAAATGAACTAATGTCTATGTATCTGGTGCATAATTCACCCTTTCTGTTTTACATTAAAACCTATTTATATTCATTCAAAAGAAATAAGATTTCATCTGGGAATAATGTAAAATAAAAAACCCAGTATTTCATATTATTTTGTTATCCTCATATTTTACTGAAAAATCGTGAGTAAAATAAATGCGGTAGATACTTTCAGTATGTTGTTTTTTTCTCTGACTCTATGAGTTATCCAACATTTAACAAAAAATATATAAAGTCGACGACTGATTATAATAAGCTTTAATTCAAACAAAGTTAAGTGAAGGGTTGAATTGTCCGTCGGTGGCATAGCAGTTAGGACGCTCGCTGACCAAGCACATGGTCCGGGGTTCGATCCCAGGCCACAGACGCACTCCTTTACCTCGGTAAGCCAGAAATAATTCTAGTAAAGAGAGAAGGTTGGGCATGAGGAGGCTAGCAACCCCATCCTGTAAAAATAAACACTGGTACAGAAACTTCAAGCCACTAGCTTGAAGCCCTATGTTCCACTGGGGAACGTGAAGGAAAAAAAGAGAAGGGTTGGATTATTGTAAAATGATATTGCTCTGAAAATCATCGTCATACAGGAATAAACTTAATATTTAGGGCGAAGTTAGAGAGTAAAAATCCAAGCAAACGAACGCATCAGTGGCACTGAGTGAAACCACCAAATACTCTTAAAGGTCGCTAACCTGGCGTTAATTTAACTCTGAACACCTGTTATCTTCCTGTAACCTAATTTTTGTCTAACATAAAACCTACTACAAGTTTCACCCTGACCCTAATCTAACCCTAAACTAACCGTATATCCTTCATTTTTAATTCAATTTTGATTTCCCTATTGATCGATTGGACCGATGTGTTTGGCCTCAATTGATATGTCGGCTACTAATACAGGAACTTCAGCGATGTCTACTGATTAACTTGGAGTAATTTGGTGGATGGTGACTAGCGGTGGAATCCGGGATGCATGTTTCTTCCTACCTGAGACTCGACATCTGGCTGTATCTGCATTCCTCAGTGGAGTGATAGTGTTTTCACTGGGTTTGAGTCTCAGTGAATAAGTTCCAAATGAGAAAAAGTGTGCATCCTTGATTCTACTGTTATTCACCATTCACTTCTAGCCGTGTATCCTGTGCGTCGGTGACACAACGTTAGGACTGTCACCTACCATGCATATGGTCCAAGGTTCGATCCCCTGCCGACGCACACCTGATATCAATGATCGGCCTGCTAAATTTCGTCTACCGATATCACATGTTGGAAATTCCATACTTGTACTAAAAATATGATGTGAAATCAAGCTATAATAAAAAAAATATATTCTAACACTCCTCTCACTATTTTCCTACAAGTATTGTGTCTAAGATCTGGTTTCACTAAATTCTCTCCGCTTATGAGTTTCAAAATTACTTGTGTATTCGTTATCCGGCATCGCTCCTTTTTTTTAACTTGCAAATCTCAGATGAATTTCAATATGAATATAAATTCCTTTTGTTTTTTAAAAATTTTAAACATACAATTCAGGAACGTTTGGACAATACACGTAGTGTATTACATGAACAAAAACATCAAAATCAACAATTAAATGAGAGAATGCAATCATTACAAGCTGAATTATCTGATGCTGAACTTCGTCGTGGAGAACTTGAAGGACAAATTCGTCAAACCAATAATATGCTTGATAAACGACAAGAAAATGAACATGAGTTAAGTAAACAACTTCAAACGGTAGGTTCAATGAAAAAAAACGATATTAGTTTTGCCGATATTTTAACGATATATTTATTGATAACAGTTTGGAAAATCATTATTCATAGGTCTTTTAAACGCTGTAGAATCAGGCTACAAAACCGATGCTGACGATGTTAAAATCATCCAGAAAAATTCCAAAAATCACAAAACACTTCGCATACTTAAAGCACGTCATCTTAGATTGAATTCAAACTGTCCGAACAGAAATGATGGATTCAGATAGAATTTTAGCTAGTTCAAACCCCCTTCCCCAGCAAGAATTTACTAAATCAATACAAACATGATGGCAGAGATTTGATTGGTTACAGGATTTCATCACAGGTTGACATCAGTTAGAGAACCATTGAAAAATCTGTGAGTTCTCAACATCTGTTCCGTCTGTGGGGTTTGAACACCAGTGGGTGCGTACTGCTCAAGAGTTCCAGACTACGGCAAAACAGCTGTGTAGGACTCTCAGGCTTTCCATTGGTTCTTTTACTGATGTCAGTTCGTGATCAAAAGCGATAATCAATACGACAAGCTGTTTTTATAATTTCATGCGTTCATTAAATCCAACAGTCCTCACATGGTTTGTTATTCTTACCAATTCACCGAATTACAAACGTAAAAATATCTCAAATTGCAGAAGTATGATTAAGTCAATTTACATGATCTGAGATTTTATAAATTCTGACATAATATTACTTTTATAAAGCAGTTAGCTTTAGGTAACGAAACGTTAATAATAATTAATAATAATAATTTTTTCCTTCACGTTCCCAGTGGAACATAGGTCTTCAAGCTAGTGGCTTGTAGTTGCTGTAGCAGTGTGTATTTTACAGGATGGGGTTGCTAGCCTCATGCCCAACCTTTCCTCTTTACCAGCATTATTTCTGGCTTACCGAGGTAAAGGAGTGCGTCTGTGGCCTGGGATCGAACCCCGGACCATGTGTATGGTCGGCAAGCGTCCTAACCGCTATACCACCGACGCATATAATTTAGGCTTTTTTTAAATTGGTGGATGGTGACTAGCAGTGGAATCCAGGATGCACATTTCTGCTGTCCTATTTGGGACTTCTCATCTGGATGTACCTGCATTTCTCAGTGAGTGATGATGTTCCCACCGAAGTTCGAACCCAGTACCCATAGTTTCAAACGCCAAAGCGTTATCCACTAGACCACGAAACGTTAGTGAAAACAAAAAGTTTTTTTTGTGCTTTCATTCTTTGAGAAATATAAAACTGTTTATAAATAATGAACATTATATACCTAATGGCCAAATTTTTTCAAACTATTAACTGTGGACTTGGAAACATATTTTTTTGCATAATTATTATCTTAATAGGTTTCAACTTCATTAAACGGTTGTTTTGTTTTTACATTTATTCAACCTTAATATCCAAAACTTTTACTAAAATTCTTGACCAATTTTGGAAACTATGATACATGTTATTTGTTACAGAAATCTGATTTTTTAGGCACAGTTAGGTTCTAGACAGAAATTTACCAATTCTAGTAATCTTATAAAAGTTGAATTCAGTGATCGAAAGGAACACGTGTTGTGGCGCGTACTACTGAAAATATTTATCAGTAGTATATATAAAGAGGTGTTTACCAGTATAAAAATATCAAATGGCAGGGAGACTGATTGGACGTCAGAGAAAACAGGTGATTCAGCATTGCGGAGAAACGTTGGAGACGTGAAAGGAACACAATGAAATACAATATGAATGAAGTCCAGAAGGAGAACAACAAGGAAGATCTGTGCAAATGGTGATATGAAGATAAGATGTATATAATTTCGTTACACCCACCGAGGAAGAGGTCTCTCTAGTGGTTGCGCCACAGGATGATTCTGCATGCCGGTCTCGTCTCGCAGGAGGCAGGGATGGGTATGTTTGGTTCTCCTGAAAACCAATGCCCAGTCAATGGGTGTATCGCTGTGTGAATGTGCGTCGGTGGCACAGTGGTTGGTATATTCGCCGACCATGCACATGGTACGGGGTTCGATTCCCGGCCGAAGAATTCCTTTACCTCGCCAAACCGGTAATAAAAATCCGGTAAAGAGGAAAGGTTGGGCGTAAAAAACAAACACTGCTACAGAAACTTCAAGCCTCTAGCTTGTTCCACTGGGAACATGAAGGGAAAATGATGATCATGACATGGAGAAGCCAAATTGCAAACAAACATTCCTCTACCAAATCCTTCGTCTTCTACCGTTTCATTATGAACTCACACTGGTACAATGGTAGAATGCTCGCCAATCATGCATGTGGTTCGGGGTTCGATCCCCAGCCGACTCACTCATTTACCTCGCTAAGCCAGTATAAGATTAGTAAAGACAGAAGGCTGAGCTTGAGGCTAGCAACCCCATCCAGTAAAGGCAAATACCACTGCTCCCTAAACTTCAAAGCTCTAGCTTGAAGGCAAATGTTCCACTGGGAATGTAGGGAATAAAAGAAAACTGGCGAAACCAGTCAATGTTCTGAATCACTATTTCAAAAATAATGATGATAATGATGTCTTAATTCCAAACAGAAACTTTTGAATCACTATGGAATTCTCAGCATGTAGTACTATATTTCATCGAATGTTCTGTTTGCATCCCATAATAAGGGAAAAGAAAACTAGGGGAACATTTACACTAATGATAATGCCAATAAATTAACAGAAATATTGACAGCTTTGTATTGACGATAGAAAGTATCGAAAGAACTGTTTATTCACTATTTCATCCCATGAAATACTTGATAAATAAGGTGCCATTGACTTTCTTCTATTTATTTGCCCAAGCATAAAATTATAGATAATTGCTTCTAGTCCTACTTAATGAGATGCAAGAGGAAGTTGTGAATAAAAAGACTGCTGAGAGTCCAACAAGATGATATCTACCGAATTCTTACATGAGTTCAAGTGTCTGTCCACAATTATATATTAGGAACACAATATTCAATGAAGAGACTCTTTTCACCAAATTTATTATCATGATGCACAATCGTATATATATGGTTTTTCTGTAAAAAAAATTATACCCAGTGAAGGAATTGAACCATAGGTGTAAATACATTAAATAATAATAGTAATATGAAATGTAATTAAAATATATGCTATTATAATCATAGTTAGATCTCAAGTGGCAAAACAATTGATGTCATACATAGAATAATTCATCAGACGTATAGGTGCTGGTGGTGCGTCGGTGGAACAGTGGTTAGGACTCTCGCCGACCATGCATATGGTCCGGGGTTCGAGCCCACGCCGACGCACACTTGATATCTATGGTCGGCCTGCGAATTTCGGGCTACCGATATCCACGCTGAAAATTCCATACTTGTACCAAAAATATGGTGTGGAATCAAGCTGTAATCAAAAAAATAAATAAATAAAAATAAAATTATTACTATTTATTTTATTCCTTTACGTTCCCAGTGGGATATAGGGCTTCAAACTAGAGCTCTGAAGTTTCGGTAGCAGTGGTGTTTATTTTATTTGCGGAATGAGGTTGCTAGCCTCCTGCCCAACCTTCCCTCTTTACCAGTCTTATTACTGACTTAGCCAGGTAAAGGGGTGCGTCGACCATCTGCGTGGTCAACGAGCATTGTACGACCACACCACTGATGTAGATAGGCGTTGGAAAGGGGTGCATAGTTATAGGGTTAGTAGGCTAATACAAAACGTTACGTAACATGGTGCGAAATTTGATGAGATAGGATTCAACATTGCAAAGACACTTTTTGGATTTAGAATGACAAGTGGGACAAGTGGAAACGATTCAAAGTGAGAATGGTAGTATTAATAGGAGTAATAATAATAATAATAATGACAGCATAATAACCACTCATCCTACTGATAGCTTTTAGAGTTCTTCACAGTGTGATAAAGCCTTTTTCAAATAGCCCAGTAAAGATAAAGGCGAAGGAATAAAAGCAAATAGGGAGCATATAATACTTAACTAACTGCATCAGTAGAGAATTATTGATAGCAAATTTATTTAAGTTCCTAATGTAGAAGGCTACACAGAATATATTTCTAGAAATCAACATGATATGAAAAGACCAAGAGAGATTAGAGGAAAGAATTAACTCAAGGTACTTAATACTCAACTTAGTTTCAATCTCAATATCCTCTGTATTACAAGAATTAACTAGTTCATGTAAATCTGTTTTGTGTCTGAAAGGTAAATTAACAGTTTGACATTCAAAAGGATTTAGCTTAAGACTATTAGACAAGAATTACTGACTAATTTCTGATAAAAAAGTTATTCATTTTGAAACAATCTAACTGGGAACTTACAGACTCTGAAACAATCAGATTATCGGCATACTTAACTGTTATGTACTCGTCGACTAAATTATGTTATGGACTGGTCGAGAAACCAATAGTCCTGACGCAAGAAGGCGTAAATCAGAAGACCACTAGGTTTGCGATGATACTTCTATTTTCCAAACACAAGGAGAATCAATAAGTGGTATCACATCAAAATAAGTGTAAGTCAGTCACACAATATTGTGAGAACGAAATATATATATATATATATATATCAAAATATAGCAGACATGTCAACAACCACCGTATATGGATATATGTCACCAAGCTACGGACTGTCAACAAGTGAAATGGTCACAGACTAAGCGAGCAAACAGAAAGAGAGATCAACATACACACACACATAAATATATATATGTGGATACATATCATTAACAAAATTGGATACACCAGAATCAGCGAAGTCATATTCACTCATACATATACAAAAGTGTGGGTTAGGAAATACAGAAAAACATTTCATGAGAGCCGTCCTATACTATATATATATATATATAAGACTGGATACTAATCAGTAACTAGTGTAATGTGTCTAGTCCTATCTTTGGTGCACACTGAATTCTATCAGTCAGGCTTGCAATGTGGCCACCATGCTAGGTGGCTAGCGATCACGGTGCAGTGTGATGTGAATTGTTGGTTTTAGATGGTTGGAGGCAGACGGCAGGAAGCCTTGCTCGACCTAGGTTTCGTGCTAGTCGGAACTCATCAGTGAGGCGTATCTGCAACCTTGAAGGAACTCATGTCTCACCACTCTGAGATTCAAACCCGCGTCACCCAGTGAGAACTGCAGTTAGAGACGTTACCACTGAGCTATTAAGGCTTGCGACTGACCTTCTGTAGGACTTTAGTGGATATTTTTGTTTGAGCACTAGTAATTACAGTCTCACTGGTTGACACGGATTCTAGTTTCAGAAGGGACATGAGTTTCTTCGAGGTTGCAGATACGCCTCACTGATGACTGCTGACTAGCACTGAACCTAGGTCGAGCGAGACTTCCTGCCGATCGCCTCCAACCATCTAATACCAATCGAACTGAGGACCACATTCGTGATTGGTGAACATCCTATCAGTGAACCACAGACGTATCAATGGAAGCAGGCAGTAAAACAACGACTTTCATTTAAACAGTCTTCAATTCTTAATCATACTGCAATCAAATCAATTAAATTATCTTCTTATTACACTGATTGTTTTTGTTTAAATTTCAGCTTCTCAAAGAAAGACAAGAACTTTTAGAAAGAGTATCATGTTTACAGCGTAATTTAACAGAAGTTGAAAATATGCGTGATCAGCTAATGAGATCAAGTAATCATTTAGAGAAAGATAGACATAATCTTCGACGTCATTTGGAAAAAGCTGAAAGAGAAAAACAACAAAATGAAGAAATTGTCAATAAGAGTAATCTTGATCGTACAGAATTAGAGATTACACTACGACGCCTAGAAGAAGAAAATTCAGATAGGCGAAAACAAATTCAATTTTTACAGGTAAGCTTTCATTCAAAATAATACAAATTCTAAATGTTGAAGTGTTGGTTTGTAGGGATTTGATTAGTTACAGGATTTCATCATGAGCTGATATTAGTTAGAGAACCATTAGAAAACCTGTTTCGTCGTAGCTCTTTGGGACTCTTCAGAAGTACGCACCCACCCACCGGGGTTCGAACCCAGAACCTTCTCGTTACAAGGCGAGCTCATAGACATTCCAGCCACGACATAGCGCGACCCCTAGCCAATGCCTTCGGTGAGTATTTGTCCTCACACCTGACTTGCTCCACCCTACTGGCCACGACTTCTCACTAGAACCCCAGGTAACTACCTACCTGAATAGGGCGAGTCGCTAGTGAGCATCTCATTGAAATTCTAAATGTTTTCTTTTATAGCATAAAATTGCAAAATGATACGATAAGTTAACCATTTGTATATTAAATGAAGTCATTCCAGTGTGTTAAGTAAAAAAATGAATTGTACGTTTTCCTATAAAAAGTTAGTAATATGTTATATCCAGCATACGAATTTCGTCCAATTTCGGAGTCATCAGGTGAGTGGGACTACAATCCTCAGTAAGTGATGGTGTTTCGAGTAAGACTCGAACCAAGCATTCACTACATCAGACACCAAACATTTCGGTTCCATAATAATTAGTCAATCAGAAAAACAAAGTTAACTCATACAAATAGTTAGTAATATACTGTTTTGCTAATCAAAGTCCATAGATCATCTCACTAACAGTGAACACTTGACTAAAAGTCAGAACAGCATGCCATCGGTGGTAATTAAATTATGTGATACTAGCTAACATTAATATGTAGGTAAAAACATCTTATTCGTTGCCAAAGTATTTCACTTTAAATTTCATATTACCACAAAACAGGACCTGTCGTGCACACAATTGTAAGATCTATAATTCTAAATTAAGATGGCAATTGAATCTAGTACTTTGTGATTCGTTGGTCTCATAGTTTATTCACTTAAACGCTGAGACGATAATCCATATGTGACTGCTTTGATATCTAGATTAACTCCAGGTTATTTTGACACTTCGCTAATTATTTCCCCTCCATATGGTTGTTAAGTTATACAACCCAAAGCAGCTTTAGTAATAAAAATGCAAAACTTAAGAATCTACCTTCATCTTTTGGTTTCCCTTATTTACTAAGTAAATACGTTAATTACGGAAAACGTGATCTAATTAAGTATATTTGCCTCCCAAAACACTCTTTGCTAAAATTATCGATAAATATTCTTAAAAAGAGACAAAGAGAAAGAATATACGAAAATCCTAACAGAAATTACAGGAAATTTACCCACTATACGTCATCCTTAAGTATAATTTTTAAGAAACTACAAAATTTCCAAACAGAATACCTCCCATGTTAAGTAGTATTGTAACAACATAAGAGAAGGGCCAGGAAACAGATCGTTTATTAAGGAAATCAACACATATTTATAGATTTTCATGTACATTATTATAGATCATTGTTAGCAGAAAAACACAGTCTTCTGATTAGTTGTTTCTCACAGAAAGTTAACCTTGCATCTCTTTGTGGCTGTTTCTTGAATATCAGATCATCCATATGCTAATTGTATCCGCCTACGCAAAGTCTGCTGTGGTTAGTTGCTGAATCAGTCTTTGATCTTACTTTTCTCACGACCAATATTTGGGGGGACAAACATTGACATAAATTACTG
Organism: Trichobilharzia regenti; assembly: GCA_944472135.2. Classification (NCBI taxonomy): domain Eukaryota; kingdom Metazoa; phylum Platyhelminthes; class Trematoda; order Strigeidida; family Schistosomatidae; genus Trichobilharzia; species Trichobilharzia regenti. The sequence continues at coordinate 72,727,142 of OX235262.1, forward strand.
TCTACCAATGTGGTTATCAACCAGCTCTTACTACAGCATAATACAGTGAGTAATATTGATATTAGGGGTAGTTTTAGGTAAGGAGAGAAAGTCAAGCAATATCTTTGTGAATCTGCATTAAATAAGATGGCTAGGAGAGGTTCTGTGCATGTCAAACTACCACCTTTCTTGTCGGACGATGGTAGATGATATACAATTAGGTTTTAATCAGTCCATGAAGTGTTTGACTGTTGGTTTAAGTGAAGTAAGCAGGCGTCCAGTGCTTGGTTGAGGTCGTCGTGATTCTAAGGACCTATAGCCAGAGACTACTGATGATATGGTTCACAATCATTCTCAATGATCCAGATAAATTCACTCGCTTTCGTCTCCCAGATTTACTGATTACTCATCCACTTTCATGTTACTATCCTTTGCGTCGTTCATTTCTCAGTATAGTTCTACATGGAGTGTGACACTGTTACTAAATAAATTTATTCAAACCTTTAGTCAATTATGACGTAAGTGTGTTGTGCACACAGAAAAAGACTAAGAAGTCATGTCAAACAGAATTACTTCTTATTAATAATAATGATAATAATCATCTTTATTATTTTATTCTAGTCAAAATTAGTTGAAATGGAGCAAGCACATTCTAAGCATTTAAATGAATTGGCCAGTCGACACCGTGCTGAAAGTGAACTTGAAATGGAACGATTACGTTGTAGTAAAGCTCAAGCTGAACGTGCACTTGAAGCACGTGAACGTGCTCATAAACAACGTGTTAGAGCCTTAGAAGAACAAGTAAGTGTATTTAATGATGTATAAATTAACAAACAAACAAAAGAGAATTAGCAGCATCCCCTTTTGTAATATGTATGCCATTAGATTTTGTCTCTAGTGAATGTTACATATTTTACTTTAATAACTGGTTAGTTTATGATATGAAAACAAAACACGTAGATCAGCGAAGAGTCTCTTTTCGGCGAATTCATTTTCTTAGCTGTACAATCGCAAATATATATGCATTGTTTTGTATGTGTGTGTACATTAAGTTTGTCAAACAAAGTTACAATTGGTTAAGGTTACTTTTAACTAAACAAGTGGAGGATGGTAATACAGGTCAAGAAAATTAAGTGCTAATGAAACTAGGGTAGTAATTTATTTTATTAATTAATTTTCTTGACCTGTATTACCATCCTCCACTTGTTTAGTTAAAAGTAACCTTAACCAATTGTAACTTTGTTTGACAAACTTAATGTACACACACATACAAAACAATGCATATATATTTGCGATTGTACAGCTAAGAAAATGAATTCGCCAAAAAGAGACTCTTCGCTGATCTACGTGTTTTGTTTTCATTAATGCCTGGATGGGGATTATCCATGAATTGAAGTTTATGATATATCCAAAATATAGTGTCGTAAATTCGTCACTTTTTTGATGTGCTGTCAGTTGAGTTTAACACTAGACAGATTGACAGGAAAATCTGGAAAAGAGGTAAATTGTCTCATGAATTAACGATATCCTGAAAGCCTATAAATAGTTTGCAAAGCCATTGACTAATATATCTAATCTTCACTTAATATTTTAACACACATTCAATGCTTTTAAAGAACAATATTCCATTTAGGGTATTAAGCAGACCACATACTGTGATCCAAATAAATATTTCTGGTTTCCAAAGGTATTTGCGGTGATTTCTCACTTCGAACTGTGTAATTTTGCAAATGAGGAATTTTGATTTTTGCATATTACTAGTTCACCCAAGTAGCTAGCTATATATAATTCAGATATTTGAATTGGATTTTCTCTCTAAGCCAGGCCAAACCAGGAACACTGGTGATGAGTTCAACTGAAAACGAGTGAAATGGTCATCCGACGTTTAGATTACTTCAATTTGGCTAGTAAGCACTACTTGCTAATGTGAGTGGTATCAGACTACTTATATCAATGAACTAGTAGTGTATTTTATCAGAAATAATAGAGAAACAGTACAAATTATAATTATAGTAGCGTATTCACAACGAATGCATAACTTAACACAGCCATTTCATGAAAACATTTGTTCTATTTCTACTCTGTTAAATAAAATAAACTCAATTGTAGAGCCAACTTTTGGGAAGTTTTACAGTAAAGAAGCCACTTAACCCGATTCTCCTCAGGTGTTGATTTGCAGGGATCCGATCAACTTCAGTTTTGCCTGTGAATTGACTTCATTTAGAGAACCACTGTAAACCGATGAGCACTGGACAGGTTTTTCGTTCCATTTTGGGGCTCTTCATCAGTACGTACTTGTGAAGAGCCAATGGACTCCGTCCCAGCGACTAAATGGTATACGAGTTCACCTTGAAACATGAAGGCGCTAGGTTCAATCCCTGGTGGCAGGATCATGGGGGTGCACTGATGAAGAGTCCCAAGACAGAATGAGAAACAGCTTTCTAGGACTCGTAGATTTACACTGTTTCTCTAACTGAAGTCAATTCGCGATCAAAATTATCATCTGTTTCTGCCAGAGGAAAAATATAAGATGATGGGGAAACATTCATAGTAGTAAAGTACATCGATTAAGTAGTATAGATATTTCCTAACAGAGACTAATACCTACCAAAAAAGATACTAAACTTTATTTGTTTAGATGGAACTATAATGCATAGAGGTGAAATTTATAAACATTCTGTTTAGTGAGACATTAATCTACAAACCACTCAAATGTATTCATGGAAATCATACCTGACAGTTGTTTTTTTACAAACAATTTTATTACACATGGAGATTGAAAGAAAAATTATCTAAACTAGACAATTTTTCCTTTGCCTTTGTTAATTCACGTGCTCCATTGTGTAACCATTTCCTATGATGATTGTTTCAGAAGTTCAGTCTTCTCTCTATGCACACATAAGTCTCTCAATGCGATTAAATCCACGTGTGATGAAGACTGAGGATAGTTGTTATTTTTTCTTCTTTTACGAGAAGCAATTTAACACAGAATTGCCCATTATTCAATCATTTTGTACTATCTATCGTTCCCCACCAACTAACTAATAATAAGTTTCATATTCTGAAAAATGCTTCAGGTGTATCAGTCAGTATTTATCAAAAAAAAACTAGAATTATCTTTCCAGAAAGAATCATATGCAATCAGGTGTATTACCTCACTGACATGTTATGAAACTGAATTTCTTCTTTTGGTTTAGACACCATATTATGTCGAACATTTTAGTTTTAAACTTTTACTATGTTGCCCTTTTTGAAGTTATTTGATTTCGGGTTACTTTCGCATATACAAAATGTCTTAAAAACTAATATCACGTCTCTTCTCCACCCATCTTTATATTCATTCATGCCAAGTTCACTAATAAAGTAAAAATAATACATTTTACCCTTTCAAAACGACGGGTCGTTAAAATTAAAGATTTCAAAAATAGTCGATTTTAATTCATTTATTCAAACCATTGCTTGTTATAAAAATCTCTGTTACCAACAGTGTTGACCTATTATTATTCTCTTGGGTTCCGAGTGGAATATAGGACTTCACCAGTAAATCTCCATTACACCCTCTTTTGCATATTCCTTTTTAGTTAGCTTCATGATTATCAATCACTTAACCTTTCATTTCCTGCTTACAAGATCTCCATGTCACCTTCGAATCCATACCCTACTCATCGTTTTCCATTTTGGTTCCTTTCGACGGCCTTGCAGGTGATGTCACTCAGAGGTCTCCTTAGTACATATCCAGTCTATCCACATTTCCTTCTGAATATTTGCTGGGTTGTCGTTTGCTGACTGGGTTTTTGCCGGAGCTTACTGTTTCTCTGCTATTAAAACTTGCCCAGTTCACTAGCCTATCCTAAGCCTAGAAAAACAGTGTAAGATTGAGCGTGCGACTAGAGACCCTACCCAAAAAAATTAATCTAATCTCACTGCAGCAACTCCAAAGCACAGAAGAAAATACAAAAGTGGACTAATGTGTGATAACAGAACCTAATTAGCAAGCTTTCTTTTTCACCTAACCAATAATTATAAAGGTTTTTAGGCTGTAATAAATAACTTCAGTTTACTAAGCTTAATAAAATAATTCACATTTCAATAGTTTCGTTGTTTTAATGATGTTTCGTATTTTATAAATGTTGACAAAATACATTTATCAATTTAGTCTTTGATTCCCATCCACAGTGTGTATTGTTTCCACTCTTTGGATTTCCCAGTGGAATATAAAGTTTCAAGCTTTTTACTGGTCTCATGACTAAACTTCTCCCTCCTCCTTCTTTTTTTCAGGCTTGTTACTGGCTAAATGAGGTTTAGGAGGGTGTCAGCTGGGAATTGAATCTCTAAAACTTGAGTGGATGGGAGTGTTTAGCATCTACATTGTATTAGATTCAAACATTGAATAACAAAAGTTTATTAATTTTGTTTACACTAAAGACTAGTTAGCCAAAGAAATTAGAAAAAATAGGCTAAATCACAAGTTATTTTAATGACCTCAGGTATTAATACCACAAGCTGTATAATGTCGCTAAATAACTTTTCATTTATTTCAAAGAGAATATGATATGACCGATAATAATTCCTAAAAGACTGTGAGCTATGCGAATCTTATACTCAAACGGAGGCTACTCGCATCGTTTATCACAATATCAACCATTAGAGCAACATCACCACGAGTGATTATACAAATTATAACTAAACAGACGTGCTACTCTTTCCTTTCAATATATTTGAATAGGCAGAACAGAGGTGGTCAATAACAGTTTGTATGACGTGCTAGCAGGAATACTGTAATTATATCAGAGGTTATGTTTATCTGCTTTAAAGGTGTTTTATAGTGCGTCGGTGGCACAGCGGTTAGCATGTTCGCTAACCATGCACATGGTCCGGGGTTCAATCCCGGGCCGACGCACTCCTTTACCTCACTTACCCAGTAATAAGACTGGTAAAGAGGAAAGGTTGGACATGAGGCTAGCAACCTGACCCCGTAAAATGAACAGTACTGTGGTATGTGCTACTGACAAGATTCATCAGTAGTATATAAAGAGATGTTCATCGGCATAAAAATATCAAATAACAGGGGGACAGATTTTACGTCAGAGAAAACAGATGATTCAGCGTTTTGGAGAAACATGGGAGACGTGAAAGGAACACCAAGGAACACAATATGAAGGATGACCAGAAGTAGCACAACAAGTAAGATCTGTACACTTGACGATTTGAGGAAAAGATGTATATAATTTCGCTACATAGAGATGCCAAATTCCAAATAAACAATCATCTACCAGGTTTCTGGTCTTCTAGCTTCACAGTACCACAACCATTGAAACTTCGAAACTCAATCTTGGAGCCTTATATGTTCCACTCAGTACACAAATGAATGAAGGGGAAGACGTTTATCAGTAATCCTGAGAACAAAATCTTTCACATGCTCAGTATACTTTATTTTAATCCTTAATCCTCTAAGCTTTTATTTTTCTCTTAAAAACAAACACCCTTTCTTTTATTTCACCAGACTTGTATTTAAACATTTGAAAAAGTATTGCTATTTAAGCTTTTGTCATTTAACAAGCCTAATTGTATGCTGTAAACGTGGTGATCAAAACAAATGCAGACTTGTGTTGTTTTGTTTTTTCTCAGCTGTTTTTTTAATCGCAATAAAATTTGAGATGAGAACACCAAAAAGAAAAAGAAAGTTAGGGACTGTCTAATCCATCTACTATCGCAATATGAAAGAAAAAGACTTCACATGTTTTTTTACTGTGAAAGCATCTTTTTTCAAATGCAGATTATATATGGAAAGGTAAAAAAAAGCTGTCGTTCGTCAGTAATTTAAGTTAAAAATAAACAACATTGTGTGGTAGAATATATATATATATATATTCAGCACCAACACTGACAGCTAGACAAATGAGACTGGTTACACCCAAATGACCAATCATTTAAATTCATATCTATTCAATGTTGCGAAAGACTGACAGACATATACACATATATACACACACACCCAGTAGAGAGATAGATGGAAAGATAGACAGACAGGCATATGAATGGATAGATGGATAGGTAGACAGTCTTGAAAACAATCTTTCAAATAGTATTTCATCAATTCAAGTTATTTCATGTTTTATAATCGTTGTGTAAAAAGAAAACTGAAAAGGAGAAGACTAAAGCAAACTAAAAACTATTTTTAAACACATTTTGGAAAAACTATGTACATACACGTTTTCTCTTTTAATCATACATAAGAACAAGGATTTTTAAATATTTTTTAACTATAGTTATTTTAGTCTGCTGTTATTCAAACCAATCTTAGATAATGGATTATGTGGGTAGGGATTTGCATTAACTATCAAATGTAAATTTCTTCACGAATAAACATATCAGTTAGAGAAACTGTGGAAAACCAAAAAGAACTTGTGATAGATGCTTTTTGTCCTACTTCCTTATACTTCAGCAGTACGCATCCATAGGGATTCGAACCCAAGACCTTCAGGTTATAAGGGGAGGTCGTAGACCATTTAATCAAATCATTGGGATGCAATCCAACAGCCCATGAATTCAAACTTATGTCAATTAGCGATAATTACGCAGCCACCAGTCAGTATTATAGGTGAGTAACTGTTCGCTCACCTGACTCGTTTGACCACTCTGGTTACGACTTCTTACTAGAACTTCTGACAACTTCAAGCATACAGCCAATAGCTAGTGAGCATCAGAATCATTATCAAGTGTTGAGCAGTAGGGATTTCATTGTTCACGAGTTTGATCACGAGCTGACGTCATTTAGAGAAGCAATAAAAGACCAGAGAGTACTCGAAAAGTGTTTTCGCCCTCATTTGGGACTCCTCATCAGTGCGCACCAGTGACACTGAAACTCCCTTATTCTTGGTCAGAATATAAGTCTACAGCTCAATAGGAACTACTCGGTGAATATCCTGAAATTGTAATGAGAAGTCATGATCAGGGGAGTCTACCATGTCAAGGTGAAGTGGATGCTTACCGATGACATCAGTTGACCGTTGAATTCCCCCTCCCCAGTCCAAATGGTTGAACAGTCAACGAGCTTGGTCTTGTACCATAAAATTCCGAGGTTCATTCCCTGGTCAGGTGATGGGTTCTCACTATTGAAAAACCTCAAACTAGGAGGAAATAGATGTTCACTGTACCCTGGTTTTCAGTGATTTTCCGACTGATGTTTTAATTCCTGACAAAATCTATACTTAAACAAAGAATTATCCAGTCATTTTAAACTCAGATTCACCAACAGACTAGTACACTAGTCTAGGTTTAAAAATACGTCAGCCGGAACTGGACCTCCTACGTGGCTTGCCAACATTCTACCATTAAACCACAGTACCCTTTATAATTCCTATTTTATTGCAATTTTTTCTCACCAATATAATAAAAATAATAATGATAACAGCTTTATTCTGGACAGTGTTCATATAGTGTTTAGAATTATCAGCAGAATTTATGGCATAATATATATTCTTTTCACCCAGCAACTTCAAGTAAAATAGTAATCGGTAGTAGATCTCATGATGCAATGTTGTCTGACCTAAAATGCAAATCAATCCCTTACAATATTTCTTCATTGTCTACTTCAAGAAATACACAATACTGGGTTAAAAGCCAGTCGAAAAAAAGTGCATGAGTATATCTTGCACGAACATAACCGAATTATTAAAGATTAAAGGTAGTTGGTTTTATATCTGAGGAGTAACAGTTTAAACTGAAAAAGAATCTCAGGAATAGTCATCTCTTCTACTGGGATAGGCTGCCACCCACAATTATACTTGCAATCGGCAGGTTGTAAACATTTTCAGTCCTCGCGGGAGTAAACAATATGGCCAAGTTAAACTTTAAGTACCACTGACTACAAATGGAGTGCGACTACACCAATGACCTTGAAATGCTCACTGAGCAAGTTAGTGTAACCTGGAAAATAATGTTATCATCATCAATAAAATATGCTGATCGAAGTGTTATGCTACTAAATGGGATTAATGGCAACTTTCAGCTTAGGTTTAGGAAAGATTAAGTTACGGTTTAAGCCAGAGACAAGTTAGGGTTAGGCTAACCTAATAAGGGTGCCATTAAGGTTGGTTAGAGTTAGATTACAGTTGGTTTACGGATACGTTCACGTTAGGGTTAGGTTCAGGAAGATTAGGGTTATTGTTAGGTTAAGAAGACCTAAATAATTACATGCGTAGAATGTGGTTAAATTATTCTGTTGACATAAGAATAGTGCTTGTGCACTGTGGTAAAGTATAATTCCATTGTGGGTAACATTTATTTTTATAAAGTCTCACAGTGTTATACAGTAATATTTACTAATGATCATTTTTCGAGCACAGTTTTTCCCTCAGTAAATATTACTGTAATACACTTTGAGAATTTATCAAAATATATTTGACCCACAATAGAATTATGCTCTGTTGATACTCCAACCTAAGACCGAGAGCTGTTTTTATCAGATTTGAGAGTAAGGTATCCTTTGTAGCACTTTTTTACAGTTCTAAGGTAATTTTTTCATAAATATGTGTATTCCATATACAAAAATGCTTTCTTTCACGTGATTGGTGCGTTTGAGGTCATTCGCTGATTGGTAGTTAGTGATGCTTAAACTTTGTGAACAGTACTCCAAGGTTTTCCAATGGTTCTCTAACTAATGTCATCTCATGATGAAATACTATTAAAGGTCATATTTTTACAGATCAAAACAAAGTGAACCAGAAAAATAAAACACAATATAATAATGATGTTTTTTGGTAGTCCTGAGTATTAAGCTGGCGGCCATTATCATATCATATAAATCACATCATTTGTATTCATGATATATATATATATATATATATATATATATATATATATATATATATAAAATTTATTTTTGCTTCCAACTATAAGCGTTTGGAACTTATAAATCTTTTCCTTCAACACTTTTAAAGGTTGTACACTTAAAAGTCAAGGTAGGTCAAAAGTAAAAATAAAACCAAATAAACCAAACCAAACAAATTGTTTCATCTTTCCACCTTCCATTCACGGTTAATTTGATGTTACTTTTATTGTTGTGCTGGTTGTTGTTCTTGTTATTCACTAAAATTCATAATTTTGCACATATAATACAACTTCTTTTTCTATGTTACAATTATATTGCGTTGCAATAGCGCTTCATTACCTTTTCGTGCACTGCTTCTCATCATCATCATCATATAATTGCTATCCTGTGGAGGCTTCGAATGTTTTTTTTTAAAATTATTTCTTCGCAGAGTTAAAAAACATTTTTATGTATATATGTGCCTTTAGTCCATCGAGGGAGAGGGCTCTCGAGTGGTTGCGCCACGGGATGATCCTGCATACCGGTCTCGTCTCGCAAGAGGCAGGGATGAGTGTGTTTGGTTCTCCTGAAAACCAATGCCCAGTCAATGGGCTTATCACTGTGTGAATGCGCATCGGTGGTACAGCGGTAGAATGCTCGCCGACCACACAGGTGGTCCGGGGTTCGATTGCCGACGGACGCAATCCTTTACCTCGCTAAGCCAGTAATAAGACTGGTAAAGAGGAAAGGTTGGGCATGAGGCTAGCAACTCCATCCTGTAAAAATAAACGATGCTACAGCAACTTCAAGCCTCCAGCTGGAAGCCCTATGTTCCACTGGGAACGTGAAGGAAATAAATAAAAAAAATATGTGCCTATCTTACCAATATACAAACTCAAACAGTGGGGATATTTGTGAAAGGAAAAAAGCATGATTACTTGTGATATAATATATATATATATATATATATATATTATAGGCAATATGTTCAGGGAACTAGTATTTAATATATAACTTCATTTTTTGTTTGTTTGTATGTTGGTTACTAATCACATTACAGTGACAGCACGTCTTTTAAAGTTTGAAAATATGATTTCCACATAGAAATATATTATATATATATATATATTTACATAGTATAGGGTACTTGAGCTTTTCCATAGAGTATATATATATTTCACTCACTATTGGTCTGATTATTGGATAAGTGATATATTCAGGCCACAATTACCCTTATATTTCTTATTCTACATTTTTTATGCTTAATACAATTTATATACATGTTATGCTGGTCGACAGATAGCGAGAACTGAGAAGGAAATGGAATATATTTACAATCTCAGTCATAGTGGTTTGTTGAAAAACCCTCTTTTTGTTGTACCGCACAGCGGTTAGTGTTCTCGCCGACCATACCACATGATCCAGGGTTCGATCCTCTGCCGATGCAGCCCCAATACCAATGGTCGGCCTGCAAAATTTGGGCTACCGATATCACATGCTGAAAATTCCATACTTGCACCAAAAATACTGTCTGGTTTCAAGCTATAATCAAAATATTTTAAAAAAAACATATTAAAATAAACGTAAACATGACAGGACTCATGACTGAGTGAATTTCAGCACAAAAACTCTTCACAGAAGTTCAGTTCACCACAAGCAGAAAGAATAGTACCATGGAAAAAAGATGAGAACTTAATAGATCTGGAGATTTCAAAGAGTAAACGCATAATCAGCATTGAGAACGATTTTGATCCATATTGCTAACTGTCTCCAGGCATTTATTCTTAGTGGCTCGAGGACTCCAACCAGACATTCTATGCCTTAAACCAACAAACAAAGAATTTATGGATTGATTCGAAATTTTGATTTGACTACGCCATAACTCTTCTCCAACCTATTCCTATGTCAGCTAATATTACGTGAATTGGGAAGTCGGTGGCTCAGCATGCGTAACACATGTTCTAGCCATTTTAATCGATGTAGCCTCACAACGTTGTCGGTTGAATTATTCTCCTTACCTAACAATCCACGTTCAACCTCAAATGTTACTCACTATATTATACTACTTAGCACGGGAGATAAACTGTAAATATCTGTGATAAAAAACAGTTAACCTTCTCATATCTTCCAATTTCAATGCCTGTGCCTCACAGCAATAAAAAGGACACAGGGAATCGGTGCGCAGTACACACGTCCTTTGGTCAATAGCTGGATACCACGTCCACTCCAGAGGTGATATCATCTGGCAAATATCATACGAACCAAGTGACAACTAATATTCCTACTTACTAATTTGCATTAGGATAACTTCAGTAAACTAGAATCTTTCAATATTCCATAGACCATCTAGAGTAGTAATCACCCATTTGTTTGTGTCACAAGATTATAATGTATACTATCCTCACCTTCCAAAGGCATGGATGCCGTATTCCATTATTTTACAAACTATTTTTTCAAATATGACTGTATGGAAATATTTCATTATTACCCAACTTCTGGTTAATGTTTGCCTTTTAAAAGAAAATTCATAAATCAATAAATTAGATCAATACATCCTTCCTACTACACAAACTTACAGACTTAATGTTTATTATACTCATTTCTTTGGTAACTGAGCAAATATAACGCTTACAGATGTTAATTTAGGACTGTTTACTCAGGTTTCGTTCGGTAATCTAACACCGAATAATGTATACATTCGCCGAGAAAAAACGAAGATAAATTATTGTGTTTTAAGATAGTTGTGATCGATCCTGAAGTTCGTATTCGACAAAGATGCTCTTTCATGGACTCACTATTATTATTATTCCTTTAGGTTTCGAGTGCAACACAGGGCTTTGCCAGTAGGTCTCCGTTTCATTTTATACTCTGCAGTCTTCTTTAGCTGGCTCCACGATTGAACACAAACTTTCATCCTCTTCTCACACCTTCTACCCCATATCACTCTTGGACCCATTCTCACCTTGTCGTTTTCCATTCGGATTATACTCAAGTGACTGTTTAGTGTGTAGTATCATTCAACGGTTTTCTCGGTGTATGTTCAATCCACATACACTTCCTTCTGAATATTTATTAATTAGACAATAGGTTCTTGGTTGGTTCGTTGTCTGTCAGAGTTCCTTGTCGCTAATTCTTCCCGACCAGCCGGCCATCTGATCTTCAGCATGGAGGGAAGGCAACTATTGATTAGGATTTCTTGAGTAGGCTGTTGAAAATACTTTCAAAGACTGGAGAGCCAAGTGTCTGAACTATCTAAAATCCCTGACTTGATATTCGTATTAAAAATCCTTATAATGAGTGCAATAGGCTAGTAAATTAGGAAATCCAATCTGCTATTAAAGAGGTAACATGAACCTATGACTAGAAATAATTAATGATATAAGTCAGGATTCTTCACATTAACTGAAATGCGCAATTATACCTAATTTTGAAGTAGTTTGGTAGATGGTGACTAACACCAGAATCAAGGATGCTCACATCCTATTTAGGACTGGATGTACCTGCATTCTCCAGTGAATGATGATATTTGCGCTGAGATTTGAACCTATTAACCATCGTTTTAAACGCCAAAGCGTTATCCACTTGAACACATGGACCCCGATAAAGCACCTTTCGTGCAACGGGGAGAAATCAAAATTAAAGTGAAAATTATATTTCATCTTCAGGTGTTGGTTTGTAGGGAATTGATTGGTTACAGGATTTCATCATGAGCTGACATTGGTTAGAGAACCATTGGAAAACCTAGGAGTACTGGACAGCTGTTTCCTCCGTCCTAGTTTGGGACTCTTCATCAGTACCCACCCTCCAGGATTCGAACCCAGGACCTCCTGGTTACAAGACGAGCTCGTAGACCACTAAGCCACTGGGACCCGATCCAATGGCCAGTCCATCAATTCCAACTTCTGCCAATTCACGACATAGCGTGACCCCTAGCCAATGTCTTCGGCGAGTATTTGTCCTCATACCTGACCTGCTGCACCCTACTGGTCACGACTTCTCACTATAACCCCAGGTAACTACCTACCTGAATAAGGTAAGTCGCTAGTGAGCATCTCATCGATATTCAAGTGTTGGTTTGTAGGGATTTGATTGGTTAGTTCCAGTATCACATTTCTTTCGCTCGATAGATAGCACAGTTTAACCAAGATGTAACACCAGAACACAAGAGTACTAAATTTAGTTCCAAAATATTCTTTCTTCATACAGAATTTACATGTAAAGTAATAATCTAAAGTATATCATGTGCCAGAGGTTTGTTTGAGGAGAGAAACCATTCTGTAAGATTTTTCTTCGTTTCCTCCAAGCGTATGGTTGAAGGTTAAATCAAAATGTGCGCCAGTTCATGTAGTGATCATTTGATATAAGTGCATGATTACAACAATAAGAAATGAAGAAACGTTTAGGCATTCTAATGGATGGATATTTTGGTAGCCTAGCGATTTCAGCAGGCCGTCGCCTTTGTTTTCGTCAAATTCGTATGGGTGAAATACGTCTACCCTATATAATAAAATCACAATTTGCATATATCTTCGGTATTGTGCTACTTTCGCCTTTCTTTGGTGTTTTCCATGTTGTTTGACAAGAATCATTAATTTCTTCTGTTAACTTATAAAATCCATCTCTCCTCGATTAGATATTCTTTCAGATGATATACATACTTATATCTGCATCTATATACTACTTATAAATCTTATCAGTAGAAAATGATACAAAGAACTGCTGACTTTTATACTCCATACCTCTCCATTTTAATTTCAACATCTTAATATACACTTTTGTAAAGTATATCACGGCTTGAATTATTCCTCAATAATGCTGAGTTATACAGTGTGTAAGTTTACAAAAGTATAATAACACATGCGAACAACTTATTAAAGTTTTTTCTCTTAAATAGCAAAATACAACACGACAAATATGTCTGTCTATTCACTTTTCATTCCATGTGAAATTATAATATAATGAAAAGAAGAAACACACACACGAACCGACTGATTAAATATATTTAGACGAAGAATATAAGCACCATTTTGCCAACTTGTCCATGAGTGTTATTAATTAAAATTATTTTCCATCAAATTTTCCAAAATAATGATTCATTTTTACTTGATTAAAAGTTTTAATTATTTTGCAATAATGTTTGCTATCAGCCAATCAATCAATCAATCACATATGCAGCTTTGTTGCTTGAATTCACTACCTTACAATGGATAATTACATTTGATTCTATTTTCGCTGCAATCTTGAAGCGTTTTTCTTTTGGATAAGTGTTACTCTCTCACATTTGGTTTAAGGCATTTGAATGAAGTTATATAATTGTGTGTGTTAAGACCTTAGAATCTAGGGTATGCATTCTGTCCTATTAAGGACTTGTAATCCCCATTGAATGGCGGTATTCCCACTGAGGTGCGTCGGTGACACAGCGGTTAGGACGCTCGCCGACCACACACAAAGTCCGGGGTTCGATCCCCGGCCACAGACTCACTCCTTCACCTCGCTAAGCCAGAAATAAGACTGGTAAAGAGGAAAGGTTGGGCATGAGGCTAGAAACCCCATCCTGTAAACAAAACACTGGTACAGAAACTTCAAGCCACTAGCTTAAAGCCCTATGTTCCACTGGGGAACGTGAAGGGAAAAAAGAAGAAGATTCCCACTGAGACTCTAACTCTGCATCTATTATTTCATACGTCGAAGTGTTATCCACTCTGCCTCTAGACCACGAGAATCACCCCCTGTGCAAAGAGTATCAGTTATTATTGTCAAAGTTAATTTGTATTTCCCCGTAATCAACATAATTTATCAATCAATCAATCATTTATCGAATCAACCGAGAATACACGCAGCAAAACAAAATATGGGGTATAAAATTGGCATTTGAACCTACAAACTCACTTTAAAAAAGCAAATTATGTTGATTATAGGATCCTGTGAAGGCAATTAAACAAAATAACTTTGTTTATGTAATGTGCCGCAATGATTGTGTGGTGGAATACATAAATATACAGCAATAGGAGAATAGAGTCAGTTCGATTCGGGGAGCATAAAAACTAACAAAATTTAGATTAATCGACCTGAATAAGATAAGAAATTTAGAAAATTACTCGGCTATAACAACTGCATGCAGTTACACAAAACCATACGTCAGGATGGCGTAAGATGACATTCATAAAATCTAATATCTAACAGAGTAAATGTGGGTGGGTGGGGAGACAATAATCTGAAGCTTTATTTATCCAATCAACTGGAAATACGTGCAGTCCATCGGATAATTCTGTTAGAATTCATGGGCCATTGGATCGGGTCCCAGTGGCTCAATGGTCTACGAGCTAGCTCGCCTTGTAACCAGAAGGTCTTGGGTTCAAATCCCGGTGGTGCGTACTGATGAAGAGTCCCAATCTAGGACAAAACAGCTGTCCAGTACTCCAAGGTTTTCCAATGGTTCTCTAATTGATGTCAGCTCATGATGAAATCTTGTAACCAACCAAATCCCTACAAAGTAACACTTAAATTCTGTTTCATTGTGTGATATATTCAATAAACAAATTGATACAGAATTACATGCTTCCAAAGTGTCCAAGCTCTACACATATATGAATATTATGCTATAAAATGATAATTTTCAGGACGGACTGATGGATTGAGTTTCAGTGTAGAATTAATGATAATTATTATTTCAAGAGTTTATACACAATGATAAGTTTTTTGTTTTGGAAATTTTGCTCGAAATATTACCCAAGCAAAGAACTTATCATTGTATTTTCTATGGTTTGGTTTGTAAGGGTTAGTTATGTTTTCACGAGTTGACCACGGATTGATATCAGTTAGAGAACCATTGAAAACCAGCAAGGAGTACTGGACAGTTGTTTCTTCCATCCTAGTTCCGGAATCATCGGCGGTACGTACCCACCACCAGGGTTTGAACTCAGGACTTTCTGGTCACAAGGCAAGCTCGTATACCATTCAACCTCTGGGACCCAATCCAATGGTATACGAGCTTGTCTTGTAACCGGAAGGTCCTCGGTTCGAACCCTGGTAGCGGGTGCGCGCTGCCAATGATTCCGGAACCAGGATGGAGAAACAGCTGTCCAGTACTCCTTGCTGGTTTTCAATGGTCCTCTAACTGATATCATTGTGTGTCCACTGTTAGAATGCAATGATAACTAATTTGATCTATTCCACAATACATAAACTTTTCAATGACATTAATTCAACGTAGAAATTTGCACAAAAGTGCAGTAGTTCAAGATACCACACTTCATAATGTAGAGAGAGAGATAAAAAAAGGAAAATGCAGAGGAACTTCAGTGACAGAAAATGTTCACTAGAAAGAATAAGTACACGAAGAGAAATGGGAATTTAATAGATCAAGGAGTTTATAAAGAATGGTTATATTCTCAATATTGGGAAAAAGCATTGATAAATAGGTCATACTTACTCAGTGGTTGTGTAATCATAAAAGTCTTACTGTTACATTTGACACTCCTTGCATCCCAAGTGAAACTTAAAGAGTCAAGATTTTGAAGTTTCAGTAGCATTGGTATTATTTTTACGCGGCAGAGTTGCTAGCTTCAAACATCTAACCTTGCCTTTTTTACGGACCTACTGTCGTCTAGTAAACTAGGCGACGTTTAGAAATACGTCGATTTAGAGTCAAACACCGCGACACGTGCATGATTAACAGGCATTGTAACGGTGAACCACTGATTCATGTTTTATTACTTGAAAAATGTCGGATAATACTTTATGGCAAGAGAAAAAATTGGAAGGAATAACACGATATAACAAGAATAAGGCTGTAATACATCATATATCTGACTGACTGGCTGCAAAGTAGGTCTTTGCACAGATATGCAGCGGTTCAAGTTACCACTCTCTCCCCATACAGCACACAAAGCAAAGGAAGAGAGTTTCAAAAGAGAGATAACAAATAGAAGTATGAGGCAAAAAGAGTAGTAATACGGAAGAATTATCATTGAATACGATAAATCACAAAGAGTGAATGCTTCTGCGCCAGCCCTCAGTGAGGAAAATTTTGAGGTTCATCACCAATTATCTCAAGCCTTCATTGGTTTTTACCATCCCGAGAACACCAACCAGTCTGGAAGTTTACACCTCCCGACGAAGCTGGCTGGCTTAAACTAATTGTTACGGATTTCATTGACTGATGAAACCATGTTTTAGTTTGACCACTGCTAGTTGTCTCTTTTCCAACTTTATCCATCCTGTGTCAGTCAGCTGGCATTGCCCGTCAATCGAGGAAGGCAATGGCTAGACAGGCATGCGTCCATCTCAATCGACGGAACTTCACAACTTCATCGATTGATTTCCTCTTCAAACTACTTAGCACTCGATCGATGACTTACCTTATTATTGCTCACATTGTTATACTACAAATGAATACGGGAAATGGAACGCAGACACCTATGATCAAAGGCAGCTAGCCTCGTTATGTCTTCCACTTTCAATATCCACGTCTCACAGTCAGCCATAAAGGAGGACAGAGTGAACTGCTGAGCAGTACACACGCCGTTTGGCCAACAGCCAGCTGGATATCACTTCTACTAAGCCACAGATGGTGTAAGTTGGCTCACAAATGCCAAACGACCCTTTTGTATCCATGATGAGACTTCATCAGCGACTAACCAGCTGGCACTGGCTGATGCAACTACTCCCAAATAAGTGAAGTGGTCAACACGCCCCACCAACTACTTCACTCTTGCCTATCTTGAAGCTGGGAGTAATCCATTTAGTCCAGTTCTGTAGCCTCATCATCCTACATTTGACAAAGCGAGCGAATCGCACGCCAAAATATACCGTATAGAGTAAATTTCTTTCTAAATTTTAAAATCTATTGTTTTAAATTTCATTTCGAAGGTATATGTATGCACAAATTACTAAATATTTTGTATATATACATCATTCTCTTTCAGTTAGCTTCATTAAAAGATCAATTAATATTAGAAGCAAATAGACCTCACCAAATGACAGGCACTGGAAATAAACTACAAACAACCCTGCCAACAAATATAACATCATCAACAACTGCTCGACGTTCACTAGAACGTAATAAACCTATTGGACAAAATGATTTAACACTGAAATCATCATTATCCAGCAGTGATGTACGTCGAATGATAGACAATGCGAATACAGAAAATCGTATACCAGCATCAAGATATGCATCAGGTAATCGACCAACTAGACTACCAAGAAGATGATGACGATGATGATGTTGATAGTTAAATGACATGACAAAAAACTGGGAAATTTATAAGACGCTTTATTTAGGTCAACAATTATTCTTCAGGGGTTTATATATATATATATATATATATATATATGATATACAAACTGACTGCATCAATTAACTAGTTGACTATTCTAATTTTATTCCTTATATATACATATGTGTAAACTCTTTTTTTGAATATATATCGTATATACACGTATACACGTATATGTGCTATGCTTGTCCATTTCGCCTACTGTTCAGTATCTCTTTCATTCGTCTAAGCTCTTTCTATAATATATCTGATCTCAAAAAGTAAAGGCAAGTATGTCTTTCTAAAGAGAGGAATTAAAAATTAAACTTTAAGGTTTATACCTAATCAACTTATAATATTACCTAACTACCTACTTACTTATCAGTTCAATGAATCAGTTAACAAGGTTGTTATTAGTATTACTGATAATACAAAAAATAGTAGTATATACTTTTTGAATTTCAGAAAATAGATTTGATTTTTTATCTTCTAAAACCAAATAACCTAACAGAACAGTAGGCACTCTTTTGTTTAAATAATATAATAGTGAACGAATTTTGATGTATGAAATTTTATAAAAATAATGAGCTATTCACCACCCGTACCCCTACCCCACCCTGAAAAATAAATACATGATAGCAATAAATAATATAAAATGAAAATATAATTTTTCCCTTGGATATAAATAATAAAATTCATTAATTGAAATGAAGTAAAATAATGGTGCATATATTTCTAATTTTCATCCCATGGATAAATGTAATATGGTATTCACATGAGAAAGGAATATTAAGGTTTGACTAATACGCCTATATTAGTAGTAGTAGTAGTAGATGATATGGTATGATAAATTAAATTAAGACAATTTAGGGCTCCAAATGGAACATATCCATTTCATATATATATATATATATATATATATTGAAATTAGTGGTGAAAATTCGGATTTTGTTCCCTATATTGAATGTAGTAGCTTTCCAAAGTGATTTCAGATTAATAGAGGTCTGTCTCGCTGTTTTAACTGAACTGAACTGACACATCGCCACATTGTTATATCTACACCTGTTAATTACTATAAGGGTAATGAACTCGACTGGTACGCTAACACGTCTATTGGTCCGTGGTACCTTCCGATTCAGCGAGCCACGCAAATATCAAAAGACAAAGGTTGGCCTGTGACTGGTAAGATATTGTATTATATATTTTAGGGAACAACACATGATATTTATACATTTTCTTTACCATAATAAAGTCGGCTCAAAGGCCTGAGGATGGATTGTTGTTATTGGCTATAAATGTCTATTTTGATTGGTTGGTGATCCAAAAAAGACCAAGGTGAAACAAAAGACGATAAATTGATTTCATACACTAAATCACAATATGCGTGAGAAATGATACATTAACACAGTAACTCCATTACCAGATCAATCACACGATTTGTGAGAAAGGATGATATACTATTTTATGCTGGGTCCTATCTGATCCTGGCTGGCTCTGACAATTTCATCCGTGACGCCTGTAGTTGAAGCAATAGTGGTTTAATATTTTCCCCCTTGTATTAAGCATAATGGTTTATTCAGATGAACTGTCGTCAAGATTTGACTGAATAGACCCAAAAATATTTGGGCGCCGAGTGAGAAGTAGACATTTGTAAAATCTCAGCAAGATTGAAATGAACAATTCCAACATTTCGTTTGGCAATCTGGTCCGAACCTCTTCAGGGGAATTAGTCGAAATTAACATGACAGAAGTTTATATTTAAAAGGAATACCTCTACTTTTTATAAACTTTGTCCAATCTGAGTCATGAAACAAGTATCAACAAGTATAACAAACAAAATTCTATGAGCTGTGATCAAAATTTGACCTCGGACTTACAAATATTGGTCTACGTTTATGAACACCTTAAACAGAGTGTGTATATGTGTGTGGGTAAACAGTTGTAGAACATTTCTTAACGTCTCCATAGGAAGATATAGACAGTCAGGAACTTTAACCAACTATTATTAGTTAGTGATACATATCCATTATTTTTTATTAATCAGGATTTCCTATGCATCAGCTAACATTACACCTTCATGTCTGTTCAAACTGCTAGTATCTAGAATTTTATAATTAGACGTATTTTCAAAATTATGGTGTTTAGGATTAGAGTTTAGTTGAAGCCCCCTGTCGAACTTATTGCTTTGTCTTCTTTCTGAATATTGAGCTGCTTTATTCGAACTACTGGAGTTGTCAGGTGACTGGACAGCTACGAATTTAGGATATGCATTCTGTTGTACACAACGGAGATTGAAAACACGATGATTGTGCCAATTACATAGTTTCTTTGTTAATTTAATTCGATTGCAAAATAATTCAAATGAACTGTCGTCAAGATTTGACAGAATAGTTCTAAAATATTTGGGCGCCGAGTCTTGATACTTGTTTTATGACTCATGATTGGACAAAATTTTTAAAAATAAGAGATGTTCCTTTGATAATATAAACCTCTGTTAGGTTAGTTTCGATCAATTTCCCTGAAGAAGTTCAGAGTGGACTGCCGAACGAAACGTTGTAATTACTCATTTCAATCTCGCTGAGATTTTACGAATATAGTTTTTTACATAGTGGCTTATTGTTCAATCCATAGGAGACAAACCATTAGGACATGTAGAAAATGAAAGCGAATGATTCCGTGAAAAGACCTCATACGGAATTTGTTACCAAGTTGTCATATATATATATATATATTGAATAAAGAAAGAACGAACATATTTGTAGGATAATACCAGCTCGTTTTATTTCCTGGATTCTCTTCAACTGCGTACATCACAAATAAATCAATTATATGTTTCAAAATACCATCTTTTTATGATGATTTCAAGTGATGGATAGATAGTATGAGCAACATAATTTCAAAGATTATGTGAGTAGACCATTATTTATGGTTCGCAACAATATGGATCAAATATTCACGATGTTCAAAAACCTGAGTGAGACTCACATTCATATAGCATTTATAACAGACCATAAATTTAACAATCATTTCCACTTCTTAGATCTCAACATAAAAGGAAGAAATGACGGGACGGTTGAAAAACCCATCTACAGGAAAGAAACTTGAATTAGCCAATACTTGAACTATCACAGTTTCTCCACGATCGGCTACAAACGGAGGTTGGTGAAAACCTTCTTCAGCAGAGCAAGGGTATTGTGTTCATAAGATAAGATCGATGAGAAACTCGCAGTCATCGAAAAAGGATACCTTTGGAAGTTCATATCAAAATATGGGAAGGAAAAACTACTAAAACTGAAACTCGAAGTAATTGAAAAGAAACCAGTATTTATCTCTCTGGCCTACAAAGACGAAAAAGTATCCATAAGAATTAAAAATCCATTGATAAAAAAAATATTTCCCGCCGCTGGACTCATTCCACTTTAAAACACAATACGCTCGTTAATCCAGCTAAAAGTAGATAAGTATCCTGCTCATGTCAACTCAAACTGAATTCACTGGTTCATTTGCACTAGTGGCAGCAATTACATAGGAAGTACTAACAGGATAGCGTTTACTAGATTCTCCGAGCATATCTCTAGAAGTGTCCATTTGAAAGGCAGCAAAGTATTCTCAAGCGCAATCGCCAGACACAGTGGAAATTACTCAGGCTTTCAAAATAATCAATACACAAAGAAAAGCATGGTTGCTTTGGTTCGCAGAAGCCGTAGCCATAAAAACACTTCGACCCAACCTATGCATACAGAAAGATAGTGTGTCTAATCTCTCATTACCCTAGTAATCATAACTGTTTTGTTCGTGAGCTTTTGTGTTTCGTTCTGTTGTATAATATTCCACTCGATCTTGATTTTCACTCACTGAGTCGAACTCACTATTCAGGTTCCAAATCTGCTAAATTAAATTACTTTATCTGTTTTATAATTTTACTTCACTATTCAACCTCCCCTCTCCTGAACTCACCATCATAATATGTATAAATTAGCCCTGTTGTTCTTAATTGTATTTTGTCCCTATTTCATCCTTGTTTCCAATCGAAATCTGAACACCACCCTTTTGTTTCATTATTATTATACAAATAGTTACTCTTTTAACATTAAATAATTGTCTACTCACATCATCTTTAAAATTATCTTGCTCATACTATCTATCCATAACTTGAAATCATTGTAAAAAGCATGTTCAAATGCTATTTTGAAACATATAATTGATTTTCAAGTGTTGGTTTGTAGGGATTTGATTGGTTACAGGATTTCATCATGAGCTGACATCAGTTAGAGAACCACTGGAAAACCTAGGAGTACCGGACAGCTGTTTCGTCCTAGTTGATTTATTTACAGGATTTCATCATTAGCTGACATCAGTTAGAGAACCACTGGAAAACCTAGGAGTACCGGACAGTTGTTTCGTCCTAGTTTGGGACTCTTCAACAGTATGCACCCGTCGGGATTCGAGCCCATGACCTTCTGGTTACAAGGCGAACTCGTAGACCATTAAGCCACTGGGACCCGATCCAATGGCCCATGAATCCCGGTGGGTGCGTACTGCTGAAGAGTCCCAAACTAGGACGAAACAGCTGTCCAGTACTCCCAGGTTTTCCAATGGTCCTCTAACCAATGTCAGCCCATGATGAAATCCTGTAAACCAATGAAATCCCTACGAACCAACATTTGAATATAAATGATTTATTTGTAATGTACGCAGCTGAAGAGAATCCACGAAATAAAACTAGCTCGTATTATCCTATAAATACCTTCGTTCTTTCTTTATTCAAACTAATACAGAGAACCGAGTGTATGAAAGATATATATATATATATATTGAAAAAATGTTGACTGAGATAGAATATTCGTGATCATAGTCATGATTAAACAGTAAGCGACAAAATAGGCTATGTATTTTTACAAAATAGTTCGTGGAATTTTATAAATCTTAGATGTGCGTGTGTAATTAACAAAACTAGTAGGCAATTAAGACATCAGATAACAAGGCGAGAATTTTTGATAAGGTAACAAAACAACCACACTGAATTAAGTAAATAAAGGTGATAACTGAGGTAATATGGGAAATTGATCAAAGTTACAATTATTATAATACCAGTCGAGATAATAATAGATGGATATACACAAAAACAAAAAAAAAAAAAAGAAAAAAAAAACCATTTTAAAAATTACCACCATAATATTTTACTATAGACGAAAGAGGACTAAAAAAAAAAAAATGGTAAAACAGACTTTTCTCGTATAAAAAGGACGGGTTTTTCTTTTCCCAGGCCCAGGAGCTATAAAAATACAGATGAGTTAGACAGCGGACAGTCAGATCAAAACAGGTTTTTTTTCCCCCTATAGATAACCTTAACGGAGGGGGTTCCAGTGATAATGAGAACAGTATTCACCAGATGATCCATTATCGCGTTCCTTGTACCCCCTTTTCTACATCCTCATAACCTTTTTTGTCACTATAATTTTAACTAAGAATTATAATCAAAAATTTTTTTTACAATTGACATTGTTTTTTGTGGAACTTCGTATATACATACATTTTTTTTTTAGTCAGCAGTGGAGTAGATTTTCGTTTACAACGCAGGTTTTAATAAAAAGAGAGAGAGCGAGAGAGAGAGAACACAACAAAAAAAAAATCCTCCACCTGAGCTAAAAAACTTCTCTATTGCTGGAGTAGATTTTATGAATAAGCATAGCGTTTTTACAGGCTCACCATCCATTGATCACTTCATACAGCTTGAGGGAAAAATTCGACTGATAAGAAAAAAGAAGACAACTCGTGAGAGGATCAGGGGAGAATAATAAAGAAGAGCGCAAAATGAGGAAAAAACAGTTGTTCAGTTCTCTGTGTTTTTCAGTGTTATTTGAGGAGAAGTCACTTCGTGGAAAAAACTGAGATCAAAAAACCATAAAAAACCTCCTAAAAATAAAAATTTAAAAAAAAAAAAAAAAAAATATAACCTCAAAAATTCAGGGGGATTCAAAATCAAAAAACTGGAGGTCTTATCTGTCAGCATTCTTACGTGTACATTCAGATAACTGTTTTTAAGAGGATGAGTAGTATAATATAACATTTTATATCCTTCTTTTGAAAAAAATTTTTCATGTCTCATTCTATTGATCTGTCAAAAAAAAAAAAACAATAATGATCATTTTTCGCGAGGGGTTTTTTTCAGTTGTGAACAAGCTATGATAAGAATGAGGCGTCTTATTAGTTGTTTTGAAGAAATAAAGAATAATATGTACTTAAAAATCATTAGATGACAAGGCTTCTCACCATTAACAGAGAAGAGGAACTAGTTAGAGCCTTCTGATCTTATCAGAACAAAAATGTTTTTCACTATTTTTGATGGGGAAATAATATTGGCATATAAAAAACAGTTAGTTAATAAAAAACATTTTTTATAAAAAAACACCATAAAAAAAAAGCACATAATGAGATTCTCTATTGTACATGAGGAATAAAAATGCTGGATGTGTTTCACCGTTCCACAACTTAGTCGTCACAGTGCAGCGGTGGCACAGCAGTTATGACGCCCCCCCACCATGCACATGCTCGGGGGTTCGACCCCCGGCCGGCGCACTCTTTCACCTTGAAAAACCAATAATAAGACTGAAAAAGAGAAAAGGTGAGGCATGAGGCTAACACCCCCATCCTAAAAAATAAAACACTGCTGCAAAAACTACAAGCCACTAGCTAGAAGCCTTATGTTCCACGGGGAACAAAAGGGGAAAAAAAAAATTAGTATTTTCAGACAGTGGTCTGGAGTATTAGATAATTGAGTTTTTATAAGAAGAAAAAATGAGATTAGCAGGAAGTTCTGCACCGAGTTTTCGTGCATAGAGGCACTCGCCAATAGGGGACTCGACAGATGACATTGGTTACCACATAATGAAAAAACAAAGAAAAAAGATTCTCCTTCAGTTTTTTACCCCAATTTTTTAGTCGTATAATAAAAACTACACTCCTGGATTTTTTGATAGGAGGGAGGTTATCGCATCCTCTGCTCATAAAAAAAAGTATTCCCACCAGAATTTTAGAGGAAGCATGAGCTCCTACAAGATTACAGATACACCTTATGATGAGTGTCAAAAAGTAAGAATCCGGGGTACAAGGCATCCTGACGACCGCCTACAACCATATAACAATAATTAAGAATGCATCACGACAGTGAGCCACCTAGTATGATCACCACATTAAAAACTTGACAGATAGAATTAGATCTGCATCAGCAAAAAAGAAGTAGATGCATGGCATTGCTTCTTAACAAGTCACCAGAAAAAGTATCCATAACACTCCTACAGGATTTTTGTTGCGAGTCAGAATGGCTCAGTGATAACGTCTCTGGTAGCAGCACAGAAAAAATGAGTTCCTTCTAGATTACAGACACTTCCTGCTGATGAGTGACAACAAGCAAAAAACCTAGTATAAGACTTCCTGACAATAATTTTTAACAATATAACAACAATTCAGAGATGTACTCTTAAAAAATTGGTGCTAGATTCCAGATAACGGATACGATAATTACGGGGAGAATAATAAAAACTACCCCCACAAAAACTCATGGATTAAAAACTGAGCAGGAATAAGACTTGGCTAGTTTTATGATTATCGTGAGAAAAAAGTTTTTTAAAAAAAAAATTGACAACGGGGCTATATTTTGCTTCATTTTTAAGACAAGATTTTTTCCGTTGCTTATCCTTAACAAAAATTATGTGCGATTTTATTCCCCAAAATAATCAGAATATTGGTACATCCACCAAGTATAAAAAAGAGCCAATCATAAGATGTACATAAAATCTCCGTTTTGTTTTTCATAGCAAAACACACCTACAAAAAATATGGAGTAAAAAAGAGTTCCTCCTTTTGATCCATTACTCGCTGGTTGCTTCATGGCATATTTTGACTCCAATAACCACAATCAGTAAAAATTTTACAAGAGGTACATGGATGGTATTTTTATTATCATTGAAAAAAATACTGAGATAAAAAAAATCCTGAGAACTTTTAACAACGCTCATCGATGAGTTCGTTTAAAAATAGATTTAAAAAAATCAGAAGAAAAATCCCCCTTCCTAGAAAAAAAAACAGAACTCTGAAAAAACCATTTCACCACAGGCAAAAAAAAAATGGACAGATAAAAAACTTTTCCATTTTCCCCCCAATAAGTAAAAAAAAAAATCTTGTCTCTCTTGCGATGAGAATCTATCGCATATGTACCGAATATACATTCAGTAGGAAACTGGAATCCTTCAGAAACCCTTCAATCAAAAATGGATAGCCAATCTCTTTCATAGACAAACTAATTAGAGAGAAAGACCGATGCACTGTGAAACTTGCATGTGACGAAGAAACAACTGGTTGTAAATCTAAAATCCAAGGGAGATATAATTCGTGCCGTTTTCCGGAGCCGTGTGTTGATAATAGTTCAAAAAATGTTCTTTGTTGCATTTCTGAGCCGCACCTCTGCACATAAGCTTGTTCACAGATGTCAAAGTACATAGGCTATACTAGCTAGAAGAGCATTGTCTAGAAGCAGAAAAGCCAACAGCTCGATTCCAGAGCACACTATTACTTCTGGTCACTCAGAGTTATATATGAAGGACGATCAAACCGTTTGAAGGATTTCGCCTACATCTTCATGCAACCGAGGTTCTAGCAATCCATAAGGAAAATCCTGAATTTTGTGTTCAGAAACGTATTATCCAACCTCTATTACTGCCATGGCCTTGGCGTCAATCCTTATCTGTCTAAATTGTTGTATAATCAACTCTATGCGGGTCTTATCTTTGTTTTTGTAACCCACTTTCAATTCTTTATCCTCTTGTACCTTATCAACTATTTCTAAAGGATTATTCTTCACTTAAGTGATTGGCTGTCAACCCCCATCACACATTGTTATTTCTCACATACTTTGATTGATTTTGCTACTAAATGACAATAAACTGTGATCTTTGTTGTTAAATAACGTTGCATGTATAAACCCCTGAACAACTAACTATACAGCTTTGAAGTGAAGTTACGAAAAGAGAGATCTCTTCGCTGACTTGTATCTTCTCAATTATCCGTATACACGTTGATTTAACATATGCTTAGTTCTCTGGAAATCTATTTAGTGGTATAACTTTTTTCATCTCTAAGTTAGACCAGTTTAAATCTAATTAGTAGAACGTTCTTCGCCCTGCCTTTTTTCAAAATATATAGCCAATCAACAGACATACTTGGAGTGAACACATATACCATTCGTTATTTGTCATCTTTATTTCTATCCACTAATTTCCTATCATTATTTGTGTAAACAGGATAAAATTCTTTACGTACATTTACTGGCTTCCTTATCATTATTCATAACGAGATGACTAAGTAGAAGGATTTTTAAACACATTTAGACGCATGACTACAGGAACTATCATTAATCAATAAATGTTAACAGACTATTCACCCCACAACTATGTCAGAAAAACACCGAAAATAGAAATGCGGTTGCAAAAAATAAGTGTTACTTTGTGTCATCATCAATACATAAATCTAGCAGTGAGTCATATTTTCAAATCTGAAAACTACTCATAGGTGACGAAGCCATGCTAATCATTTATACAGTACAAACTAGTTTTGAAGTCTAGAAATGATATGTGAATCATATACAACTAGTAGAACATACTGATAAATAAATCTATGAATAAGAAATATTAGCTCTGTCGCAGAGATTCTCTTGTTGAAGTGATTTACCCATTCACACAGTTTGGAAATTTGCTGTACTCAGCATAAAGAAAAAAATTAGGATTTTCAATAAAAATCTTAAGCCAGTCAGTTCTTCTATATGGGTGAGAAACTCGACGAGAGCGTCATGAAAAGCATTTCCAATAGCCTACTGCAAACTTTTATCAACAATCGCCTTCGTCTCATACTGAAGTTCAGATGGCCTTAAAAGATTAGAAGCAAGAGACCCTGACAACGAACCAATAAAGAACTTATTACTCAACAAATATGTAGAAGAAAATGGAGATGCATCGGACACACAGTGAAGAGACCGTCGGGTGACATCATGCGCCAGGCCCTCAAATGGGACGACGAGTTGGGAGTCGGGTGGTAACATGAAAGAGATCATGTGAGGAGATGAAAGACTATGGGCAATCGTGGGACCAGCTAAATAGGACTGCAGATAACGGGACAAAATGGTTACGTGTTGCTGAAGCCCTATGTCCCACTCGGAACCTAAGGGAATAATAATGATAGACAGTTAAGCAATTAAATACTAAAATTAATAGAATGAAATGGGTCAGCCTTTTCTGAAGTTAATACCAGTCTATTGTAAGGTCGTGCTCGTGGAGCTGTCTAGGTTCAGTACCTCATGTAGTCATGAGAGAAAACCCCAAGAGTTATGCCTAAAATGGGATAACAGACTCACCCACCGTTAATTAGGTCTCCTTCTACAGTCCCGACCGAAAGCTGCTACCTACATGGTGGTCGGGCTTGAACACACCAATGACCTAATCAAGCTATACTGGCTGAGACTTATGTCTCTTGAGGTTCTACCATGCCAGGCAGGTTGTTTGGATAGCGGTTAAACAAAAAGCAGCTACCCCATCCAATACCATGATTCAAACAAATTCACAAAAAATATCATGCCGGATCGGCCGTGGCCCGGATTAACAACGACCGCGCTTCCTACTGTCGTGTCACAGGGCAGGAGTGATAAATATGCTACTGAGACACACAAAACAAAAAAGAACAGACAAAAACAGGCCGCGTGTGACCAGCCTCAGGCAGTTGTCCCCTGGGCTCTGCGGTCATGCAACCAACTTCCACGGTGTGGGCAGCCAGGAAGTAACAAACGCCCTCACAATCCGAAATGCACACAAAACCTCTCTAATCCTCACTCACCTTTGTCTTCATCTTCTACAGTACTTTACCTTGTTGTAGGTTTAGAATGGAATCCGAAATAACAGCCAGGGTAATAAGATCGTTTGAAATACATATAGCACACAAGCCAGCCAACACA
Organism: Trichobilharzia regenti; assembly: GCA_944472135.2. Taxonomy (NCBI): domain Eukaryota; kingdom Metazoa; phylum Platyhelminthes; class Trematoda; order Strigeidida; family Schistosomatidae; genus Trichobilharzia; species Trichobilharzia regenti. The sequence goes on from OX235262.1 coordinate 72,756,192, forward strand.
ATCACTTCATTCGACATCGTGCAAACCAAAAGAATCAACAGAAAAAGATTAGATCAATACCATTTACAAAAGAAACTGTGTGAACTGAAATAAACATTAAATCGCCCTCTTCGAATCCGAACCCAAGAACACAAATTAGCTGTAAAAAGACACGATACATATTCTTTCGTGGCAATGCATACGGATAATTATGGACACCAATTTGATTGGGATAATGTAGAAAGTTTAAATAGAGGATCTACGTGTTTTGTTTTCATTAATGCCTGGATGGGGATTATCCATGAATTGAAACGTAGCAAGGACCCCTCGACAGTCAAGGAAAACAAAGGGGTTTCTACGGTATTCTGTCAAGCTTACTGTGAGGAAAGCGAAAGTTAGTTTTTTCGAGGATTGCGTTGCTGATCATCAGTATCCAAAGTGGTTCTGGAAAGCACTGCGACGCAATCATTATAAGCTGATCTACGTGTTTTCTTTTCATAAATAGAGGAAACACCATAAATGCCGAAGAATTCCTAAAAACCTGGTACTCAAGTGTGAATTAGCAATTAACAAACACATTACTATAGACCAAATTTACCAGCTAATAAAAAGTAAATCACATGACAAGAAAGTTCGAATCCCAAGTCAATAAAAATGATCAATAGAAACGTAAATTAACAACCAGTCACGACTGTAGTTGTCAGGAGATATAATTGCACCATTCATGAAGAATTTAAATCGGTTCATTTTATGCTCTAAAACCTGTGCTGAAGATGTTCTCAAGATGGAGGACGACGAAACCTTCGCCATCAAATTAACCAGCTCAGAGAACAACAACTATGTCAATATCATCCACCTGAACTACAAATCTTCGCCATTATTTCAGAATCTACAACATATCATTGCTTCTAATATCTCGCATATGTTACAAAAAGGAGTGATGATGAAAATTTGACATACGTGCTAAGTAATTTTATAAAATAAGCAAATTCTCAGGTAGAAATCAATATTATAAAAGTATTCAACGAAAGAGCTATTCACAACTCACTGATTAATAGAATAAAAACTGATTCGGAATAATGATGTGACTAATGCAAGTAGTGTATCTCTTTAAAAAGCAACACATGATTACACATGTGATAAGCAGAAAAATTTAAACTATTCCACTAATGCTCCTGTGTTGTTGTTATTATTAGGTTGAAAATAATGAGTCAAGCTTTTTTTATTGAATATAAGATTCTCCCGTCGATTGATTGGACCGAAGTGCTCGGTCTCAGGTTGACATGTCGGCTTCTTGTGCAGATGCTTCAACGATGTCTGGGCATTCAGTTAGTATTTAATTGGTGGATGGTGAGTAGCAGTGGAATCCAGGATGCGCATTTCGTCCTATTTGGGACTCGTCATCTGGATGTACCTGCATCCCCCAGTGAGTCAGTGATGATGTTCCCACCGAGGCTCGAACCCAGTACCCATAGTTTCAAACGCCAAAGCGTTATCCACTAGACCACTTGGGCCACCTCTTGTGCAACGGGGTCAAGAGGTGGCCCAAGTGGTCTAGTGGATAACGCTTTGGCGTTTGAAACTATGGGTACTGGGTTCGAGCCTCGGTGGGAACATCATCACTGACTCACTGGGGGATGCAGGTACATCCAGATGACGAGTCCCAAATAGGACGAAATGCGCATCCTGGATTCCACTGCTAGCCACCACCCACCAATTAAATGAGTCAAGCTATTGTACACATTAGGATGTTATCATTATTTCAATAAATGTTTGAATACAACTCTAACAATCTTTAGAAATTTTTGCTTGCCATGATGGTATACAGTCACAAAGTACTCAAGTACATTTTTCTATGGCCACATCCTAAACAACATTACATGCATGCGATGAAATGTATTTTGATGTGGTTTTGTTCTCTGAGCTGGATAGTTAGTTCGCAAACTAACTATCCAGCTCAGAGAACAAAACCACATCAAAATTATCCACCTGAGCTACAAATCTTCTCTATCATATGAAATGTATTTGTCAAGCATAATTAAGATTTAGTAACAAAAGCTACAACCCAAGTAAACAGTATGTTGGCTTAAGCTTAAATACGAATGATTCAAAGGGTGAATTTCATACTTGCAACACACATACATAGAAATGAATGGTCATCAATCATTATGTGAATAAACATACCAGTTTTAAAATATAAGGGTCTTAACATGTTTTAATGGTTTCGTGTAGATGATAGGAAGCGATTAAAACCAGGTGAAAAAAGGCCCATACCAGCTAAAACAGGCTAAGACAAGATTAAAACTGAATAGACAAATTTAACCATCCAGTCAGGACAGGATATTTATTACCATGCGATTGGAAAATCTAGAGGCCTAACCTTGTGCAACCAGTACGATTGACTATTTGCCAGTTTAACTTTCCGAGGTACGAAATATTTGCGTAAAATGTACTTTTGCATTATAAAATCAAACGGTTTTAACCTGTCTTCCATCTTTATTCGCGTCGGTTCTGCAGGTTAGAAATAATCAGCAGTCAGTATAAGCATGCAACCCCACAAATCAGCAGTATTAACACATTATCACCAATATAGTAAGAAAAGCTAGAGTACTACATCAGTGATCCCATTAATGCAGAAGGAAAATAACATTCAAAGTCAGAAAATCATCTATGGAGTCCGCATTATCTTCTGACATCATTCCTATCTAACTCAAAGAATGAAAAAAAAACTATACAATTTACGACATTTTATTGCTGTTTCACTCCTAGTTTAAGGATACGGAGTGAAATAGCTGAGTGTGTAGATCACCCTTCAATATTTGGGTAGTTGTATCAGCCATAACGGACTGGCTTTTGGTTACAGGATTTCATCATGAGTTGACATTGGTTAGAGAACCATTGGAAAAACTGGGAGTACTGGACGGCTGTTTAGTCCGTTGTAGTTAGGGTCTCTTCATCAATATACATCCACACTGCGGGTGTGGTTACAAGGCGAGCTAGCTCGCAGACCATTAAGCCACTGGGACCCGATCCAATGGCCAGTCCATGAATTCCAACTTCTGACAGTTTACGATATAGCGCAACCGCTAGCCAATGTTTTCTGCGAGTATTTGTCCTCACACCCGACCTCCTGCACCCTACACTGGTCACGACTTCCCATTGGAACCCCAGGTAACTACCTACCTGAATAGGGCCAGTCGCTTTTGATGACATCTCAGTACGGATGAAAAGGCTTAATTTGAAATCCTTCAACTTTCAATACATTTGACTATCTTTCGTCAAAGGATGTGTGTACAGAGCTGTAAGTAGTAATTCATTGTATCCTAACTCTACAGACATAATCGTCGCGCTAAGACTATAAGATATAATTTATGTAAATGTAGAATTTGTGCCTTGTGGTAGAAAGTGGTTCCACATTTGATAATACACAAACAGTGATACAATATTAGTAACTGAGGGTGATGTTTTAAGGATAATTACTTAATAAGGCTGAAATTAGGATAGCATTTAAATCAATCAACCAACCAACTCATTCACTCCGAGACAAACTTTGTCGGCTTAAGGTACCCGATAGACCGTATTAGAAAATAATAACATAATTTACCCAATACGATGAACTGACTGTAAGGTAAATTACACAAGTCAAACCTGTAGGTTGGAGTCATTTAGATTATCAAAACATAGGAATTTAGCTAGACCCTGAATGGTTAATCCCGCTAAGTTAAATAATCTTAATATGAGCTCGGTCATTGCAATGCATCCACTTGTATATAATCACATCAAAGGGTATGATTAAGCTGGAAGTATCTAAAAATTATATAGTCAGGTGGAAAGAGAGAAAGAGACGTTAGCCATCGAATCAACACACCAAACACATGTAATTGAAATTATGCAACATCGATATTAGGCGGGGACTAAATGAAAATATGTGCATAAAGCAAATTATGAAGCTGTGTGTGAAAATATACATATATTGATATGATAATATGACCAGCAATAAACTGTACTCAAAACAACATCCACCCTTATCAATATTGTATCACTATACGTCATTAATGCATGAGTAGAATACTCACCAACCACATGCATAGTCCAGGGTTCGATCCCTGTCTAACTCACTCCTAAACCCCACGTAGCCCGTAGTAAGCACAATGAAGACGCAAGGTTAGATTTGAGGCTAACAAACCCATCCTGTAATTTTTTTTTAAAAAAAAACAACGACTAAAACCACTATCACTGAAATTTCAAAGCTCAAGCATGTAAGTCCTATGCTCCATTCTTGATGCAAAGGGAATCAAATTGATGTGAATAACACATCAAGCCAACTGGTAATCTCATCATTCATCTATTCCCTCTCTCTCTCTCCAAGTCAAAATCCTGTTCTCCTACTACACAGTATCTAATCTATCGAACATTCTCTTATTCTCTTTCCTAACACTGATTCGTTAAACAAATTAGTTCAGGATTCCTCCTGCTTTTTCCTCTTCTTTATTCCCTTAATAATTAATACCCAATTGCATAATGAGCGAAATAACAGCAGCAGAGGCAGCAACAACATCAACGCTAACAACGAAACAAAACAGAACAAAACACAGTTGAATTTTTGCTGCTTTTTTTTCAAATTCTGATAAAAAGAAGGAGAGAGAAAAAAGAAAAGAAAATATGAAACAAAAATGAAAAAAAAACAAACAAGGAAACATAACGATAATGCATAAAACCCCTCATCAGTCTTTTCACATATACATATACATACATGCATTTATATGCATGCTTATGGACAGGAAATTCCGGCTTGTACAATAAGGATAATCATCAGTGAGGGATAGAATTCTCACTAAAATCAAAAAGAACAATCCAAATTTAATAATAATAATAATAGTATTATATGATCACTATTCTCAACAAAAGATATACATAGGTGTGTATATAATTAGACAAAAAAACAAACAAAGGAAATTAGGACTATGTAGTGGTGCAGTGATACAATTACAGTAATTACAATAACAATAGTAATAAACGGTAAATAACAATACAAGAGTAATGATAATAATAGCAGTAATTGTAGTGCTATTACTGCTACTAATAATAATAATGATAAGTATAAGATAGATAAGACAATACAATACAATAGAAAAGCAACAACCTGATCTCTTTTCTTTACTAATCTGAATACAATTCGATTACTTGATTACTACTACAATTACTATTATAATTATCATTATTACATATGCGGTGAATTCATAGAACATATTGTATCCAATGTGTAAAAGATAAAGAGATGAAAGGGAGACACGGAGAGAGAGAGAGAGAAGGCGGGAGAAAGAGATAGGAGAGATGGATGGTGGGGCCCCGCGGAAACTCTGAAGAAAACACTTCCACATGTAATGACTAAAAGAAATCCAATGCATAAAGATGATGGATAGAAGATTATCAAACACATCAAATTAAAAGGCTTAATTTTCTTTTTCTTGTTGAAAAAGACAAGCGGGCGGGCGGGCAAACAAATACGACAACAACAAATCGTCCATTGGAGTGTCTATCATATTCAATCTCATTTATTTATACTTTGTAGAAAATATTTATTTGTCTCTAGTAAAAGGTTTAACAACAACAACAACAACAAGCAAGAACAACACCCAATTTCTCTTGTAAGAGAAATTTGAAAAGATTACTTATCCTCCATTATTGTAAAATATACAACAAGGTGTCAGGGAGTGGGCCAGAGGGGAAAGAAACACCGATTTCCTATTGCAGCAGTAATTTTTAAGAAGAGAAAATATAGGCGAAGAAGAACATTTTTTTACACAAGTAATCTAAAATTACAACAATATGGTTGTAATGTTGCAGACGAAAAATCAAAAAAAGAAAAAAAGCCGACAGATAACTGAAATATATTGAATGAATGCATTTATATGGATAGATGGATGGATAGATAGATAGATAAATAGCTATATGTACACTATATGTTCACAAAAGAGGCCTTGACGACTACTACTACTATTAATACTATTACTGTGCGTTTTTATTGATATTACATGAAAACAAAACAATCAAACGAAAATAAACTGAAATACACTCGCAGTGGATGTTGGCATAACCACTGTTGATCTTATCACTATAATATACTTTACTCACTGTACAACAGACGTACATATTCACAGGTTTATACATCACTTAATCGTGCACTAATCCCTTAAAGATGGATCGAGTCAAGAGAAATTAAAAAGTAATACTACTACTACTAATAATAATAATATATTACAGTGTTCACGCGAAATATTCAATTTATTCAATTTCGCATATGACAAAATATATATTCACCTTCCCTCTTTCTCCACTGCGCTTAGATAAACATAAAAAAGGCAAACCGACAAATTACAAGCAAAGAATGAATAAAGTCTAAAAGAAAGACTAAATTAAAAAGGTTTACACTGGGTTTCTTACCATCTCAACAAAGACGCCAACAACGACAGCAACACTTCATTTGTGTACACGACAAGAAATGAAAACAAGACAAGTAAAAACGCTGAAGAAAAGAAGAGAAATATGAGTGTATAACCCAAGTGAAATAAAATTCTACTAGTTAGCAGTAGTAATAATAGTAATAGTAGTAGCCATGCTTAATATTACATAATAATAACAAAATGTTGAAAACTTTCCTCTTTTGCAGTTATTATATAAAAAGGGGAAGGATACTTTACAATCGATATTAGGGGGATACCTTTGATACATGTGTACAAGAAGATGCAATTTGTGTAAAAATACAAACAAACAAATTAATAGATAGATAGATAGATATGAACTACAATAATTAAAATAACAACAACTTCAACAATTGTTCAACTGATAAAGCATCCATCCATAATTAGGTGTATATATATATATATAGAAAGACAATGATGATATAAAGTATGATTGTGGCAGAAACTTATAAATATCATTAAAGAAGGCGTCGTTTACGAATTCGTTGAGTAGTTGATGAATTAGATGTATCTGTATTTGCAGTAGTACTAGTAGTAGGAGTGGCAGTAGAAGTACCATTTGTCAAATCTGTATTATTATTATTGTTTGTGCGTGAAGACTTCACTGTCCTATCCCTTAATGTTATACCGCCAACGCCACTACCACTACCAGCTCCACTTGTATTTGTATCTACAGTTTCCTCGGATGTTACACTAACTGAATCAGTTGAATTCTGTATATCATGTTGGGAAGAGATTTGTTGTTCACGTGAAACACGTGGACGTAATGAACGCTTACTAGTAGTAGTAGTGGTACTTGTAGTTGTATTTCCGTCATTTGTTTTCATTTGACGACTTGTCTTTCTACTAGTACTACGACTACTACCATAAGGAATAGATAGATGATTAGTTGATCGTGATGAATTCGATGATTGAGGCGATGAACCACACGATGAACAAGATGTTGCTAATGTGGCTGACGATAAGGTTGAAGATAATACATTACCTTCAACTATGGAGTTTTCATCAATAAGGACTGTAGTGGTAGTAGTTGTAGTCGTCGTACACGATTTCTGATGATAATTATCTGTACATAAATTATTACTAGATGCGGAGTTTGTGAAGACAGTTCCAGGTATTGATTCGTTGTTTTCTTCATCACACTGTTGGTGTTGTTCACTTGGATTATTTTGTATTGCACATGAATTTTTATTTTGTCCTATAGACAAACTTGATGTTTGACGTGTACCATTTTGTTTTAAGCGTGTAGTTATACCACTACATAGTAAATCATCATTTATTACATCGATTACTGTAGAAGATTCACTTGATAGTCGATTATCACCGGATTTTTCTTTTTCTTGTATTGAAGAGGTCTGTGATGATGATTCATCTACAATGGTACATCTACCATTGCGTCGTAAACGTAAATTTCTAACAGGATTTTCTCTATTCCTTGTACGTAATTTACGATAATTTATAGAGGTATAATGATGATGATGATGTGGAACACGAAGACTATTCGTCATACTGTTTGTAGATGAAGAATTAACACGAGTTAATCTATTCATTATTAAAGAATTTGAACGAAAAGATCTAGTTTTAATGGATGAACTCGTATTCGTGAATGATGCATAAACACGTTCAGGATGAGATTTATTCATGATATGTCGTTTAGTATTACTAGTATTAACAACAGTAGAAGTAGCATTAGTATTAGTAGTAGTAGTAGTAGAAGTATTTTTTACATTTGACTTTTTACAATTATCTAATCCTCCTTGTGTTGTAGACAAAGTATGATTTTGATTAGTAGAATTTGAGTTTTTCAATTGCATAACTGTTAATAATTGATCTTTTAACATTCCATGTCTAGCTAAAGCTGTAAGAAATGCACGTATAAATGGTTCATAATTATGTACACGTCTAGCATCATCTATACGATAGGAACGACGTTTCTCTTCTTCTTCAATTAAAGCGCTAATACATAATTTAATTTGTTCATCAATTTTATCCAATAATATATTTAATTCATCCATACTCAAAGGTGGTGGAGGATAGATACTGGGTGAATGTTTTGCTTTTATATAATCATATGTTATAAAAGGGGATAAATAAGTTGGAGTAGTTAGAGTACTACTACTAATAATCGTGGTGGTAGTATTAGTAATAGTACTCGTCGTAGTGTGTTGAACAGAATTGGTACTATTCATTTTCGATGGACTAATATTACTAATTTGAATTGGAACAGGATTCGACCGACGATTTGCTAAATTATGCGAAGCAAGCGTATCCATTCGTGTAGATGATCTAGTTGGATACTTAGAACTTCGATGTGTGGAAGGAGTCAACATATTTGCTGTATATAATGAAAAAAGAAAAAAATTTAAAAAATTTTATTCAAAAAGAAAAACATTGGTGGTTACAAAATAACAACAAGGAGAAATAGGGAGTACTGTATAGATGTTTCGTCCTAGTTTAAAGCTCCAGGTTTTGAACCCGGACCGTGGGTCCCAGTTGTTGATTGGTCTGAGAGCTTGACTTGTAACCGGATGTTTTCAAGTTCAAGCATAGTAATGCAGAAGCCCAAACCAGGACGAAACAGCTATCACAAGCAGTACCCACTAGTTTCCTAATGGTTCTCTAACTGATGTGTCAGTTCATGATCAAACCTGCAACCAATCAAATCCCTGTGAACCAACACCTGGAAAGAACAAGGTCTGTTTCTTTTTCACATCCTAACAAACTTCAAGTCTGGGAGTGCTGAACAGTTCTTTCGTCCGTGCTAGTTTGGGACTCTTCATCAGTATGCATCCACAATGTGGGGTTCCAACTCAGGACCTTCTGGTCACAAGGCGAGCTAGCTTGCAGACCATTAAGCCTCTGGGACCTGATCTAATGGCCAGTCCACGAATTCCAACTTCTGCCAATTCACGACATGGCGCGACTGCTAGCCAATGTCTTCGGCGAGTATTTGTCCTCACACCCGACTTGTTGCACCCCACTGATCACGACTTCCCACTAGAACCCCAGGTGACTACCTACCTGAAAACCCAGGTTTTCCAATGGTTCTCTAACCAATGTCAGCTCATTATGAAATCCTGTAACCAATCAATCAAATCTCTACAAACCAATACTTGAAAACACCAAGTCCTTCAAAAGTATGATCATAACAACAACAACAACAACGAAAAACGAATCAATCAAGTAAACACGTAATTTTGTCACTTTCATTAGTCGTCAAAAAAAATAATCATCAGCTACGTTTATGCTTCAACAACATATTAATTCATATAATTATTGCTTATTTTTTTTCTCATTAAGCTATAAAAGCCTCCTACCTACTATATTATCAGACATTTAAAAAGAAATATGTAATTACTATAAGCCTGTCTCTATACTGCTCGCCTAAAGCATTTTTCAGATTCACAATGCGTTTTCTAGCTCTAATCAATATAATATATCAAAAATATGCAACCTCATGCATAGCTGCATATGGAATGACTAATATTCTCAGCCACCAATTTAAATAGATATATTTCAAGATATACAAAAGAGATTGTAATTTTCTATGAATAGGTACTAAATCCTAACCATGTTATACCTACTGGCATCTATTATCTGACTAGGGAGATCAGTAATCAACCATTCATTAAGCTCTCATTAAACTCAGTGACACAGTTCAGTGACCTTGGCATTGGTGAAGAATATGATGGTCATATAAAGCCAAAGTGGCTCACCATGACGTGGGTTACTCTCTCAAGTGACCAACCAATGTATCCATTACAGTCCTACAAGAGTTCATACTCACGGCAGCGTCTCTAACTACAGAGTTGGATGACGCATATTGATGACCTCAGAGAGGAGATCAGTTTCCTTTGAGTTTGCAAATAAACTAAGAATCATGCAACCTAGGTCATCAGACAACACTTTCTGCCGACTGATTCCAAGTATCTAATAAAAACAAGATTATTCCCAATCATAAACAACAAATATACACTCTAGTTCTATATGTTTTACATTAGTCATTCATCTAATACTTTCCCATTCATCCCTTCATTCATTGAGAAGTTTCTTTATAAAATAATGATCATAGAAATCATTCGTTATTTTATTGTCGTGAATAGGTTTTGTTATTGTTTCACCATTAATTAATATGCATTAAGAAATATGAATGTGAATCGATGGTTCAAATGGAAAAATGCTCGCCAACCCTGCACATGGTCCGCAGGCCATAGCGAACGTGCCAACGCGCACTCTTAAGCCTCACCTAGTTTATTAGCCAACAGTAAACTAGGAAAAGAGCGAAGGTTGGATATGAGGCTAAAAACACGGTTGTACAAAAATAATACCTTAGCTGCTGAAACTTAAAAGTTTAAAGCCCAAAGTTCTATTTAACATTCGGAACCGAAGAAAGTATAAAAACAAGTGTCAATAAGAAATGAACAAATAACAACAACTACTAGCAGTCAGAGAAGATGGGCGAATCTTAAGAATTAAACTATGTACAGACAGAATGGTATATTCTTACCTGTTCTATATGTCCTTATGGAATATAGTTTATATACAGTTACGTGAAATGTAGCAGAATTCCTGAACAGATAAACTTATGTCACCCCATGATGTGGATGCATGCTACAGATGCCTATGTTTACAAGAAGGTCTAAGTGACAAAGGCGACTCTGTTGATTACAGAAGGACTATATGAAGATAGTGGTTAGCCGCCTCACTTATTCCTCAGCCTATCTCTGACCAGTATTAACATCAAGTTACACGTATTGTCTTAATCTATTAGTGTCAATTTAAATGAATAATATTTCGTTGGAAGATTTTCATCATGCGCTGACATCAGTTAGAGAACCACTGGAAAATCACCTGGGAGTACTGGACAGCCAGCTGTTTCACCCTAGTTTGGGGCTCTTCATCAGTACGCACCCACCGGGGTTCGAACCCAGGACCTTCTCGTTTCAAGGCGAGCTTGTAGACCGGTGGGTGCGTGCTGATGAAAAGTCCGAAAGGGCTAGGACAAAACAGTTGGCTGCCCAGTACTCCCAGGTGGTTTTTCCAATGGTTCTCTAACTGATGTTAGCTCATGATGAAATCCTCCAACCAATCAAATCAAATCCAATACCAATCCAAAACCAATGCTTGAAAAAAAAATATTTCGACCAAGATTTCTATCAAACTGCATTTCTCTAGATTTTGACATTATTAATAGTGATAAACTTATTCTATCTGACGTCACAGATGAGTAGTAAAGTAAGTATCCAGTGACTGAAGTTGAAATCAGTATAGCTTCAAAACTGAAGTAACGTTTGTTTTATGATTGTATCCATAATCGATGTTTAGTAGCAGTAGTAGTGGACCGCTTAGTACAGGTGTATTCAAATATGCTTATGCTTCCAATGATCAAAGATTTCAGATAAAAAGCCAAGAACCAGCAGTTGACCTACGTAATTTCTGATCGCATGTTTTTTTTTCTCTTTCCCACCAACTTCTGCCTTAGGCTTTAATAAAATTCATTTTCCACCAATTTTAAAGATGCTCTTTTTCCAATGACTCATTCTTATGATTCATGCATTTTGTTTTGTTTAGGAAAGATACTTACGTTTATGAAGAATTCTACAAAACACTTTCCATTATCTTCCCTTCTATACTTTAGATTAGGCGCATAAGGTGAATTTGATGAGTAAATCTTCAATTCTTGTGGAGCCGTGGTTCATTGGCCTAGACGTTCGACACGGGTTTGAACCACTTTCCTGTCCTACACCCAGGTTTAGGCAGTCAGATAGTATCACTGGCCTTCACATAACAGGTGTGACCCATTGCCGACAAAAGGGAATTGCAAGTGGTTGTCAAGCATACATATGTATTTCATTATCCTTAGGTTACTTTTTATTATTAATATTCCCTTTGGTTCTAAGTGGGACGTATGGCTTCGATAACACGTCACCATTTCATCTTTTCCTATGAAATCCTCTTTACCTGGCACCAAGATTTTCCATAAGCTTTTATCTTCTCCTCACACAATCTCCTCCATGTCACTGTCAGACGCCCGACTTGCTCGTCAATCAGGTTCCATTTGGCCGTCTGGCATGTGATGTCACCCAATTGTCTCCTCAGAGTATGCCGCATCCATCTCGATTTCCTTCGAATATTCCACGCCTGTGTGCTGATTTTTGCTTTTATCGAAAGCAAGCACATAGGCTAACTGGCTTTCCGAAGGCTTCTACCAGCCCGCGTCATTTCGTCTCTAGGATTCTACTGAAGAATAAATTTTTCTAATATTTTTCTCATGTATCATTGATATAAGGATAAATCTTGGGCACTGAGGTAGAGTATAACTCCATTATGGGTAAAATTTTCATTTTGATAAAGTCTCACATTATTATACAGTAATATTTACTGATGACGTTTCGAGCATAAATTATTGCTTATAATTATATCACCTTGATATGATTAAGGAGAGTTGGTGGCTGAGGGCTGCCTAAGGGTATTGGCATGGCATAGAGGGTAACCTGATTGTAGGGAGATGTCGTTTATAGTAAGTAGCTTAGTGCCCACTTACTTTAAGCCTTGCTAAGTCAAATTATACATCTCTCACGCAAATAAATCATCCAGCTCAGAGAACACAACTACATCAAAAACACTTAATTTTAAAATAACCCACACACTAATATTCTAACTGTCTGACGACGAAAAGCGCAAAAAAATGCAAACATATTTTTACAATAAGTTCAAACAAATGAAAATATCTATCATGACTGAAAATTATATATATATATATATATACGCAGAAAATCCTTACAAAGGTGAAATACCAAACGAAATGAGTCACACTGAACAAAAACCAAACCTGGGAATCTTCAATACCTTCCACCTACTGTCGGGAAGTGAAGTCTGCAGCCGTAAAAGCAAAACTAGCTTAACTACTCATAACGTGTATCAAATGCAGGATTGGAAAAGCAAAATTGAACTTCATTAATCTGAAATCAGTGTGCAAATCCACTCTACTCAGGACAGGGGAACAAAATTAGGATTTTCTCAGCAATAATGTCAAATCAGTGTGACTCTACATAGTTGAGAGACTTGACGCGTAATTCAAACAGGCTGCTACAGGCTCTCATCAATCAAGAGAGCTACCTTGTCAGGTGGGATAATGAAGATCGGATGGCTAGTCAGGAAGTAAGACAATGAACCAACTAACAACCCACCGTCCAACAAATACGCAGAAAAAAATGGAGATAGATCGTACATATATTGAAGAGGTTGTTGAATGACATCATACGCGACGCCATTGAGTAGAACCCAAATGAGAAAAGAGTTGTCCATCCGAGGGTGACTTGGAGGAGGTTGTAAGAGTAGTAAGTGAACGCCTATGGGCAATAGTGGAGTCATCAAAACACGATTGCAGGAAATAGGATGAAATGGTAATGAGTTACTGAAGTCCTGTTTTCCATTTAGAATCCGAGGGAATAATAGTAGTAATAAATACTATCACCTGACTATCCAATCCTCCAAAAAGTACAGCGCTGTTCGAATTCACGACGTAAAACACTGATGTGTTTCATACCCTCAGCTTAGAGAGTAAAAATGAAAACACATATCAATATCTGATTGCATGGAGGATTTCATCATGCGCTGACATCAGTTATAGAATCGTTGGAAAACCTGGGAGTACTGGTCAGCCAGTTGTTTCGTCCCAGTTTTCGACTCTTCATCAGTACACACACACTGTGGGATTCGAACCCAGGACCTTCTGGTTACTAGGCGAGCTCATAGACCATTGAGCCACTGGACCCGATCCAATGGTACTGCTGAAGAGTCCCAAACTAGGACGAAACAGTTGGCCAGGTTTTCCATTGGTCCTCTAATTGATGTCAGCTCATGGTGAAATTCTCCATGCAATCAAACAAAAATCCCTACAAAACCAATACTTGAAAATATATCATTATCCATTTTTCTTCAGTTCTACAATATACTTGATTGACTGTTCTGGAAAACTTAGACTATAAACAACCTACCTAGCTAAGAAAACAACAACAATCAATATCAGTATGCCGAATGAGTTATTTGTCTGTATATACGTGAAAAATACAATGCATTATACTAGGTATAACAAATTCACTTACAATCAATAGAAGTATTTTCAGTCGATGAATTCACCTTGGATAAGACATCAGCATTGTATGCATTGGATGAATTCAAGCCACCGCAATCATAATGCATTCGATCGGATTTATTCGACTGTACACCACCTGATGATATTTTATTATTATTATTCGAAATTCCTTCTTCATTTGATGATACAGGTGTAGAGATATGCGAGTTTTGTTTCATAGAGGCTCTAGTCAGTGCACGTGTTTGAGGACGAGAGTCGAAAACAGCACTAGAACCACCACCACCAGCACCGAGTTCACCAGATGAGTTAACTGATGAACCAGTAGGATACATTTCATTTGTAACAGAATTCGTTGAGCCTTCTGCAGTGAAATGCTCTACAGAATCACACCATAACTTTGTTTCAATAGTCAAAGGTTTTGTAAGTTCTTTTGGTGGAGTACCTTGTCTATGCGAAAATGTTTCTGATCGGTCGTTGAATGTGGATTCATTTATCAATAACTTTGAAGATTTTACATCTGTCCAACAGGCGGATGACGGTGATAATACCTACGAAGGCAAAAATCAAAAAGAAAAAAAATAATCAATATGAAAAACGCCTTCCTGAACATTGACTAAATAAAGCAAAAAAGGAGTTCGCCGAAAAGAGACGCTTCGCTGAACTACTTGTCTTTTGTCTACAAAAAAGGAAAACAAAGTGATAAGATGAGTGAAGTGACTTTCGGGTCTCTGAAACTGTTATGTACTAGTTTTCCCCGTCGCCAAATTGTTATGTACTCGTCGCTAAGTTGTTATGGTCTGGTCGAGAAACTAATAGTCCTTACGCGAGAAGGCGGAAATCAGAAGACCACTAGGTTTGCGATGATACTTCTATTGTCCAAACACAAGGAGACGAAAATAAAATGGTCTCACACCAAAGGTAAGTAAGTAAAGTAAAGTAGTTGTAAAGTCACAAGATTGTGAATGCGAAATATATATATGAATGTTCCAGACAAAGCGTGGGAATAAATCATTAGACAGTCTTAACATGGATGGCTAATTATAATGAAGTGTCGATCCAAATATACATAGCGAATATAGCGGACATGTGAACAACCATATATGGATATATGTCACCAAGCAACGGACTGTCAACAAACACTCATATTATATATAATATAATATAAGGAGAATACACATTAATAAAGGAGACAAGTTCACACAAGTGAAATGGTCACAGACTAAGAGAGCAAACAGAAAGAGAGGCCAACATACACACACATAAATATATATTGGGATAATAGAAACACTTAAAACTATATATATATATATATATATATATATATATATATATATATATATATATCCTAGGTGGTTCAAACAACATGGAAACTACATGATATTCACCACTGATTTATAATCTGAGTTATGTTTGATGAGATTTCAAGCCACTGATTTCATCGATCTGACGAACCTTACTGAGGGAATCATGATACATAGATAGAAGCGAAGCCAAAACGACTATCCTATAATATCACAAAATCATGCGCTGACCAACCATTTCCACAGCTAGCAAACAGTAAACGGTACAGAGGCCAGTGGGATGATTTTTTGTAGCATGTGTCCAATTCGCCAATGCTAGTGGCTCAAAATGATATCATTTAAGGAGAGACAATCGCCAGTATATCCAAATACATTCCATAGGACATGGCACCATGAATAGGTGGAAGCAATCGTACATGGACAACGACGATAGGAAACTCAAAACCGTCGCACAACCTTAGCAAAGAAAGGCCATATTTCACAGTAGTACAGCTCGACTATATGAACTGAAAACTAGTAAATTCTGACTAGGAAGGTTAAATTAACACCACAACGGCTCCGAAGATTGGCGTATCCTGCCCCAACTTTCAATATGTGATTAAAAATAACACAAACACCCAGATAAACAAACTTTCTGAGAACTTCTAAAAGCTTAGCATATGACGATGATTGCATGCAGCAATGATCTGCACTTGGAAGGTATACAAAACACATCATATTAACAGATACTGACGACTAACTGGTTAAGTATAATTTAAATATGTAGTCGTCGAATGCTGTTTCTTTGGCTATCGAATCTGCGCCTCCTACATTACGCAAATACTCCAAGATGTCATCTATGGTAAAGTCAAGGAGAAAAGTGAGACTAGCCAACTATGTCTATTCTTATTGCTGGTAAAAAAAATAATGGCGATGACAACTCTCCGTAGGCTCTCACCTGGCTGACAACTGCATGAGTTCGAGTAGAGTGCCTTGATCAGTTCGATGTATTTCTTGCCATTTTCTTCACAGTCAAACACCGCCATAGTACCTCTCGGTCAACGGAATCGAATGCCGCCTTCAGGTCAAGAAATATGCCGATTTTCGGACGCCGGGAAGTACACACATGCTCCGCTCCACAATCTGTCGAAGAGTTAGGATATGATCAATACACACTCTTCCTGGTCTAAAGCCTGTCTGATTTGCTCGTATTTTTCTTCCCGAGTACCACCTAATCTACGCATCATTATTGAGCCTAGAAATTTAGATACCGTATTGATCAACCTAATCCCCCTGTGATTGTCACAGAAAGACTTGTCTCCCTTCTTGTATATCGGGATAATCAATGACTTACACCAACCCGACGGGATTGTCTCTAATTCCCAAATGCTGCCTAATACCTTAGTTAACGCAGATAGTAAACTGTCTCCACCATCCTTAAACACCTCTGGAGTCATTCCATCAGGTCCAGACTAGTGACAGCTTTAGTAACCTCAGTTAGGGACGGAGGACCTGTGTTTATATCCAATTCAGGGAGGTGTTGGATGTTCGGCAGGTTGAGCGTGACTGTAGGCCAATTAAACTGCTCCTCATAGTGTTCTTTCAAGCGTTCCAGTCGTCTAT
Organism: Trichobilharzia regenti; assembly: GCA_944472135.2. Classification (NCBI taxonomy): domain Eukaryota; kingdom Metazoa; phylum Platyhelminthes; class Trematoda; order Strigeidida; family Schistosomatidae; genus Trichobilharzia; species Trichobilharzia regenti. Next base: position 72,773,654 of record OX235262.1, read on the forward strand.
CCTGGGAGATAATTATGGTGCCAATTTCTTCAGAGATTGTTTCACTTATCATTTGCCTTTTACCACCTGTTTCCCTGATAAGCCTAGGTAGTTGTCTGATGTTACCAGTCGCCGATGCCTTTTCCATCTCTTTCGCTTTTGCCACCCGCCAGTGTTCACAGTCGTTACGAAGACTTCTTGTTAGTTTTCGTTTGAGTAGCTTTCGTTCTTAATTTTATTTTTATTTATTTTTTTTTTTTATTTTTGATTTACAGCTTGATTCCACACTGTAGTTTTGGTACAAGTATGGAATTTTCAGCATGGATATCGGTAGCCCAAATTTTGCAGGCCGACCATAGATATCAGGTGTGCGCCGGCGTGGGCTCGAACCCCGGACCATGTGCATGGTCGGCGAGAGTCCTAACCACTGTGCCACCGACGCACATATTTGGAGCTCACTGGAATCAGTCTTCTTGCTTTGATCAGTTCCGCTGAGGTAGTAAAATTCCGCCGGATCTTACTAACTTTTGGTTTAATGTCATTAACAGCTTTTACAGCTGTGTCTACAGCTAACTGTATATTGTGTCAGGCTTCCTCAGGGAAAGTCCTGCTGTCGACCTCAGACACACGTTTCGCTATTTCTTCCTTAAATAGTACATTTACAGCCGGTTACGGACCACCATAGGGTTAGTCGGGATGTACAATTTTGGGGGTGGACCTTTTCTAACCCGTTCTCTCCTGAGTAGGAAGACACCATAGCTGTCATGTTGGCCGTTTGAGGGAAACACCTTACTGCTGTTACATCCCTCTCCCCCAGTAGTACGACTTTGCCCACAAATCCCCAGAATAGTGCAAAAAGAAAAAAATCTTACACTATGCCGGTAACTGCTTTTAGTCTAATCGCTATCCTAAAAATCTTCCCGGCATGACAGGACCTGCAGGAACATTATTTTCAGACAGTGTAGCTTGTTAGGCCATTGCGATATGCAAGCCCGACCACCAGGTCAAGGTAGCAGTAATGGTCGGGAATCTAATAACAGAATACTTTTAACCAAAGCAATATATATATCCCTCTAATCCATTATGGAGGGACACCTTCAATGTGACTAACTAAGGTATGAACTCCTTGGATTCGTGACCGATGAAATTCATACGAAGTTGAATGCGAAGACGAATACTCACCGATGACATTAGGCAAAAGTAGCACTATGCTGCAAATTAACAGAAGTTAGAATTCGTGAGAGATTGGGTTTTAGTCCAGTAATTGAATGGTAAACGTGTTTACCTCCTTACCTGAAGATCCTGGATTTTATCCATAGCGAGATCACGGGTACACACTGCTGATGATTGGCTAGTATGAAAAAATGAATACAAAATGTTTTACTAAAGAACCCTGTAGATGACTAAGTTGGTGTTTGAATATGTAACGTATATCAGGCTTTCCTGTTGGCGTTGCTGGTGAATCGCCTAGCCATTTCTTCTGTCAGATGATGTAAAGCTTTATCCAGTGGTCGAAAACAACTCCAGAAAATGAATCAGTATCTATTAGTGGTAAACTGAGAGACAAATAAAAGCCTTGTAGACAACTGACTAACTAAGAAAATGATTAGTACTACTACGAACTTTCAAGTGATCTGAAGGTTGGAAAGAAAGAAAATAAAAAGAAATGTTACAACCAACAACTAACTGCAATTCCATGTAGTAGGGGGCATTGAACCACACCTGTTATATAGGGGGTTGGTGATACTACCTAGGCTGTTTGAACCTCGGCAGATACAGTGGAGTTCAAACCCTGACCAACTGATTGGAATTCAAGCGCCTAGATCAATTAGATATAGCCAAACTAATCGAAAAATTTTAAATTGTCGAAGCAACACAAAGTTCAATAGATCCAGTCCAAAAGTAAATATCGTCAAAATATTTTTTAATCAATTTACATTGATATATATATATATATATATTTATCTGTGAACAAATTGTTTTCGATTTAAATCAGTCAAATGAAAATAGAAAAACATAACTCAATGCTCACCAACACGTGATAGAAAAATGGATATCTTCATGTTTTTAAACAGAAAGATGTAACTCATTATGTTAACTAAATTACTAGTGAAGACACATTCATACTAACGAAATTAGGTAGGGAGTAGGGGTAGGTTAAGAGTAACAAGAAACTGTTTTTGAATACACAAGGGGGTGGGGACTTAAGTTTATGAATAGTTATAGCCTCGGCGTATTTCAATAAGCGCTCATAAACTTACCCCCCCTCCCTTGTGTATTCAAAAACAGTTTATTATTACTCTAAGCCTACCTTGGTAATCCTTAATTGATTGGATTACCAAACGTTGTGTTAATTATTCTTAAATCTTGTTTTGTCACTTTGTTTAATTCAACTTTTCCATATATATATTGACTTGACAAGTAAATGTGTGATCAGATTGTTCGAAATGTATAGCTCAGATACATCACATACGTTTTCAGATAATCTCCGTCTTTTAATAACGCTATCCAAATTGTGGAAGATGCTTACTTCGAATTGAAGTATGCATTGAGAATGTTGTCTAGCGAGGTAATGAAAGCTTTGCAACTAAACCATTCAGCTCAGAGAACACAACGACACCGAAATCATCCACCTGAGCTACAAATCTGTACTATTATATGATGACAGGGTCCTGAATGTATTCTAGTGTAAAATCAGCGGTGGGACAGTATCAAAGTTATGAGTTAAGACGAAGCAGATATTCAGTGCTCTTTGACGATTATTGAAGTACTACTTTATGTCAAATTATAACGGAAATTATCTTAAGATCATTTTCAGTGATTTAAAGAGTCTATAAAAAGATGTTTGTGATCCTTCATCTTAAATTCATATTTATTGTTTATACTTTGAAGAGGACTAAACTGAAAACTTTTACTTTGGTGTATAATAATTAGCAATGGAACCTAAGATAGGCGCGCAGTTCGTCCTATTTGAGACTCCTCACTAGAAGTACCTGCATTTCTCAGTTATCCCACTGAAACCTAAACTCAGTACCCATCGTTTCAAATAAGATGAAATGCGTATATCCTGAACGCCACTGTTAATTGCCATCCACCAAAATACTTCAAGTTAACCCTTAGACATCGCCGAAACGTCTGTACTAGGAGTCAATCATCGCGGAAATCAAAATTGACATAAAAACAAATGAAAATTATTTACTTCAAGGAGGCCTCTTTGACAACATTTATGTTTTATTTTCAGAAAGGAAACTGGTGTAATGAAACTTTGAAAACATGCCGATATCGATCGGTTAGATTAGTAAAACATTTGACAAGTGCTAAAAGTACTCTAAAAATACTCCCACCTTTTCAGCAATACAATCCCAAGGAATTCGTAATTTGATAGAGCTTGAGTATACTAAATCAATAATAATAATACTAAGAGTGTATCCTGTATGTCATAATGTATTGATTATTGAAGATATGAAAAAAACATCTTTACGGATGTCTAAAACCCACCCGATTTACACACCTTAAGATGTTTATGAACTTCTATTAATCATTGAATGACTGAAAGTTATACTATCCGAGAAGATATTCAAAGTATCAACTAAAATGTGACTATCATAAACAAAACTCAGATTATTTTTATAGGAATACTGGCTACATACAACTTTTGTGTGAGAACACCCACTGGGTACATAGGTGACGACTACAAGGAGATATAATTACATCGGTGTCATTATAGATCTTCACCCATTCCTTCAGAAGAAAAAGATAAGACTACCAAATATATCCCGTTAGAAATTGAAAGTACCCACCAAACGGATGAATGAGATATAGAAACTGAATATGATTGTGATTTTAAAAAACCTCAATGTTTAGTTCTCGTGGGAAATAACATCTAATTGTCTGATTTCCTAGTGAAGAAACAGCTTTCTGACCAAGATATTCATTTCTCAATGTTAACACCATTGAATGAAATTTCCTTCCAACAACTGCCAAACAATGAACAACTACTACTAGACTACATATTCAGCTTCCAACTAAGTAAATAGACCTTAGATTTAAATCCTACTCTACCCACAAAGGTTTTAAATAATAATAATAATAATAATAATAATAATAACATAGGTGTGATAGGCATTGTAAAACGAGATGTCGTGAAGAATTTTGGCTCTAGGTTTCACAATTATTTTCATGCTATCAAGCCCACAAATAATAGTCATCACATTTCTCAACATATGTAATCTTGACTGCATGATTTCATCCTGTTAATTAACATTTACCTTTCAGACAAATCACACACAAACACACACATCCATAGTCTGAAATACTAAAGGTGACGACGCTATAGCCCATTACACAAAGCATTGAAATTTCAGTTGATGAGTCACCAAAGAATAATTATTATTATTAATAATAATCGCTTCACTATCAAAAAATGCATTCATATACAATACAAAATTTTCAGCAAGTTTCGTGGCAATGTAGTTACCCCTTGTGCAGAATCTTCAAACAACATAATAATCGACAATTAATCATCTGAAAAAATATTGTTCTATCTGAACTATACTCCGACGCTACTCCACAAAGTTTTCCCTCCACCTACTTTAAAATACTCTTAGAGGTAGTTGGAAACTTATTTGAAACTATGCTTGAGTATAGATTACGACGAGTCATTGTGGCAATTAGGAGATAAAAAGAATTTGAAACGGAGTAAAAAACTGTGGATTTTGATGAATATAAGATTTATGTAGCCCAGTGATTTAATCAGGCCGCCAAAAGTATGATTCCAAGCGTGCGTTGGAGGTGGGATTCAAACCCACACACACACACAGTCGACTAGAACACTGGAAAGATTATTCTTGAGTCTGGCGCCTTAGACCACTCATCAGTCATTTTTACCCAGTATACTAACAAGCATGAAGTTGTTGAATAACTACAGCTTGATTATTATATGACCCGTTGTACTATTCGAAACCTCTAAAATTATATTAGCCGAAGAGGGAAACAGTATTTCGATGACTCTAATCCTTATAAGTAACAGTACAGCATGAAGTCAATAACAGGGTAAATGTGAATCACAATTTTAATTGATAGAAATCAATACAAAGAAAGGAACTAACATAGCTATGACTGGTGGCGATTAAATAAACTCTAAATATTACTGGAGGTGTCTAAAGGGTTACGGTCCCCCTCCACTATAGAAAATAATGTTCTCCTAAAGTACCTATCAAAAAGGTAGATTACTGTCAAATGACAACAACAAAAAATAACAAAGTTCACTTGGAGAACCATACAAGACATCCATACTCCGAGGAAGATACTTTCACAAATACAATACCATAAGAAAATATAGAATACACAGTAAATGTGCGTCGGTGGCACAGTGGTTAGGACTCTCGCCGACCCCATGCACATGGTCCGGGGTTCGAGCCCGCACCGACGCACACCTGATATCTATGGTCGGCCTGCAAAATTTGGGCTACCGATATCCATGCTGAAAATTCCATACTTGTACCGAAAATACAGTGTGGAATCAAGCTGTAAATCAAAAATTAAATTAATTAAATATTATTTTATGTACTATTAGCATGTAATATGAAAATATATCACCACTGTAGGAAGAATTGAAGTTACCTAACCTAGTATAAGGATCAAATATTAAAGTTGAGATAACACCCCACCTTGAATTATAGATCCTTCCTATCACATTTTACGAACACCATCAAAAATAGAAGTAAATTAAAACATTAAAGTAATCCTCAGTTTCCCAATAATATGACGACTTCAAGTAAATATTTCTCGAGGTAAATCTGCCATCAGACGTATAACAGGGTCGTTTTCATTACACATATCCGCAATTTTTATTTTTACTATTACACTTTATTTGCATAAGAAACACTAATTTAATTTATCAGGAATTCATGACCTTGCTTCGTCTTCTGATAAAAATACACTTTAAAGATATAACTTATGAGAAATTGTGTAAAATGTGGCGACTTCTGTACACTGGGTAACTGTTACGATAGCGTAATAAAGAAAAAGAACAGAATCCAAGACCGACAAATTCACTAAGTGACCGAGGACGATAAGAATTGAAATATTACGATAGACAACTTCAGAATAAATATATAGACCTAGTAATAAGGAACATTATGGTGTACTCAAAACACAGAGAACCAGAACACACAACCAGAACCGTCCTGAGGACCCCAGCCTGGAAGTCTACACCTTCCTACGGGGCTTAGACCAAATGAAATCCACAACAGTTGGTCTAAGCCACGTAGGAAGGTGTAGACTTCCAGGCTGGGGTCCTCGGGACGGTAAAAGTCTGTGGTTGGAAACAATTGGTGACATGGCTCAAAATCGTTCTCAATGGCCGGCCCAGATGCATCCACTCCTTGTGACTTATGATCTCCAATGAAACTGTTTTGTTCTTCCTCCTTTGTCTCACACCTCTGCTCACTGTTTCTATTATGCTTTTCTTGTACTTTCCTATCTTGCTTCGCGTACTACACGGAGTGTGGCGACTTGAATTTCCGCACATTTGTGCAAAGTTCTATGTCGAAAACAGACAGTCTAAAAGTCTGTCAGAATGAGACTTCAAAATGAATTGTTGGACTCACTTAAGTGTTTTTTAGTGTGTGCGACTGAGCACACAGGTTCCTGTTCCTCATGCATTAACCAGAAAAAATTATTCTGAGCATTGTCACTAACAGCGTTCAACAAAAAGGTTTTGAGTTGTCTAGATGACTTCTTGTCAGACGATCTCAAATCTAGTACACAGTTTAGACAGAGAGTAATAGAAGACGGCATGCACAGATCAGCATGTTAGTAAGAGAGACCCCAAAAGCAAGACAGAACCCAATTGATCAGAAACCGCTGTGGAAATCTGCTTCACTCAGCACAAGGAACAAGGTCCGAATTCTCAACTCTACTGTTAGACAACGACTGAGTACTATGGTCCAGAGACCTGACGTGCGCGTCAAGAAAAGCACTTCCAAGAGGTGGCTGCAGACTTTCACCAAGAGCTGTCTTCTCTCAGATGGCCGACTAGAAAGGACTCTGATAGGAAACGAACAAGCCAACAACCTATAACCTAACAAATGTGCAGTATGAAACGAAACCAGAGCCAGTTGAGCGACACCTCGTATCACCCTCTCAAGTGGAATCCTAATGAGAAACGACAAATTGGCATGGAGAAGATCGTTTAGGGGGAGGGGGGATGAAAGCTTATAAACAATCATAGAACCAGTTAAAAAAAGCAACTCCAGAGAACAAAGCGAAGTGGATATGTGCTTCTGAAGCACTGTGTTCCGTTTGGAACCCAAAGGAATAACAATCCTGCAAATAGTATAAGAGACTGCTATTCACTTCACTATACGTCGCAAGTGTCATATACAACAAAAAATTACCCAACTTACTTTTGGTATTCCATCAGTAATCTGACTACCACCATATGAACTACAATCCTTTCTATCACCTACAACACAATTTTCTTCTTCTGTCTTAATAATGCTTCCATTTGTTGTTGTATTACAAATATCTTGTAAGCATTCTTTAGAATCTTTACAATCTTCAGTAAATGATGATGAATGAGATAGTTTATTCATTGTATTATTAGATGTTGTTTGTGTAGTGAATGTAGTTAACGATAAGGAGGAGGAATTATCTGATATAAATGAAGCAAATATTCTATTCATTTTATTTGTATCCGATGTATATTGTGCTTCAGAATGTGACTTATATCCATTTTGGCTGTTGTTATTATTATTATTATCATTGTTATTATTCTTATTATTGATGATATGACTATTGTGTGATAAAGATGACGAGATTAATAGATGAGGCTTTTTATGTTCATAATTCCAATAATCTGAATCATTATCATCTTCATGTTCATTCAGTGTAAAAGATGGACGTTTACGATTTAATCGACAACAATTGTTATAATCATTAGGAGTGAAAGAAGAAGTCGAAGAGGAGGAGGAGGAAGAGGATGACGAAGACGACGATGAGGATGATGATAAAGACGAAGAAGAATGCACTTTATCAGATATAGAAAGATTATTTCGTTTCTGATTATTTGATCTATTATTATTGTTAATTAATTCTGACTCATCATGATTTATTTGTTTTGCAGCACGTGTAACTGAACGAGTTTTAATGGAATGTGAATTCTCCAAATCATCAGGTGATTCATATCTACATAGAGGTAGAAAAACACTATTATTATTGTTGTTATTACCATCATTATTGTTATTGAATTGAATTTTTCATTTTCCCGTCGATTGATTGGACCGAAGTGCTCAGTCTCAGGTTGACATGTCGGCTTCTTGTGCAGATGCTTCGACGGTGTCTAGGAATTTAATTAGTATACAATTGGTGGATGGTGGCTAGCAGTGGAATCTAGGATGCGCATTTCGTCCTATTTGGGACTCTTCAGCTGGATGTACCTGCGTTTCTCAGTGAGTGGTGATGTTCCCACCGAGGCTCGAACGCAGTGCCCATATTTGGGTTCGAGCCTCGGTGGGAACATCACCACTCACTGAGAAACGCAGGTACATCCAGCTGAAGAGTCCCAAATAGGACGAAATGCGCATCCTAGATTCCACTGCTAGCCACCATCCACCAATTGTATACTAATCATTATTATTATTGTTGTTGTTGCTATTTAATATAGACATTAAAGTGCAAACGGCAAGAGTAAAGCATGATGACCTACCTACGCTCGAATGACCTCAAACAGCCAATTAAATGAGTCTATAGTAGATTTTTTTAAACACGTGAACACGGATGAAAATCAAGAATTATGTTGTACATTTCATTCACATCTAATAATCTAGTATTGTATTGATGTAGTGGCAATCTCTGATCGTAGTGAGAATGTATTATTATATCGATCACCTGAATGATAGTTCAAGTCAGTCTAATAATAGTGTCTCGCTTCGGTCAGCATAATTTATTCTTACCGTGCAGATTAGTAATACATATAAAAATTGTTATGTACAGGATTAGCCATTAAAGCAAGTATTAGAGAATGATTTGATGGATGATCACTAGCAGTAGATTCCAGGAAGTGAATGCATTTCGTCCTATTTGACACTTTTCAATCAGATGTACTTGCATTCCCCACCCCACCCCCCAGTGAGTGACTTGAATCCAGAACTCATCGTTTTAGAGACAAAAGCATTATCTCCACTGGACTACTTGAACCACGAGAAATGCAGGTGTATCCTGCTAACGAAATGCGCATCCTGGATTGTATTGCTAGTCACTTTTCACCACCAAATAACAACAAGCGAATTCGCAGACATCGTCGAAGCGCCCGCATTATGAGTCAATAGGTCAGCTGAAACTGAACATTTTGGTCCAATATAATCAATCAACGAGGGAATACAAAACTTCAGTTAATTAGAACAAGCACTAAAGAATATTGTGAAGAAAAGAAATAATGTAAATGGAACTGGCCATATGAATCAATGACGACAATTACATCGAATACTGGATGAAATGTAATATCAGTGGAGTGAATGCAAAAACAAAAGGTAACCTGCATTATGTTTCTATTAGGCACAAAGTTGTTGTTTAACGACTTAGAGGTATTCACTTTTTGTAATCACCTATACCCACTAAATCCTCAGGTTTCTCTATATTACTGTTCTTACTCTCGTATACTTCTGCTCATTATAGTCTCTACCTGTCTGTTTTTGACATAGAACTCTGCACATATGTGCGGAAGTTCAAGTCGCCACACTCCATGCAGCACACAATGCAAGAGAAGAAAGCAGAAGAAATGCATATTAGAAACAGTAAACAGAGATGTGAGACAAAAGAATAGTAATAACGAAGAACAATAGAGTTCCATTGAAAATCATAAGTCACAAGGAGTGGATGCATCTGGGACGGCCATTGAGAACGATTTTGAGCCATATCACCAATTGTCTCCAACCATTGGTTTTTACCGTCCCGAAGAACCCAACCAGTCAGGAAATCTACACCTTCCTAAGTGGTTTGAACTAACTGTTGTAGATTTCATTGACTGGTGAATCCATGTTTTAGTTTGACCGTCGCTAGCTCTTTTCCAGCCTGACCTTATGTCAGCTAACATTGCCCATCAGTCGAGTAAGGCGATGACTAGGCTAGGCATGCGTAACACATGTCCTAACCATCTCAGTCGATGTAATTCCACAGCCTCGTCAATTGATTCCCCCTCTCACCTACCTAACACTCGACGCCTAACCTCAATATTTCTCACCTTATTATACCACTTCACACGGGAGATAGAAGGCAGGCACCTATGATCAAAGACAGCTAGCCAAGCTCTTCATGTCTTCCACTCTCAATGACCAGGTCTCACAGCTGACCATGAAGGAGGACGGAGTGGACTGATGAGCAGTACACAAGCCCTTTGGTCGTTAGTCGGATACCACGTCTATGCCAGAGACGACGTAAACTGGCATATGCGAAACTAGCCCTCTGTATCCGTGCTCAGATTTCGTCAGTGATCAACCCGTTGGCGTTGGCTGATGGTACTTCCCAAATAAGTGAAGCGGGTAACGTGCTCTACCACTTCACCCTCTATTTCCAAACTAGGAGTCAGTGTAGTCCAGTCCTCTAACATCATATTACATTTGGCGGGAGCGAATCGCATGCCAAACATTCGTAGATTGCAGCTCAAGGTGTTTAGAAGACTCTGTTATTTTTCAGCGTCCTCACATAGAAGGACTATATCGTCTGCATATTCTAAATCAACAAGATTATTCCCTGGTAGCAAGTCAATCCCTGAGTCGCTTAAGTCACTTAGGGTTAAGTCCATTAGTACATCTATGATGAAATTGAATAGAAATGGGGATAATGGGCTGGTATCCTTGACGGACACCACTAGTCGTCACCACTTCAGATGACAACTTGCCGTAAGCCCTCAGCTGGTTGCATGAGTTCGAGTAGAGTGCCTTGATCAGTACAATATATTTTCTCGGAATTCCCTTTACGGCCAAGCATCGCCAGAGTACCTCTCGGTCGACAGAATCGAATTCCGCCTTTAGGTCAAGAAATATAATGATTGTTGGACGCCGGTAGGAATACCTATGTTCTAGAATCTGTCGAAGGGTGAAGATATGATCAACCTCTTCCTGGTCTGAAGTTTATGCTTTTGCAGCAAATTAGACAGCAAAAGGTTCAGCCTATTATAGTAGTTCCTTTGAATTGCTTTTTTCTCTCTTTTCTTTAACTTGTGTGATATATAGAGTATGTGACAAATTGAACTGTTGCACTTCTATGCAAAATACTACGTTGAAACTCAGAGGCAGTCAGCATTCTACCAGTTGCCTGTGGACACTTAATATATATATATATATATATATATATATATATATACATACTTTTTTGTGACATCATAGTACTTACTAATTATGTGTATTCTCACAAAACAGCACCATCATAATATGGTGATGTGTAGAGGTGACCTTTTCATTAGTTTTTTCAAATATCTACGTCATACATAATAAAAGGAGCTCGTTACACTTACATCTAGTAGGTAGTCACTCCCACTCAAAGTATATTGTCTGCTTCATTCTTGAGATTCTTCTAGACGAAAGAAGACTATTTTTAGACAGAAAAACTCGACTTACTCTATTAAATAACCATTCTGGTACCCTATTTTATAATTGAAGTATCTGTACAGCTCGTGCATTTTGTGTTCAGCAGTAAAATGCTCACATCTACCACCTGGAAGGTTCGAGTTCGACTTCTGGCAGGCGCAATCTTAGACCTCGCGTCTAGCTTACTAGCTGACAGTAAGCCTGAAAAAGAGGTAAGGCTTGGCGAGAGGGTAAAAAGGCGAGAGCGCTCGTGAAATTTCAAACCTTAAAGCTTTATGGTCCAGTCGGAACGCTGGGAGTGGAAACAAAACAGTTTTCTAATGTATAGTCGTCGGTTCCTTACCAGGCAATGTTACTCAATCACCGCTTCCATTTTTATACAGTTGTAGATGAGCCACACCAGTTGCCTGAGCGCCAATGATAATATCTGACGGTCTGAATCTCGATAGATGGGATAATGTTCGAACCGATGACTCATTGGTTGGAAATCAGAAGCCTAAACGAATGGCTCATAGTTCCGCAATCCTACTAGATGGTATTATCACCAATGAGATTTATATTTCAAAATAATGTGAATTCAGTAGCATAATCTCCCTCTCTCTTTTTCTGTCGATAAGTGTGATTATATTTTGAAACAGAATGAAAAGAAAGGCAAACACAATAAATTCAACCGTTAAACGACACTTGAGTTATCTCTATTTCTCTAATATATAAGTGATACGCATAAATTCCACAATAAAATGAATGTTACAAACCTCCCTTCAAAATATGTCAATTTTACAGTGAAGACAGAAAACTACACAAACACTATCATGTCTGCGTGAAACTGACTAGTCTGTAATCCTAAAGTTTTGTATGGCCTTGGCATACGCCAACTTACGCAATCTCTGGCTTAGTAGACATGATATCCGGCTGGTTATCGACCGAAGGGAGTGTGCACAGCTCAGCAGACATGGCCATTGAAAGTGGAAGATATAAAAAGCCTGGCTATCTGTCTTTGATCATAGGTGTCTGAGTTCTATCTCCCGTGTTAGGTGGTGGTATAATAAGGTGAGCAACATCGAGGTAAGACATCGGTCCAGTGCTACGTAAGGAGGGAAAGTCAGCCGACGAAGTTGTGAAGTTACACAGATTGAAACGGATGGTTAGGACATGTGTTACGCATACATAGCTGAGCCATCGCCTTCCTCGACCGACGGGCAATCCCAGCTGACTGATATAGGATGGATCAGGTTGGAAAAGAAAGAGCTAGTAGTGGTCAAACAAACACATGTCTTCATCAGTCAATCAAATCCATAACAGTTAGTTTAAGCCAGCCAACCACGTAGGGAGGTGTAGACTTCCTGACTGGTTGGGGTCTTCAGGATGGTAAAAACCAATGAAGGCTGGAGACAATTGGTGATATGCCTCAAAATCGTTTTCACTGATGGCTAGCGCAGGTGCGTTCCCTCTTCGTGATCAATAATATCCAATAAAATTGTATTGTTCCTGCATATTACTATTCTTGTAGCCTCATATTTCTGTTTATTATCTCTCTTTTGAATCTCTCTTTATTCTCTTCTTTTGTTTTGTGTGCTACACGGTGGTAGTGTGGCAACTGGAACTGTTGCACATCTATGCAAAGTTCTACGTTGAAACTAGTCAGTCATTGCCCTTGCAGTAGATAATTACAAAGATCAACAATAGCATTCAAAATAACTATGATTTGGATGAGCTACCTTATTCTCGTGAATATTAAACATAGCAAATTCAAAGATTGGTCATGAACTGACTTCAGTTAGAGTACCACTGAAAGCCAGGAAAAGTACTGAACAGTCGCCGTTTCGTCCTACGTCAACACAGTTCATCGGCACCCACCCATGACCCTACCCTACGGGGTCGAACACAGCGACCTCAAGTTACAAGACAAGCTCGTAAATAACTCATTCAGCTACTGCGACGGAATCCAATGGCCCATAAATTCTACCTTCTGACATTTCGCAATATGTAGTGCAACCCCCCAGCTAATGTCATCGGCGAATATCTGTGTCTTCATAACCTCACTGGTTACCACTTCCCACTAGAATTTCAGGCAAACTTCATCCTGTATTCAGTCACTAATGAGCACTAGATAAATTCTCAAACTAGGACGAATCAGCTAGCTGTCCAGTAGTATGCCACGGTTTCCAATGATTCTTTAACTGAAATCATTTCGTGACCAATCTTAAAACTAATCAAATCCCTTGAAAACTGAGAAAATAATCAATGAACTTTTGTTTATAAATAACCAGAAAATAAAACTTACTTGCTTTTATCAGTATTATTTATAATGTTACTACTACTACTAATACGACTAATGTTATTACAATTGTGATCATGCATACATGTCATAGAAGTTTTTCCTTGATGTGGAGAATCACGTAGTTCTACAGACGCAGACAAAGATGATGATGATGACGACGACGACGAGGAGGAGGAGGAACTAATCGCAACAACACAGTCATGATTCATACAATGTTGAGAATGATTTGAATTGTACTGCTCTTCAATATGATGGTGATGACCATTAATTTTATAATGTAAATGATTATGATCAACAACTGAAGTCGTCGTCGTAGTATTAGCAGTAACAGTAGAAGTGATGTTATCATTGTTGTTGTTGCTGGAACAATGTGGAGATTTAGTTGTATGATCGTATTGACACATACGAATCAGGATATCTTGAATAAGTTGACGATTGCGTTTCAACATTTGCATACGTTTTGTAAGCGCTACACGACGATCTGGTACAACAGCTAGTAAATTATACCGAACATCTTGCTGTAATGATGAAGATAACGTGTTCGTAAAGGGAAAAAAACACAAAGAGAAAGAACAATAGTTTAAGTGCATGGAAATAACTTGACTATTTTTAATTTTAGTTGACGCTGATAAAACACACTAGGTAGGATGATTATATGAACCAAAATAATCTACATGGTGTTATTAGACGGATGGTGATTAGCAGTGGAATCCAGACGACCAATCGAAATGACGAGACGAAATGCACATCCCAGACTCTACTGCTAATCACCATTCTTAAACATCATCAAAGCATCCACCCTAGGAGCCGATGTATCAGCAGAGACGGAACATTTAGGCAAATATGATTATTCGATAGGAAATACAATATTAAATTTAGCAAAGGATTGAGCAGATGTATGACACTAGTTTTAAATTTTGGCAAATGCTGAGAATGAATCGATGGGGACGCCGAATCTAGTACAGACATGGTAATTAAAAATATCACTTATTTAGGCCAACAGCTACCTGATATCTCCAGCTCGCTACTTAAACAAGAAAACAAAACGAGGTGAAACGGAAAGTATATCTATGTTTATAAAAAGAACGATATATATATATATATATATATATATATATATATATATATATATTCCCAATGATATGGGTATAGGAAAGGATAATCCATCGACTGTCTCTTTAGCTATTTATGAGACAACTGACTGATCCACTGTTCATACAGTCTATCCATGTGCGTCGATGGCACAATGGTTAGGAATCTCGCCGACGCACACCTGATATCTATGGTCGGCCTGCAAAATTTGGGCTACCCAAATCCATGCTGAAAATTCCATACTTGTATAAAAAAGGTGTGGAATCAAGTTGTAAATACATATATATATATATATATATATATATATATATATGTCTCTGTCTGTCTGGATTCAACATAGAGCTTGGCACCGAAGTGCAGCAGTTCGAGTTGCCACGTTCCAAATAGCACACAGAGGTAGACAAGAAGATGAGTGAAGAGAATCAATAGAGTTTGACAAGTATAAGAGTGAAACAGAATGGGTAATGGTAGAAAGGAATATGAAAGATTACAGAGACTGAATACATCTGCGCCATTAACAACGATTTTGAGCCATGTCACCTATTGTATCCAGCCATTGATTCCTAGAGTCCCGAGGGCCCCGACCAAAAGCTGCTACCTTGACGTGGTGGTCGGGCTTGAACACACCAATGACCTAATCAAGCTATACTGGCTGAGACTTATGTCTCTTGAGGTTCTACCATACCAGGCAGGTTGTTTGGATAACGGTTAAACAAAAAGCAGCTACCCTATCCAATACCATGATTCAAACAAATTCACAAAAAATATCATGCCGGATCGGCCGTGGTCCGGATTAACAACGACCGCGCTTCCTACTGCCGTGTCACAGGGCAGGAGTGATAAATATGCTCCTGAGACACACCAAACAATAAAGAACAAACAAAAACAGGCCGCGTGTGACCGGCCTCAACCAGTTGTCCCCTGGGCTCTGCGGTCACGCAACCAACTTCTACGGTGTGGGCAGCCGGGAAGTAACAATCGCCCTCACAATCCGAAATGCACACAAAACCTATATATTTATATATATATATATATATATATATATATATATATATATATATATCAGCTAGTTACAACCTTGTATCCAATCAAAGTATCCGATACAGTCCAACAGAAGGTCAATGGCATGCCCCAATAGCATAGTGGTAACGTCTCTGACTACTGCATCGGATTGCGCGGGTTCGAATCTCAGAGGTTACATGAGTTCCTTCAGGATTGTAGATATACGTCGCTGACGAGTACCAACAAGCATGAAACCTAGGTTTAAGGCTTTGTGAAGATCAACTCTAACCATCTAATAATTCAGAGTGCACCGAAATAGAGAACCACCTAGCCCGGTAACCACATTTTAAATTTGATTGACAGAATTCAGTATGCAGAAAACGAAGGCCTAAATGCATGACACTAGTTGCTACCTGGTATCCAATCGAACTACATTTCATTATGAAGGAATTCAACGTAAGAATAAAAGTGCACGCCTCATTTAAAAACGTTTGTGTTATTAATTATTATTTATTCAACCGTAAGAACAGACATTTTTTCAATGTTAGCAAAACAACACTTATATGCATGACTCAGAAATTTATACTAGAAAAATCTTTTTAGGTGTAAAACGTTTTTTTTCTCTAATAAATTCAAATTAGAATAAAACAACTTCGGTAATTAAGTTTTGTAACTATATGTAACGTTTAACGGACTTCTTACTCTATTATTTTTGCTCACATTTTTCATACGCAAATATAAAAACATGTATAGGTTGGCAAAACTCATGTGCACGTAGTTAGCGTATGGTTAGAGTGATTGGTTTTTTTTTTCTATATTTAAACGCTAAGTAGTACAAACACTAGTACTACTACTATTTACTATAAAATCTTGTGAATCATTCTTTCCTAGGAAATATATATATATATATATATATATCGGTGTCATAAATGTAAAAACTTAGAAAGCACTGATAATTCCAAACACCAACAACATACCAGCAACTAACTTTACATTACGTGATTTGTGGGGAGGATTTGGATCAATTGTGTTTTTTTTTCACGAACTAACATAAGTGAGGGTACAGCTATATCACGAATTGAACTCCAGATCGGGTGGCTGAATAGTCGACGTGCTGGTCTCATAACTTGAAGGACCCAGGGTTGGATGCCTGGTGGAGTCGTGGGTTTGCGCTGATGAAGAGTCCAGAAATAGGACGAAACAGTAGTCCAGTACTCTCTTGTTTTTCAAATGATCTTTCTACCTCATGTTGGTTCATGACGAAAATTAAACAACTGATATACAAGCAACTGTCAACTATCATTTACCCTCTCTCTCTCACCGCCTCTTTCTCGGTCACTGATACATGCTATTCTCCCCCCCCCCTCCCCCCATTATGATTTAATTACTTCACTTTAACGTTCTCTTAACACCCAAATAGCATCAATCAAAAGGATACATATAACTCAAGGGAGTGATATTTTGAAAGGGTGATTCATATTGTATAGACAAAGTTTGAATAAAAGCTTCAGATTGTTGGGGTGTACATATAATCGCACTTGGTTACTGGATTTCCTTGTAAGCAAATATACTTTTTGGTTGAATGATAAGAATCAAGATAATACTAATATTTTTTGTCCTAAATATCACCGATACCAATACAATAATGATTATTCCTTTGTGTTCGGAGTCAAATATAGAGCCTCAAGCTTGATCTTAGGCAGTGGGGGTATTGCCTTTTACGGAGTGCGGATGCTAGTCAAACACGTCAAACTTTCTCCCTCTTTACCGAGTTTACTACAGACCAGGCGAGGTTTAGGAGGGCACGTCAGTTGAGGATCAAAGGCCAGACCACATGTCTGTCTGTCTACGAATACGTAATAGAACCACACAGCTAAAATACTGTTTTGAAATCCCTTTGAATTTAATGCAGAAATAAATTGGGGGTACCTAGGAAGTGAATCTACTAATTCTAGGTTTGCTAAAGCTTCGCGAAATACAAGTAGGTGGAATGAGTAATCTAAAACTTAAGATTAAGAAATATTAATCTATCTTAGACAGCTTTTTCTCCATTGTATAACGCTAAACAACTCAGTATTTAAACACTGAAGTTAAATTAGATGAAAGATGCATAAACGTCGGAACAATTTTCATGGTTCAGTTTATATGATCTTCAACTGATAAGATAAGAAATTGAAGTCTGTGAGAGGAATAAAGGTAATGATATCCATCATATATATCTGCTCGGGATATGAATAACAAAATGAGAATGTTTACTGAGCCGCCCGACTTGTTAACTGAGTTTCAACATAGAACTATGCACAGATGTACAGCAGTTCAAGTTTCCATATTCCGTATAGCACATAAAAGTAGAGAAAAGAAATCCAAAAGGATCATAATAGGCAGATATACACCGGAGAAAAAATAGTAACATGGAAAGAGCATGATGATTTAATGGATCTGGAAGATTACAAAGGGTGAATGCATCTGCTCTATTGAAAAAGACTCAAAGCCATTCCACCAACAATCTTAAACCATTGATTCTTAGAATCCCGAGGACCTCAACCAGGCAGTCTACACCTTCCTACAATGGCAGGCTCAAACCAACTGTCAAAGATTTCATGGACTGGTACGAGGTTTTGGTTTGACCATATTCTAACTCTTCTCCAACTTAATCCTATGTCAGCTAACATTACCCTTTGAGGAAGGCGACGGCTGCGCATGTGTAATACGTGTGTCATAGCCATCTCAATAGATGTAGCTTCACAACCTTACCGACTGACTTACTCTTCTTACCTTACACTCTACTCCCAGCGTTAATGTTACTCACCATATTATTCCACTTAACACACCGGAGATACAGAGCAAACATCTGTGATCATAAAGTCATAAAGAACGGTAGATCGTATTGGTGCGCAGTACACACATCTTTTGGTCGATAGCTGGATACTTTTAGAATAAAGCACCCACAACTATGGTGACAGACTTCAATGAGAACGGGAGGTAACCAAAAAAAAATAAATAAACGGATAGACAACTTTGTGAACTCAAATCTACAATCACAGCGCGTTATTGTCATCTTCATTCACGAAATAACTTATGATGCTAGTTATAGTGGTAATAAAGTAAGAAAAGAAATTGAGTAATGTGGTAGAAAGTAATTCTATATTACATACAGTCATTTGATAAAACATGTGTTAAAACAGACCAAAACATGTGAGGAAGTTAAATAATCATTATATATATATATATATATATATATATATATTAAGCGATCGTGTTATTGACCATTCCTATGAAATCTACACTCGGTTTCCATTCGGTTTTTAACGTTTTCTTTTACATTGTATCCATTCTCTTTTAGTTCGTTGTCAAATTTTAATTCCTCTAGTCAACTTCTTGCAGTTATATGCTAGATAAATTGAAACAGGCTCCCTATTTTAACTTCCCTTTCAAGTTATTATCTTATATCAGTTTTCAAACTAAAATTATTTGACTTAAGACAGGGAAGGGAGGCACGCGACTGCAAAACAACACAATGATATCTCAAGTTTTCATTTTATTACTTATATCCTATACATACTTCCAGATTATTAGTGAGGTTTACCAACAAAAAAAAAGAAAAGATGTGATATTCTGAATGAAATTCAAGAGAACTGTGTTCGACATTAGGAACGATGCTACACACCATGAAATATATCTCTGTTTCTAGGATTAATTATGTAAAAAGATAAGGAGTGAGAAGAAAGCCATGGACCCTAACAATAAAAAATCTTTTAACCAGTAATTTAGGTACTAATAAAAATCTCAAAGTATTAGGAAGTAAATAAGTATAAAGGAAAAAGTTAAACTTTAAGCACCACTGACTACCAATCAGAAGACGACTTCGAACGCATCAATTACGTGAAGGAGGCATTTTTTTGTGTATGGAACACATATATTTATGAAAAAAAATGCATAAAAACTTTGTAAAAGTGTTACAGAGGATACCTTTCCCTCATATGTGATAAAACTAGTTCTCTGTGTTAGGTTGGAGTGTCAACAGAGTATAATTCCATTGTGGGTAAAATTTATTTTGATAAAGTCTCACAATGTTATGCAGTAATACTTACTAACGTCATCAGTAAATATTACTGTATAACACTGTGAGACTTTATCAAAATAAATGTTACCCACAATGGAATTATATTCTACCACAGTACAGTGTGCGTCGGTGGCACAGCGGTTAGGGCGCTCGCCGAACATGCACATGGTCCGGGGTTCGATTCCCGGCCGACGCACTCCTTTACCTCGCTGAGCCAAAAATAATGCTGATAAAGAGGAAAGGTTAGGCATGAGGCTAGCAACCCTATCCCGTAAAACTAAACACTGCTACAGAAACTTCAAGCCACTAGCTTGAGGCCCTATGTTCCACTGGGAACGTGAAGGAAAAAAAACAGTACACAAGTACTATATCAACAGAACAATTAAACCACATTCTACGCATGTAATTATTTAGGTCTTCTACACCTAACAATAACCCTAATCTTTCCTGAACCTAACCCTAACGTGAAAATATCCGTAAACTAATTGTAATCTAACTCGAACCAACCTTAATGGTGCCCTTATTAGGTTAGCTTAACTCTAACTTGTCCTTGGCTTAAAGAGTAACTTAATCTCTCCCAACCCTAAGCTGAAACTTGCCAGATATCCCATTTAATAACATAACACTTCGATGAACATATTTTGTTGATGATGATAACATTATTCGCCAGGTTTCACTGACTCGCTCAGTGAGCGTTTCAAGGTCATTGGTGTGGCCACCCTCCATTGATGGCTAGTGGTGCTTAAAGTTTAACTTGGTCGTATAAAGTATACAACATTGTGATTCTACTTACTATTTATTAAGAAATATTTATGTAGTATAATGAAAATCAACAAGTTGGTAGAAGAAGCAGTGAAGACAGGACTCTTCAGGTGAACATAGAGAAGACGGAGGTGATGTAGATAACCAACCAACAACAACTGCAAGCATCAATCAGGAGACATTGGAAGAAAGTCACTTTTCTCATTTATCTAGATAACATCGTTCCATCTACAGGTGGCCATGGCACAGATGGCGATGTCAAAGATAACCAGGATCAGAAAATTAAGACAGACCTTCAATATTGTGAAATCAGTTTGGAAATCTACTGCATTAAGAATACAGAACAAGATCCGAATACTCAACAGTGATGTCGAATCAGTGCTTCTATATGGGTCAGAGACCTGACATGCGTTTTATGGCTGCAGATGTTTATCAACAGCTGTCTTCGCTCCATAATGAAGAATAGGTGGCCAGCCAAAAAGGATTGACAATAAGGGATTCTGACAGGCAGTGAACCAATCAAGAACACATCGCCTAACAAATAGGCCGAAAAAAATGAAGACGCATGAGATACACGCTGAGGGGACCGTAGAGTGACATCGCATGCTAGGCCCTCAACTGCAAGCCGAGTGAGAAACGATGAGTTAGGAGTGAAAGAGTAGCATGGAAGAGATCGCATAAGAAGGATATGACAGTCTATGTGCGACATTTAACGCAGATATCCTGAAACCGCGTGTCGAGTTCACGCGTGCCACCTACACTGTTCGGACACTGGTGCAAATCGAACAACAGACAAGTCTGGTAAGAACATTGTAAAGCCTCGCTATTGACGTCTGCTGCATTTCGGAGACCCACATTCAAAATCCCAGTGAAGTGCTTCGGACATCTTCTCCATCTGAACTTTCGAATGGTATATACCGCCTGCGATTAACCGGGGACCCTGTGACACCGACATCCGGTGCAGATGGTGTCGGTGTCGCGCCAAGCGCTAGAGCTAAAGCTGCATTACTCGACTAGATCCTAATTAACAGTCGTCTATGTATTGTGGGGCTGGAAGACTACACGAAAGTAAGAAGCGGTAAGCCAGATAGGCGGTACCTATTTGTTATCCTTACCTATGCACCAACGGATTGCAACCCAGACACAATTAAGGATGTTTTACTACCAACTGAGCAACCTCCTGAAATAGGCGCGTCGGAGAGATATTGTAGTGACTGCTGGGGACTTGAATCCACAGGTTGGGTGTCTAGGCGCACAGCAGAGTTGCTTAGGTGGTCAGTAGGGTTTACATGGCCGCAGGTCAGATAACGGGGTCCATCTTCCACACCTTTGAGCAGATCACAAGACGTTTCTAGCCAGCACCGACTTTCGACACAACCATCACCGTAGCGCTAACTAGCGTCCTTCTTCTGCCAATCAAGCCTAGACTCAGACTGATCATATTGCTACTAGTTTCTGATGGCGAGAATGCACACAGCACTGTCACTCCTTTCTAAACACATGAATGGACTCCGATCATACTTTAGTGTGTACCAGAATCGTCTTGCGATTTAGACATGTTCATAAACAGCGTCGTCTGAACGTTGATGTGAGCAAATTGGTAGCACCTGACACCTTGATGAAATACCAGGCTGAGTTACAATCAAAGCTTGCTAGCAACCCTCCAAGTAGTATAGATGAACATTAACTACATATGCAAGGCGCCATGCAAACGACGAGTGAAGCCGCTTGTAGCTTAAAAGAATGCTCCGCTAAAAACCACTAGGTTTCTTCAGGTTCCTTGCAGCTCCTGGTTGAACGCCAGTCCATTCCGGCACGTAGCGAAAGCCGCCTACGCGCAAGATTAAACAGTGCTTATGTAAGGACTGCGAAGCCTGGTGATCAGAACGGGCGTGTGAGATGGAATCAGTAGCTGCACCTGACAACAGTCGGGAACTGTTACAGGTCATCCGAGCCATCGGCAGAAAGAAACAGGGTGTCAGAAAGACAGTCTGTAAGGCAGATGGCACGCCAATTACCAGCCTGAAAAGACGTTTGGAACGCTGGGCAGAGCACTGTGAGAAGCAGTTTAGGTGACCATCAACCCCAGGACACACCGTTATCAGCTACACTGTTTCTTGGTCGGTTAATACAGACCCACCAGTCGATGCGGCGGTTCGAAAGGGACTACAAAATGTTGAAACGCCATAAGGCACCCGCCTTTTTTAAAGATGGTGGTGAGATTCTGGTCATGGCTTTGAACGCTTTTTTCAGTAAAGTATAGGAAATCGAGGATGTGCCATCAATGTGGAATGAAGCCATTCATCGTCCCCATCTTTAAAAAGCGTCGACGTAACACATGCGACAATCATAGGGGTATCAGTTCGCTACCAATTGCATCAAAAATATTGGCTGCTATCTTGCTTCGCAGGCTGTGTAAAACACGTGGAGAGTTGATTCGCGAAGAGCAGACTGGGTTTCGTTCAGGCCGTGGATGGAGTGATCATGTTTTCACCCTCGGCCAGTTGTTAGAACACCGCCACACGTATTGCGGGCCAACGATCGTTGTGTTTCTTGATATTAGGGCTGCCTTCAATTCGTTGGATAGAACTGTGCTCTGGAACTGTCTGTTAGAGAGGGGTGTACCTGGGAAGTTTGTTAACATTCTGAAAGCCCTACACAGAAATACCTCAGGTAGAGTAAGGGCATACAACCAGCTATCTTCACTGTTCCCAACCAACACTGGGGTTAGGCAGGTTTGCCCAATCTCTCCATTTCTCCTTAATTTTGCCACCGATAGCATTCTGGAGTCAGTTCTGAAGGACGTGCATCGTGGCGATGTAGATCTGCTTCCTGCAGAAAGACTTTTTGACCTCGAGTATCAAGACGATATCGTCTTCCTGTACGATAGCATGCAGGTTGCCTAAATCGCACTTAACTATTTGGAGATCAGTGTCTGTAAGTATGGTATGTGCTTTGCGCCGTCTAAGTGCAATGTACTGTTACAAGATTGGCAGGAGCCTGATAGCATCATCGCGTGAGTAATTCTGAGGTCTGGTGGTGTGTGTGTGAACACAGTGGAGACCACCATTCATTGAATGTTGTCGTCTGGAAACACCGGCTTCGGTGGCTTGAACATGTGCCACGAATGTCATCCCAGAGGCTTTCGTACAGGTCTCTGTTCGCTAGCCCTGGGACAGGATGGAAAAGGCGGAGAGGTGGTCAGTCCATGACATGGCATTATGGGATGAAGGATATTTGTGCTAGGTTAGCATCGGTTGGTGCGTCACGTCTCTCTGGTTGGAATCCGAGAGAGCTTGAGTCGATGGCCCGAAACGTTATCGGATATGGCCAAAAATCGCAATCATCAATGTCGAACGTGCTGCAGTTTTCTTCTTCTTTCTTTCTTTACTGACGAATACTGTTTGGTCTTGTTAAATATAACTGCTTCCTTCCCATATACAATCCTTTATTCATTCTTTACCTTATTTTTTCTTATATGTTGTTCCATTATTATTATGCGGTGCATCTTCTCAATGCCACATTGTACCAGGTTTTGTGTTTTAAATAGAAATAAAATAAACTTTAAACAAGCTGTAGACAGACTACAATTAAAGTTCAACACCCTCAAATTATGGTTTTAAAAAAAAAGTTCTCTTCTTAAGAATAATAATTAAAAAGAATTATTTACGGAGTGTTTTATATGCTTATTAAGTAATTTGCTTTATTTAAGATCAGTTGCCCCATAATATTTTTCGGAGTTTATTACCAGATATAAAATCTAAAAATTCAGCAGCATACAACGTATTTTTTAAAAAAAAGAATTCATTGAACACAAATAGATTTAAGTACATCATAAATGTAAGCCAGACACCCATTTCATCATAATCTAAAGAAGGTAATAAAGACATGATTATAACTCTTCAACTCAGCATATAATAATATTTATGATGGATTCCTCAAAGTACCCCCCAAACTAAGTTAGCTTTTAAATTATCCAAAAATTTCATGTTCACATCTTTATAGCTAATTAATTAATTTTATTATTATTATTCATTCTATGCTACACATTCCATGAATTGACAAAAACACTGTTTACACTGAATATAGATTTCAGTGACCTTGTAAATAAACTTACAATATATATATATATATACGTCAAGATACCTTATAACTTAACTGACAAACTAAAACGGTTTGCATATTAACAGACACGCTAGACATTAGAAACTGAAAACAAAACTAATTAGTCAGGACAACCATAAGATACAGAGATTCCCGCTAACTATTCAAGTGACAATTGCAGAATGTTTATGATATTTACTTTAGGACTAGTCTACATTCATACTTCTCTTTTGGGTGTACTGATTGAATGCATTGACCAACTTCTGAAAACATTGTATCACCGACGATGACTGATGAAATATCTTGATGCAGACAAAGGTTTCTAGCCTTTATCTCACCACCGAAATTGTCGAGCAAGCAAGACATCTGATCGTCCATCACACAACACATAAGTTCTATGGTTGCAAAAAACATACTCATTTGGTGAAACTTAAGTAAAGCTATGACCGCATAAAAATGTGGAAGACAGGATAGATAAATCAACGAGCTGATGAAGTTATAAACTTCCAGTCTCTGAGATAACTGAATCATCTGTTACGCAGGATTATTTACTGCCCATTTAGACATATCGTTAGAAGACGTGGGACAAAATTTGAAATAACCAATGACCAACTCTCAAACCAGAATTTAATAACATTCCATCAAATCACCAACTGTACATCTAGGCCGGGCAAGAAGATGAATACTGCTTGACTTGAATACATATGACTCAAAACTCCCTACAGCCATGTAGACGAATCCACACTTCAACTTTATTCTAATTTTCCCCTAATCCATGATCTTCAATCATATTATTTCCATTTCTTCGTTTCATTCTTTATGCGTCTTCTACCTAATGTTCAGATACGAAGCACAGAAACATCATGTGGCCTACTTGGCAGTAAGACTACGTTTCATGTTAATAATATTCTAGATATCGTCTTTTACTACAAACAGAAAGTTTAAACACCAAATGGTGGTATATGCCTGACTGTGTCATTAAAATGTAACATATATATATATATATATATATATAGAAAAATCAATCATAAATTTAATGCATAATCAGACAGATGAAACAGTTTATTTAGTATGCAAAACATGAAGAGAAAAAAATACTAGTAGTATGTGACTTTTGCATAAATCAGAAATGTAGTAAGCAAGTATATTTGCATAAAACTATACACCAATGATTGATTGAGGTGAGTAATTGCATGCCAGTCATATCAACCAATAGTTCTTGCTAGCCAGATTGAGGTAATACAAACACCGGGACGGCCGTTTCGCTCGTTTGGGGTCGAGTTCATCAGCGGTGTACTTGGTTTTACTCATTTAAGAGAGGCAAATCTGTTCTAATCACAGGATTGTAAACTGTTAACCAATTTGCAAATTATGAATTTAATTTTAAGGTAGTACGCAATAGTTTCGAAGTAAGAATCACATCAACAATTGAATGGTGTGCTTACTGTACCGATGCATAAGACTTTATCAGCTTCAATAATGCTAGTGATGATTTTAAGCAGACAAGATAAACACAGTGTACAAATAAACATATCTTTACAAAAGCCTGCAATCTAGATTACTAATCTCCAGCTCATTGATGGCTACTGAATGAACTCTCCTGAATTTGTAGTGAGAAGTCGTGATCAGTGAGATTTACCATGTCAAGTGAAATGGACAGTAATAGAAGACTTTGGATGAAGGTAGCTCTATACCACGAATTCACAAGTTAAAATCCACAAATAACTGAATTACCGCCCAGGTGACTGAATGGACAACAAGCTTGGTCTCGTAACCTGAAGGTCTCAGATTCGACTTCTGGCGGAGTGGTCTGTTTCTGTCTGTTTTCGACATAGAACTTTGCACAAATGTGCGGAAGTTCAAGTCGCCACACTCCGTGTAGCACGCGAAGCAACAGAAGAAAGTACAAGAAAAGCATAATAGAAACAGTGAGCAGAGGTGTGAGACAAAGGAGGAGTAATAACGAAGAACAAAACAGTTTCATTGGAGATCATAAGTCACAAGGAGTGGATACATCTGCGCTGGCCACTGAGAACGATTTTGAGCCATGTCACCAATTGTTTCCAACCATTGATTTTTACCGTCCCGAGGACCCCAGCCTGGAAGTCTACACCTTCCTACGTGGCTTAAAATAACTGTTGTGGATTTCATTGACTGGTGCCAAGTTTTTGTTTGACCGCCACTAGCTTTTTTCTAGCCAGACCCTATATCCGCTAACATTGCTCGTCGAGGGAGGCGATGACTTGGCATACGTAACACATGTCCTAACCATCTCAGTCTTTGTACCTTCACGACTTCGTAGATTGATTTCCCCTGTTTACCTAGAACTCTACGCCTAACTTCAATGTTGCTCACCTTATTATGCCACTTTACACGGGAAATAGAGCGCAGGCACCTATGATCAAAGACAGCTAGTCTTTTCATGTCTTCCACTCTGACATGAAAAGACTAGCTGTGGTGGTAGCGGGTGTACACTGTTGGAGAGTTCCAAATTAGGACAAAACAACTGTTATCAATTATCTCTAAATGATCTCGGTTTGTGACGAAATCTACATTGAAATGTAAGTTAAACCGAAATTATTAGGATTTAGACATCTGTTTCGACCTAGCCTGGGACTGGTCACCAGTACACAACCATCACCCTACCCTACAGGATGAAACCCAGTAACTTCAGGTTACAAGGCATGCTGGTTGACCAACCAGCCACTGAGATGGAATCCACCAGTTTTAACTTCTGCCAATAATTCTTGATATACAGTACGCAACCGTCAGCCGAAATCACCAGCGAGTAACTTTCTTCACACGCAAGCTTGTTGGACCGCGTTTGGTCACAACTTCAGGCAATTTCATTTAGTCAGT
Organism: Trichobilharzia regenti; assembly: GCA_944472135.2. Lineage (NCBI taxonomy): Eukaryota > Metazoa > Platyhelminthes > Trematoda > Strigeidida > Schistosomatidae > Trichobilharzia > Trichobilharzia regenti. Next base: position 72,801,384 of record OX235262.1, read on the forward strand.
CACTAGTGACAACTAGATTAATTTTCAAGGATTTGATTGATTTCAAGTTTACACATGAAAAACTTCAACTAAAGAACCATTGAAAACCAGGGATCGTGATCATTTGGCAAAATCACATATCATTAGCATAGCTCCTTACACAGCAAAACGTAAATCATAGTCTACTACTGAATAATACTTACATAATTGGAGTGTTTATCTATATTACTTATTCATACTACATTTATTGTTTAAAAGTTACACGCGACGAAAAACAGCTGGTAATTACGCTTATACTCACTTCTTGCATACGCTCCTTTAAAACTTCAGCACACTGTTCAGTCCAAGCATACTGATCATTTGGATTTTTTAATGGACCATGATTAATTGGTTCAGAAGTCAGACCATCTAATTCATATAAAAATCCACCGATAGGAATGTAACAAACAAAATGAAATGTATCCGGTACTGTCGTGTTAGAAGTTGTAGTAGTAGCAGCAGAAGAAGCAGCAGTTAAACTAGGACTTGAATCTGAAGAGTTGATAGAATTTACTGCGCCTACACTAGCCTTAGCAATTGCTGCGGCTGTTGCTGCAGCTTCACTTGGTTCAGGCAGTGTTATTTCGCATGATGTAACTTCATCTTTATAAACTGTTGGAGGTTTTGCAGCATGTCGATTGTGTGCTTGAGCAAGTTGTGGCATACTACCAATAGCTAGACCTTTAGCTTCTGGGGATAAATGACGCGTAGCTTTATGAAATTCCTCCAACATATGTCCTATATTTATCTCAGGTCTGTTTAACAAGATACTTAATAAGGCATGTGTAGCACAAGAATTCTGGACAACTTGATGGGCAAAAAAGATTTCTGTTTTGTCTGGAGCTTGAGATATAGTGGACTTGCATTCTGATATTCCATCAATAAATTTAGCAGCTTCAGGCGTACCGTGGATTTCTTGACCTGAACCAGATGCTGATCGATGACGAGAATTATTACTACTATTGTTATTATTATTATTTCCATTTTTTGGAGTAACTGAATTCGAGCGTGCATTATCACAATTAGAAACAGATGTATGGGAATTTGGGGAGACTGTATTCGTTACGGATCCAGTTGAACCTCGACCAGAACGCCGACAAGGCTGTTTTTAAAACATTAGATGTATTTTTCAAAAGGTTAATTCAAGAAATAACTCACAATAAAAAAATTCTGTGCTGTTTAGTACGCATAATACACCAAATAGAATTTTGCTTTTATTTTTAAAAACATACTGATGTCAGCCGATAACTGTCATCTGCCGACAATTAATTGTGTGTGTGTTTGAGAATTCTCACTTCCAGTTTACAAATGATTATGTGACCTATCCACCTTACCTTGCTTTACAAACTGCAAACAAATTTTTCAGTGACAATAATCAGAAAAGACAACATACGTGATTATTGAGAAAATTCAATTGAAACCCGGTGAGTATTTTATGCTGCGTCAAAGTAGAGAGGCGTAATAGAATTTAATGTGATGAATAGACACATCAACACTAGCGTTTGTTAAGTGCAATACATGAAATGCTAAAACTGTTGGGAAGGTGCATTCCAGAATTTGTTCCTCACAAAAGTGAAAGGAAGAATGAGAGCGTCTGGTACTTAAAACCAGACTGAATGGTAGGCATACTGGCCTACTTAGGGGAGCTGGAAAACCCTGACTTCAAATCTATGGTGTACATTGGCTCCAGAGCGGTTTGCTCTGTCCTCTTTTATGGCTGGCTGAGACATGGCCATTGAAAGTGAAAGACACGAAAAGGCAGGCTAGCCGTATCTGATCATAGGTGTCTGAGTTCTATCTCCAGTGTGGTATAATGAGGTGAGCAGTACTGAAGTAAGGCATCAGTAGATAAGGAGGGAAACTCGATCGACGAGGTTGTGAAGTTACACAGATTGAGGCGGATGGTTAGGAAATGTGTTACGCATACATAGTCTTGTCTATCCATCGCCTTCCTCGACCGACGGGTAATCCCAGCTGACTGATATAGGATGGATCAGGTTGGAAAAGAGAAGGCTAGTGGTGGGTCAAACAAACACATGTCTTCATCAGTCAATCAAATCCATAACAGTTAGTTTAAGCCAGCCAGCCACGTAATAAGGTGTCGACTTCCTGACTGGCTGGCGTCCTCGGGATGGTAAAACCAATGAAGGCTGGGGACAATTAATGATATGGCTCGAAATCGTTTTCACTGACCAATAATATCCAATAAAATTGTATTGTTCCTGCATATTACTATTCTTGTCGCCTCATATCTCTATTTATTATCTGTCTTTTGAATCTCTCTTTACTCTCTTCTCTTGCTTTGTGTGTTACAAGGTGGTAGTGTGGTGACTGGAACTGTTGCACATCTATCCAAAGTTCTACATTGAAACCAGTCAGTCGGTCAGAGATTGGCTTCAGAATTCGAAAGGATCGAGTGACGTATTAACCTATTTTAGCCACTGAAGACGGTGGGAACGCAGCTTCATTGCCTCGTGGACAAGACTTCAAGTCAAAGACTCGAGGATAACCCCTTAAGACAACCACCTCCTTCGATCTAGGTAGTATCTCAACCCTAGAACAAACTAGGAAATTGTGTGTGACACATCTCCTAGCGCACGTAATGTAGCAAGTTTGTGATTCAATAAAAAAAATTATCTTCGTATTTCAATCATTATCATTTCGTTTCTTTTTCATTCACATAATATTTACTTGACCTTGAAATATTTATACCGATCAATATAATAATTTATCACGTGCTATATGAGTGGAGAGGTGATTCATTGACTTAAGCACTTGGCTTTCAACTAGAAAGTCTTGGGTTCGAATCCCGCACCACCTACTTTAGCATAGCCAACTGGAGAGTAGTGTCATCAGCCATCACACAATTAAGTGTAGCTCATGAAAAACTTATCCTGGGAACTGAATTCAAACAATATGTATTCTCACGGTAGTAGTAGTCTCCATTATGGTTTCCAAAATCCAACAGATTTAACATTTTCCCACATTCTACATTGCTACAATGTGGGTTAACTAGTCTATTATTTAAAGCATAAGATACCATAAAATTTAAAAACCATAAATATACTTAGAGGTAGGATTGGGTGGAAAATCAAACATTTTGTAAATTCTATGTTGGCTAAAGTATGTAGTACTATGTATAAACCATCATAAAGGCTTTTATAGCATAGCTTAAAAAATACAATACACTCATCAAAATAAACTTAATCTATGAAATACGTATTTTTTATCTCAATGATTCATACTATAATGTCAATTAAGTGGGACGTCAAAAATTGGTCTAAATTACTAACTATAATTGTTGTCGCCTAGTTAAACACATCTAAGCTGGAGGATTACTATAAATGGAGAAGAACTAAAAGCTAATGTCAAAATAGTTTCCATATTTCTCTTGCTATTCTGCAATGAATAACACTTGAAAACCTGTAAACACACACACTCACGCTAGTCACTATACCTACTGAATTAATTTTGAGATAGTGATTTTCGCAAAAGATCGATTGTATTTTCCATCAAACAAATGATGTCAGCGAAAATCTGGATGAATCTTGGAAGTAGAGAATAGTTACAGAATTGGTCACGAGGTAACATCAACTAGAGAATCACTCGAAAACCAAGGAGTACCAAATAGCTGTTTCTTCCCAGTTTGGGACTCTTCATCAGCATGCACCCACCGGGACCCGAACCCCTACACCTCCCAGTCACAAGGAGAGATAGTAGACTATCCAGCCAATGGAACTCGATCCAGTAGTCGGCGAATTCTAAATTCTGTCAATTCATGATATATATTTAGCACAACCGCCAGCCAATGTCACAAGCAAGTAACTGTCCACTTGCCTAACTTGATGGACCCCACTGGTTACGACTTCTCACCAGAACTCCAGGTAACTTCCTGTATACAGCCAGTCGCTAGTGAGCACCATATTTATTATCCAGTGCTGGTCTGGAGGGATTTGATTGGTTACAAGATTGATTCACGAGCTGATATTAAGTTAGAGAACCACTGAAGAACCAGAGAGTAGTGGATAGCTGTTTCGTCCTAGTGTGAGGCTCTTCTCTAACTGGTGTCAGCTCGTTATCAATTCTGTAATCAATCAAATCCCTGCAAACCAACAGTTGATACTAAACAGTTGTTTCTTTTAAATTCAGGAGTCCTCATCAGAGAACACTTTCCCGCTATTTGGATCTAGTGAGGCCGCGAATCATAGGTCCGGGTGCTAAACCTCCAACCACTGGGTCAGGGGTTCGAACCCCACTCCACTTATCGAGGTTTGGACAGCCAAGCACTATGATTAACCTTCACGCAATACATATGGCTTGTTGCCGCCTGCACGGAAGTGTAACTGGCTGTTGAGTAATATTTCTCTATTCTACTATTTGGATAATACACCAAAGTAATTAGGATTATGCAAATGAAACTGAAGAAACACTTGTACAGTGAGTGACCGCCTCCTTATTCAACCAAACAATTAATAAGAAACAATGACAACAAATATATATATGTTATATGCGTCACTTACCTTTTTCTTAGCTTTATTCCAATGAAATAAAAATATAAAACCATAAACAATTTCGGTGATTGGTTTTGATAAATCATAAATCTCTTCGACCTGAACACCTTGAACTCCAAAATCTTCTAAAAGTAAAGTAAACAATCCAGGATCGCTTTCCAACTCCAACCATTCTGCCTGACTCATAGTGCATGTAACTAAAATGTTAATAATAGAGATAAGTAAAATGCATAATAAAAATACACATGAATAGATAATACGTTTATGAATCATCAACACTAAAGCTTTTACAAAAAAAGCTATTACTAAGTTCATTCACTAGACAAAATAATATATGTGTTGATAATTTGACCTTTAACTAAGGAATGAAACAAATTAACATGTATACACACTACACCGACACACACGAAATAATCTGGTGTATATAACATATTAGGTAACCCAAAAGTCTAATGGTGTCAAAAATGCAACTTTAAACAATACATGAACCTGTATAACATATATATATTTTCACATTCAAAGATTCTTTATACTACAAGTCAATACAAAAATTAGGTAATACAGTTTAAAAACTATGCAGTAAACATTCCCTCTACCCCCCCCCGCCTCTGACTACTAAGTAAGTCAATACAAAAAGTGTCTAGGAGACTAATTTATTCTAAGAACTGATTTTCGATAACATATCAACATAATCCAAAATTTTGGTTTACTTTGGAAAATCTAATTCTTTCTATTTTTCTATAGACAGTCATATTCGAAACAATTTTCATGCATAAAAAGGCACAGTGAGAAGTAAAGACTTAAGAGCAAAGGTTTGACAGGTTTTCAATGACTCCCTAAGTGGTCTCACTTCATGACGAAATCTACCTATGCCTTGAAATCAATCAAATCGCCTGCATACCCAACATTCAGTGAAATAAAGATTTTAAAACAGTGATGAATGGTCAAATTGTAACCAATGAGTGAAGATTGATAAGTTTAGACTAAGACTACATAATATGCGAAATACTGAGAAAAAAACTGGATTTTAATGAAAGAGTGTGGGAAAAAGTATTAAAATAAATTATTTAGCAGATGAAGAGAGTGGAAAAGGTGTTAAGAAAATGATAATAAATATCATATGAAAACAGGTACAAAATAGTAATAACAGTTGAACTTACAGTTATATTATATATCACTAGCCAAGACCCTGGCATCACGAGCCATTGATGTATGCTGTGTTTCAGAAACACGCATACAAGACCCAAGTGTGGTTATTCACCTAACCCCACCTGGCCAACAGGTTGAATCTGCAAAATTCACCTTGAGGGTGTCAGGAGATGCCACAGCTAGTTCACGAGGATTAGCTGGCGTAGGGATAGCTTTGAGTACTAGGGCAGAAAAGACATTGCTTGACTGGATCCCGGTAGATAGCCGAATGTGTGCTGTCCGCCTGAACGGATCAGTAAAAAGGAGGAAGGACTGCACTACTCGCCGATGCCTTTTCGTAATCTCCGCCTACGCCCCCACTGACTGCAGTTCAGATGAAACGAAGGATGAGTTCTACCAAAAGCTGTCTAGTTTGGTGAAAGGCTAAACGCTCAGACATAGTCGTTCTAGCTGGTGACTTTAACGCTCAAGTAGGGAAATTGTGTCAATCTGAGAAGGATGTCGGTGGCACCTATGGAGTTCCGTGCCAGCGAACCGACAACGGTGACCGTCTCCTACAGTTCTGCTCTGATAATCATTTGTTTCTTGTAAGCACTAACTTCAAACACAAGGAGAGACACTGTTTGACTTGGAGACCCCCTTCATCAAACCAACGCTGGACACAAATAGACCACATAGCAATAAGCTATCGTTGGCGTGGGTCGGTAGGAGATTGTCGCTCCTTCTGGAACACGTGTGTAGATACCGACCATGCACTGGTCCGCGCTCGGGTGTGCTTACGACTGAACGGACGTAGGAAACAGCTGGCGGTAAAACCATCACGTCCCCAGCTCGATCAGGAAACTAAATCCGTATTTCAGGAAGAACTAGCTAAACACATATCTGTGTTCGACAGCTGTGCTCACCCTGAAGAAGCTTGGAAAAATATCCAGGCAGCCATAGATACAGCTGTAAAAGCTGTGAATAAGGTAAACCCAAAGGTGAGTAAAAACCACTGGATCTCCACCGCCTCATCCGAACTGATAGATGCTAGAAGACTTATTCCGGCGAGCTCCGAATTCAATGAGGAGCGAAAGCTGCACAAGAGGAAACTTACGAAAAGTCTCCGCAAGGACCGTGAACAGTGGTGGGCGACAAAAGCCAAAGAGATGGAGAAAGCTTCGAGGATAGGCAACACCAGGCAACTCTTTAGACTCATCAGGGAAACGGGTGGGAGAAGACAAATCATTAGTGAGACAATCTCGGAAAAAAATGGCACTATAATTAGCTCCCAGGATAGACGACTGGATCGTTGGAAAGAGCATTATGAGGAGCAGTTTAATTTGCCCACAGCCACGCTCAACCTTCCGAGCATCCAACACCTCCCTGAATGGGATATAGACACAGGTCCTCCGTCCCTAACTGAGGTTACTAAAGCTGTCACCAATCTGAAACTAGGCAAAGCAGCGGGACCTGATGGAATGACTCCAGAGGTATTTAAGTACGGTGGAGACAGCTTACTGTCTGGATTAACTGAGGTACTAGGCAGCGTCTGGGAATCAGAAGAAGTCCCATCGGGTTGGTGTAAGTCACTGATTATCCCCATATACAAGAAGGGAGACAAGTCTTCCTGTGATAATCACAGAGGGATTAGCTTGACTAATATAGTATCTAAAGTCTTAGGCTCAATAATCATGCGTAGACTGAGTGGTGCTCGGGAAGCACAAACACGAGAGAGCCAGGCAGGCTTTAGACCAGGAAGAGGGTGTATTGATCATATCTTCACCCTCCGACAGATTCTAGAACATAGGCATTCCTACCGGCGTCCAACAGTCATTATATTTCTTGACCTAAAGGCAGCATTCGACTCTGTCGATCGAGAAGTTCTCTGGAGATGCTTGGCTGTAAAGGGAATTCCGAGAAAATATATTGCACTGATTAAGGCACTCTACTCGTACTCATACAGCCAGGTGAGGGCTTACGGCGAGCTGTCATCTGAACTGATGACGACCAGTGGTGTCCGTCAAGGATGCCCATTATCTCCTTTTCTATTCAACTTCATCATAGATGTGTTAATGGACTTAACCCTAGGTGACTTCAGCGACTCAGGGATTGACTTGCTACCAGGGAATAATCTCGTTGACTTGGAATATGCAGACGATATAGTCCTTCTAGGTGAGGACGCTGACAAAATGCAGAGTCTTCTGAACACATTGAGCTGCAATCTACGAACAGGATAAATGCTGTTTGACTGAAGTACATGTAAAAAACCACAGCATACATTTGGAAACCGCGGACGGCATATGGCCCAAATTTAGTTGCAGTGAATCCAATGAACTGACGCCGTACCTTTATCCTAGTTACCTACTTTATCTCTTCATTTGCTTTACCTTCCTTACTTTTCTCAATCTCAACTATTACACGACATTCAAATAATTTCTAATTATTCACCTTACTCCTTATCACTTCGTACCTGATGTACTGATGTTATGTTTAGGGACTGCACCAATGCGCAGCACTGCCAAGTCCTGTATGAATACTTACTGAACAATACCACCCACGCATGTGGTCCGGAGTCTGATCCTCGGCTGATGCACTCCTAAACCTCGTTAAGCCGGTAATAAGATCGATGAAGAGGGGAGGTTGGGAGTGAGGCTAGCAACCCTATCCTGTAAAAGTAAAACCACTGCTACCAGAACTACAGAACTAGAGCTTGAAGTCCTGTTTCACTGGAAATGTAAAGGAATAAAATAATACCAACTAGATTGATTGGAACTGTGGTTCATTGATCTAGTTGTTCGACTTCTGATCGCTTGGTCATGGGTTCGAATCCATCTCCACCTACCATGATTTGGGCAGTCAGGTAGTATGACTAGCCATTACACAATAGGTTTGGCTCACTGCCAACTGTATCGAGTAGCAGCTGTTTGCTGAGTATATTGTTTTCGTCTACTAAACTGGATAAGTGAAACAGCTAACATGAACTACACATACCACCACATATAGCATTAGCCGAAGTAGATCAACTTTGGAAAAAACAGTAGTGAAGCAAAGACTACCAATCCACAGTTTCCAACTTCTTCTTATAAGTCACCTACAGTCACCTGCTTACATGATCACTTTTAGGGTTCCAAGCCTCTGACCAGTATTCAGTCTTTTCGTTGCTCCTCCTTCCCTTTCATCCGTTTTCATGTTAAACTTTCACTGCTGTTTTTCCCAGAATTGTCAATTTGAAGTGACATTGTCTACAACCACATGCTCATGGATATGCAAACACATGAATAGCCACGCCATTGGTGGATATTAACGTCAGTCGTATATCGATCAACGGGAGCAGTGGAAGATTTATACTATTTTTACCATGTGATCGAACACCGACTACACAGTAATTCAAGGAAACGTATGTTTATTACTTAGGAAATGCGTAAAAACTACAAACAGGAAGCTAGTGCAAAATTAAATTTTGGCTAAATACAACTAAGGTAAACATCTATCGATGCAATATATTCGGAGGGAACCTGATATCACTATTAACCAGTTATGAAGCCAACTGTAAGAACCGTAACTTATTTTAGAAACAAGGTTGCAAAATGTTGGTGGGTTTAAGAAACTTAATTACAAACATGAGTACACGAAGCCACACTTCAGTTAATTCAGAGCAATATGAGAAGAGGAAACAAACGAAGTGTAAACCATTTGTATGCTGAACGTCTATTGTAATGGACAGTAGAAAACAAAGAGATGAAAGAGGAAATGAGAGATAATAATGGACAATTTCTTTACTTTATTAAGGAGACATATGAAAGTATTTGGTGAGGGCATAACCGTAAAAGTTGAGTTAGTGACCCATTTAGGAGAAGCAATTGAAACAGAGTGAATGACACAAAGCTCTAGTCGTTCAACTAGAAATCCAAGAGACGGATTCTAATCCTCTTCTAAGTGCTAAGATCTGGCAAACTAGTGTTGTTAACTTTCAAAAGTGAAACAAGAAACTAACTTTCACCTTCGCCTAGACCTGCATATCTCTATTTTTACTGTATTTTTATGCACCAAGATAAAGGAATACCTGTATTTTAAACACGAACATGGTAAAGAATGGCAGTCGAGAAAAACACACAAAAAGTAACAAAATAAAAAAGGGGTAATAGTTAGAAATTAACAGAAAGACCAATATATTGAGTATTCTTACTTGGTACATCCAAGAGATTATTAGTCACTTTCCATCACTTTCCACGATGAAACAAGAAAACTGCAGCATAACTGCTACTGATTTCGATTCCAAAAAATGCATAATAACGTCCTGAGTGACCAAATCGAATGTCCTTTCGGGAAACACCTACAGTCGTGGCATAGAGGTATAGATAAATAGAAGAAAACTATCTACAGTCTCATAGCAGCATATCATGGACTGACCGCTACTCTTTTACTAATCAGTTCCATGGCAAACAGAAAGTGGTGTGCAAACTTCTGGGTTGATGTTCAAAACATGTACTCAAGACAAAGAATTTAGCGCCACAGAATGACATTACTTAATGAAAGACAGTTTCCACCTTATCCAGGCGCTTGTACCCAGACCTCAAAATTGCCTATTGTAACCGAATGCACATAATCCCACAGATAAGACGATGATCGGAAATGCACAGGGACTCAAAATGGTTCATTTGAAGAGACTATGCATCACAAATATAAAGCCATAAACTTTGAGCCAAATAGTTTTAAGGCCAAATTTTAATGACCAGAGACGGTGTCAGAAATGGTCTGGATTAACATGCACAAATCAGTGTAGAATCTTGAACAGAAGTGCACCAGTTCAAGTTGTCACATTTTAGAAAAGAGTATATAGAAGGTCAGAATCAATAGGGGAATTACACCAAAATGGACAAACACAAGTGTTAAGAAAAGCTTATGAAACTTCCTAAAGATAAGGAGTGAATGCGCCAGCCTATTTGTTAACGATTCTCTGCAAGCCGATTACCCAAACTTCATACCAAAAGTCAGGGACCTCATAGACAGAAGGACAACGAAAGCTTCGCAAATAAATCAACCAGCTTAAAGAACACGACTAAATCACCTCTCTTTTGGTCTAATTTCAGTTCATTTAACAATGCACTTTTGGAAGGTGATGGATATCACACACCTGCGTCAAAAAATGGAGCAAGTTGTAAAATCTCAAAGAGAACTTTATATCCATCCTGGGAACTAGTCTGAAACCTTTTGATTGGGAGTGAAGTAACTACTTCCCTAATACGACTACACTGATCGACTACTTTAAATTAACAAGACCTAACCACGGCAACAAGTCGATTCGTGATAGAACAGATGACAACTGCCTATAAGAATGTGTACTACTTCGAAATCTCGAGTAGCTACTTCACTAGGATAACATGCTTCCTCGATAGTGCCTTCACAACCAAGCAAAATTACAACACAACTTATAAGATAAAATTAAGCTCAAAAACCAGGAAGTATAGCGAATACCAGAGGTTGAGTAGCAAGACTGTCCTAGAGTCTGTCACAGTGAAAACTAGACCAGTGTATTTCCATCCAGTTCTTAAATCCTTCTGGTTCTCTTGGACACATTTACCGGATGCTCCTAGTCTATGAATAGATACGCACCCTGAGATTTTTGACACCACTAATCAAGACGACTTCGTTGTAGCTACCATAAATAAATTTAATTCCTTTCTTATAATGGTGACGATCAATTCCAGTACACCGGAAATATTCTAAATTTAAACACTAGCAAGTGTGTAAGTTAATCTAGTTAATTTTTCACTACCATCCTGAACGAGTTTAATGTCAAACTGTTACGTCCTGTTAGTTTGTTTCATTTCACATTTATAAGAACTTCAGTGATTTCGTCCACATTTGGACAACCGATGTCTATTAAACCTGACGTTAGACGAAAGGCAACTTCAATGCATCTGCGACCCACCCAAACTGCTTCTTAAAGCTACATATTATTTGTTTATTAGATATATCACACAGTAAAACGGTATTATTTACTGGATGACGTTTCAAACACAATTTATCAATAAACCCATATGACTTCCGTAAACTGAAGCAAGAAAAGAAAACTATCGGTTTGAAAAATGAAGTCATTCCGACATATGTACGTCTACAAGCTTCAATCGCAACAGACAAGGAGCAATAGTGGAAAGTCCACAAAAAGTATGCTTAAAAAGGCCCACAGAAATGTTAAAAAGTTATGTCGTATCAGAAACGAAATCCAGAAGTTGAAGCCTAAATTAATGGAGACAATTACAAACAAGGATTATGATCTTATAATACAGCCCTCTAGCGATGCCAAGTCAGCAGTATTCAAAAAGTCAATTAATATTCAAATTGACAAATTTAATAAATGTTTCTCAAAGTGTTTTCCCAACAGTCTGTGAGTGAAGTCACCTTTCAACTTGAGCCGCATACAAAACCTTTGATAGTAGCTGATCGGAGCATTTGTGCACAGGGCTTTGTGGTAATATGTAAACAAGTGTGCATGCTACCCTCCGAGATGACAAGACGGGGTGAAGTTGAAATTCCTCTGAAGGCCAGTGCTTGTGATCGACGTCCTCTCCTAGGACCCTAACGCCAATACTCTCCACCAAAGCACCTCCTAGAAGATACTGCCATTGTGGCTTCAATTCCAGGGGACTAGGTGTAAAGTTCAAGAAATGCAACCAACCCACTTGTCAACTAATACAGGACAATAATTATTGTCATTAAAATACAGAAATTAGGGACACAAAAATTAATAAGATGTGGATGTGCTCCGAAAAAAAGTATAAGCCCTGCATACCTAAATGTCATAGGTTCTCAGTAGTGATGAGTCCGTTTCATAGTCAAGGACGAACCCAGGTAGCACATACTAGCACATACACACGACATGCTACTAATTCATTTGTGTCCAGTTTTCTAGCAGCCTCATCAACTGATATTTGAAAAGTTTGTTACAAATTATTAAGTTCATTACGACTGAGGTATATGCATATATACACATATGTACATATCAATGTATATACTGCCTGTGCCGTAACAAAATCTAAAAGTACGTGGTAGGATGTCTCCAAAAGCTCTGGACGCAAGTAATCTGAGGTATTCAAATGCTTATCGAAGAGGCTCATCCGTCAATATTTCTCAAACCCTTTCCTGTCAAAAACCATGACAAGCAGTAAAAAAAACATGAAAGAGGAACTGGACGAATAAAAACCCATTTTAAAAAACTAATCAGTCTGGAATTTTGCTATGGAAGGATATTAATAACAACCTCAGACACCTGCTTCACAACAGCCATAATAAACACCAGCTAAACAGGTTGGGTGGATTGAGAGGTATATCAAACTAACTACTATGACTATACTATGTATACTGTTTGCTTTAAATAACGTAAAGTACAAGGAAAGCGTAAAAGGGGAGCATGATATCCCTATTAAACTGTAAAAAGCCGTTAAATCCCTAAGCTTACCTCAAACATCAGTCAGGTACAACCTAAGTTGAAGCTGGCACGTGATTCTTCATGTTTCAATGGCCAAGGTTTCACCAATTAAACCCTGTGAAACTGTTATACAAATGGCAGTTTGAAACATTCTCTATGTTCTTTCTGGCAGTAACGAATACCGACACCTTATCTGATATCCCACATCTTGCTAAATGATTAGTAGTGTTTCTTATGTAGATACACACTCAAGATTCAGATTATAAGGGTAGGAGGCTGCTGTTGCCTATGTTAATCCTCGCGATATATATCTCTGCAGAGATCCAGTTTCTCTTTGAAAGCGTGTGGAGTCCCCAAGAATAAACTTATCCAATTTTTACTGCTATGTAAGAAATGAACATATTGTACTTTACTTTGTTTTAGCCATAAACTCTGTACTTTGAACTTTAACTCGGGTTTTGAATGAATATATAGTTCTGCCTTCGACTCTCCGTCTTCTCCACCATTTCAGCTGCCGTTGATCAACTCTAACCACCTGTTTTCTATTGCAAATTTTTGCAGGAGCACCGTAGTTTCTTCCTACGTACTTTGGTCGACCTCCGGCAACGTCAACATTGGAGAATTAATATTGAAGCAGTCTTCCCGTAGTACTGCTGGAGTCTATTACGTTTATTGTGGATTTTGGATCTTTGTAAACCCAAGTAACGAAACTTTAATATATTCTTCCCGTAACTAAACTGATTTGGTATTTTATTTTCTATTTGAATTTGGGATACTACGCTAACAGAGTAAAAGGTCCACCATAATCGTTCACCGATGGAGCTGTTACTACTTAATCAGGTAAGGAGTTCCAGACGTTGACCACTCTGTGGGAGAATCCAAACTCCTCGGTTTGAGCACCTTCTTCTGGTGACCCCGTAAATGTATATTTGAGGGAGAGAAAAAGTTTGAAAGGTCAATCCCTAAATCACCCTAGAATATACGGTTAGCCAAAATTAAGTCGCCTCTCCTCCTTCGGCATGATAATGGGAAGAGATTTAAATGCTCAATCCTCATGTCATAAGGAAGGTATGAGGTACCACTAATTCCGTTCCTACCCTCTGTACTCTTTCCGTGCTGTGTGTCTCCTTTTTGAAACATGGACTCGCCGCTTATATGCAATACTCTAGATGAGGCCTGACATATGTTGCATAGAGTACTTGGAACATACCTTCGTCTAATCGTTTGAAAGCCCTTCGAAGTGCCCATAGCATTCGGAAAGCCTTAGCGTCTCCTCGATTACAGTTTGCCGTTGTTTTTAAGTCATGGCTAACAATAATTCTTAGTCCTTTTGTTCCCAAACGTCTGACAGTTCTATGTCCCCATGGTGTACGATGTGTAAGACTTTTGACCTAGGTGCGTTACCGTGCCTTTTTTGGAATTAATTTCCAGACTCCAAAGGTTAGCCCATTCGGCTAACTTGTCCAGGTCGATAAAGACAACGTCTAGTAGATGGATTTATCCCTGGCCTCGACCCAATGTTCCCTACGTAACAGTAAGTTTGTCAAGCAGGATCGTCCTGGTCGGAAACCATGCTGTTCGACTGACAGTAAGCCATCTTTTTCCGTATAAGCAAAAGGCTAATCCCTTATGAAATTTTCTAACACAATTGCTATAATGCAGGTCAGACATACAGGCCGGTAGATACATACTAACTGCCTGTAACAGTCTTTGAAAATGGGGCATATAAAAGAATCTAACCAGCCTCTGAGTAGCCTAGACTAGGTCAGACCCATTTGAAAGATCTCGTAAGTGGAATGTCAGCCACGTCTCGTAAACCGTTAATGCCCAGCTCTTGCTACGCTCGGGCTCACGCTGTCCCTTGAAGTTTCTCAGAAACGCTTAGTAATAACGGACGAAAAAACCAAAACACCAATTGTTGACTCGAGGATTCTTTATTGTTACACCAACATATAAATCACGTATGACTAAGGTCTGTGAACAAATATTACAATAATAAATCACAATATTACTTCTGACGGTTTACTGCTGACTTCTTTCTGAACAGCGACCGATGAGACGATGACTGGTGTATTGATGCCTCCGCGAAAATTGGGGAAGTTGGTTTTGAGCAAACAACCATGAATTGATCATTCAATCTTCAACTACATTGACACTCCCCGGCAAAATACGGATCCATCCCTTTTTCCATCACGACCAATACACGTTGACTTGGATGCCATTGCGACAACCTGGGTCACACGGACAGAGCTGAAACGGAAAACAAACAGAAAAGCCAACACACCACAAGCATACTCACAGCACAATCTCACACATCAATGACGACCTGCGCCTTCCAGTTAAAGGCATCCTCTTGCAACACAATCGCCACTTGCTAGAATGACTCTTGCAGAATGCAACGTGACCATAGCACCACCTCACGATACTCTACGCTCATCCTCTTATCTACTCACTACCAATTACCCCTGCCATCGCTTGTCACTCATTCTGCCTCAGTTCTAGTAACGGTGACGTATGCGAGCCTCAGTCGTTTACACTCTTTCTCCCCGGCGTGTGGGACCGCAGCTAACAATTATCTCCGTATGCATGTCATTCTCAGCAATAGCCTCCCCGGCGTATACGACCCATCTGCTCTCTTGAACATCAATCAATTCATTCACGGATGTAGAAGACTCGAAACAACTTCAGAAGTAAGCACGACGAAAATTTTAACAAAATTATGCAATAACAACAAGGTACGAAAACAACAAGTAAACACAATGAATCCAAAAACACCAATTGATAGGACACACCACACGTATACACAAACAGTACACACAAACTCGCGGATCATGTCTCGATGGAATTCTTTTGAAGAATCGCAGGACTTACACCAGTACGCCTGCAACCCTTATCAGGTTGACGATTGTAAGTTGTGGAATGTCCGGACACAAACAAGATTAACCAACAATTACAATAATTGGAACTCATACAATTATTTAACACAAACATATGTACGATCAACACATCAGATGTGGTGGATTCTGGCACGACAAACTACCCTTGAAGAACTGTAGGACTTACAGCAGTACGCCTACATTCCTTCTCAGGTTGATGATCCAAGTGGAAGTCGTCCGGACACAAACAGAATTACCAACAGCTAGATGACAGATGATATCAATTCAGTATATACAATATGAACATATGTACAAAATCACACACCAAGCATATTGGACTGCTCATTGATGCGCTACCCTTTGAAGAATTTTAGGACTTACAGCAGTACGCCTACAACCCTTCTCAGGTTGACGCTCTGGGTTGGAAAATCGTTGCAGAGTTCATTTGCTGACTTCCCTCTATCAGCTATATCCTCAAATCTGAACGGTAACGCGCTCATGTCATTGTATCGTAGAACATAGATGACGAACAAACATACGACGTATCTGGTCAACCAAGCGTAGATACAGAGTAATTTACACCAAAGATAATAGCATTCAAATAGTAACTTGAAACTAGAAATGCCTTTATTCATGCAAGTCAATTTAACAATTACTCTCTCGTTTACACTTGGCTTATCCTCACTAAACTGAGCAATATCTTTCGTCTTTTCAAACGAACTGATACTATCATAGTCATTGCACAAGATACTTGAGTTGATGGGCGTCTGTTTCATTGTGGATGACAACACCAACGATGACCGATTGATACAAGTTGATGAAGTTAGCGGTGGATCAGAAGCTGTTGTTGCTCGACATTCAGAAATTTGTCTACCTGCAAGACCACCACCACTGCTGTCTTCTACTATCAGCTCAGGTTTAGCAATAGTATCTGATGATAGGTGGGCTACACGCTGATCAATCACACTGACGGTCTCACAAGTATGTATGCCTTCTGCAACTGCATCTGCATTTATTTCTGCTTCACGTTGTAGTTGTGCAGAACCTTTAATTAACTTAGCAGTGGCAGGCATATCCCTCATCTCATCATGAACAACCGAAGACAAATGTGAAGTATCATGATCATTATCACGAATATTCAATTAACCATCATCCATCTGGTCGACTTCATCAATTTCAAACTCTTTAATAACAGAAGTAGACAATTTTGGTTCCTCCTCACAAATCCTAAAAGGCTTTATAAATTCACTCTGACTAGTAATACCTTACAATGAAAAATGCTGGCGAATTTGCCCATCGCCTGGTTGACACTGTCCTTCACCAGTCTAAGAATATCATTAAACCTTGGCTCGATACCCTCCTCCTCTATACAAGAGCTTATTTTTACCCACTTCCTATGCAGCCGAGTAGGCAGGCGTCTCGCAATTACCTCTAGGACTGAGCTCGAGTTGAGGTCACTCATGCAATTCATAGAAATCAAGGTATTCTTATAAGTCATAAGATTATCTAAAAACTCAGTAAGTGCCTTGGAGTCATCTTGAAGTTGACTGCCGTTACCTTTGACAGCTTCGTA
Organism: Trichobilharzia regenti; assembly: GCA_944472135.2. Taxonomy (NCBI): domain Eukaryota; kingdom Metazoa; phylum Platyhelminthes; class Trematoda; order Strigeidida; family Schistosomatidae; genus Trichobilharzia; species Trichobilharzia regenti. Next base: position 72,818,922 of record OX235262.1, read on the forward strand.
TACGTTCCTTACAATCATTGAAGGTCTTCCAAACCTTTGACGTAGTATGCTCACAGCCTCGTAGTAGCCATCTTTTGGCTTCATAAACTTACAGCACTGTATAGCTCTTGAAGCATCTCCAGTGCAATACCTCATCAAATACATCAATTTCAATTCATCACTTAATAGAAAACTACTCAACATGATCTCAAACTCCTTTACAAATTGTAAATAATCAGCCGGGTTTCCATCGAAACACCGTGGTTCAAATTTAGGGAGTTTGATGTTCCTATTATCCCTGAACGGCGAAACAGTAACATCAACCATGTCATGCTTAACATCAGACACATCGTTACAATTAACAGACAAGTCACCATGACTTACTTTCCTGTTTGCATCCAAGACACTCTGTCCCTTCTTTGACCCAGGCATTGTTGAACTTGACCCAATTCCAAAAACGTTCCAGATATTGCTTGTTCAAAGAGGACTTGACCGGCACCAGGAAAGATGAACGGTGGCTATCCAAACTTTCACCAACTGTCTGAATCCGCCAGATCTGTTTCTACCGTCAGAAACTGTCAGCCACGTCTCGTAAACTGTTAATGCCCAGCTCTTGCTACGCTCGGGCTCACGCTGTCCCTTGAAGTTTCTCAGAAACGCTTAGTAATAACGGACGAAAAAACCAAAACACCAATTGTTGACTCGAGGATTCTTTATTGTTACACCAACATATAAATCACGTATGACTAAGGTCTGTGAACAAATATTACAATAATAAATCACAATATTACTTCTGACGGTTTACTGCTGACTTCTTTCTGAACAGCGACCGATGAGACGATGACTGGTGTATTGATGCCTCCGTGAAAATTGGGGAAGTTGGTTTTGAGCAAACAACCATGAATTGATCATTCAATATTCAACTACTTTGACATGGAATATACATTATATCCGCTCAGGAGATTAGCAATCTGGGGTGATGTCTATCTTGTGCAGGTGATTTCCTGGCTTCAACTTAGACAGTAGTTTCAGAACCACTGAATCAACTACCACAAGAGGGGGCATTTAAGGGCTACATCAGTTACCACGCTACAACCCTGAGTGGTACGATTAAGCGAGAATACATCACAAAAGTATTCGGAGAGCTTCTCAGCTTTTGTTTCTTCTGACTCGGCAGCCTCTCTTGTGTTGCTAATGAGGGACGGTATACCACTGCTAGTCTTAGTCCTGCGTTTGATATACGAGTACAATCTTTTTGGATAATGCACACAATCCGGTAGCAGCTGTCTCTCATACTCTATACAACTTTTGTCAATCTCATACTTACAAAGGTTTCGAGCTTTACGGTATTCCATCCGAAACTTATCCCTCCAGTTACAGCAAACCGGTCCCATAAGTTCTTTCGTTTCCTATGTAACCTCCTCACTTCACTGCTAATCCAAGTTGGTTTATGAGATAGTTTTCGAGGCATAGATCAAGGTACAAAGGGTGCGGTGGCGCACTCTAGTGTGTTCGTCAATCTCATCCAAGCCTCATTGACAGTCTGGTGTGTATTAACAGACCAGTCAGCCAGGGTTGCTGCAGATTGCAGGTATATTCGCTTTCCAAACGTTTGGGCGAGCAGCTGCTGACCTATGTATGACAGCCTGAATCCTAAACATGGAAGCGATAACTATGTGGTCACTACTGCCTAGTGGTGCCAGGCACCTAATGTCACCGACACCCTCCTTCTGGTGTGTTAGCACTAAGTCTAGAGTGGACGGATTATGTTCAGGATGGTATCGTGTTGATGCATTTATATGCTGCACAAGTGCGCATTCAAGTACTGCCGGTATGAGTTCCCTGTTGAAACAATTGCATGAAGCAGCTGATGTTGATTCCTCTTAGTTAATACGTGGGGCATTAAAGTCACCTACTATTAGACATCTGTTCTTTCTACCCCACGCCCTGAGGTGATTTAGTACGAAATCGTCATGTCAAAAATGTAAAATTGTCGTCCGCCGGCTTTCGTGCTCTGCTTGTTATGAGATATTCTTTCATCTTCAGAGTTAATAACAGTGATTCAAACAGACTGTGTTAACTGTAATGGCATACATCCCTGTGGAAATGCCCTAAAATAACTCAACGGCCGGGTTATCACCATCATATCTGATGACATGTCAAAACTTATAACCAGCAAACGACTAAATGTTTTCTGTTGGGCTTTCATACCTACATCACTACATTTTTAATCATCCCATTCTACTTGGTTCCCCCAGTGGGGTAGGTTTGTCAATTCCAGGTCACTTCAACTTCCTTTGGTGAAAGCGGTGAACTGATGGTTCAACAAGTCCACAGTCAACAGTACTGAAAAATTCATTATATGGAAGATGTAGGTAATACATTCCCATGCAACCATAGTCCCTGCTGTGAAGTTGTGCATCTTTTGGAGAAATCATACGCTAGGGAATGTAGATTTTATCAACATAAACAGTTCGCAAAGCTATTTCCTCAATCATTTCAAAACATTCCTGAGTCGTTGATCAATAGCTTCATCAAATTGCTCTCATTCTCTTGCTTCATCTGAAATAGAAGCCGTTGCCTTCGCACATAAACTTTGCTCTTCTTCGGATGTGCTACTACTAAATCTCTTCCGAATCACAAATCTTCATACCAGTACTTATGTGGCTTTCCTAAAGAAAGGCTTTTGTATTCTGGTACTTGCCTGAGATTTGGGGATGGTTGATCCCAAGCGTTAAAATTTTCATCTCGAAAGTGAATCGACATGGGTTTTGAATAGTGAAACCCTACAAATTTGCATTTATGTAGTGTGTCGGCGTGACGCCTGATCAACGCAGAACGCTATAGTCACTCAATGAGAATTAGTGGTTAAAGTGTTCGGAAGGACGTGACGAGTAACCAAGTATGAACCGTACATTCTTCACGATTTGCAGGAATCTCCTCACCTGTTGAATGATTATTATTATATCCTTTAATTCCTAGAGGAACATAGGGCTTCAGCTGCGCATCTCCATCGCCTTCTGTTTTCTGCCAACTTTTTCACCCCGCTCCAAGCCTGCCCACATGCTTTCATCTCTTCTTCACATAACCTCCTCCAAGTTACCCTTGCACTGATGACCAACTCGCCGCCTCCCTTTCGGGTTCCACTCGAGCAATGGCTTGTCTAGTGATGTCGCTTGATGGTTTGTTTCCTCAAAGTATGGCCAATCCATCTCCATTTCTTCCTGCCTATTTGTTTCACAATCGGTTCCTGCTGAGTTGGTTTGTTCATTGCCAGAGATACCTGTTTCTGATCTTTTATGGCCATCTGATCTTGAGCATTGAGCGAGGACAACTGTTAATGAAGGTCTGAAGTTTGTCGGAAATGCTCTTTATGACGCGTCAAGTCTCTGATCCCTATAGTGGGAACGAATTCACATTGGAGTTGAAAATCCGGATGTTATTTTTGATTCTGAGTGCTGTTGACCTCCACACAGATTTGAGAGTAATGAAAGCTTGTCTTGCTTTTCCGATTCTGGCTTTAATATCCTCACCAGTTCCGCCTGTAGTTGAAACAACGCTTCACAGGAGGGTAGGTAAAGGAGGTTGTTTCTTTCAGGTTCCTCCCATTTATGCTGATATTTGTCTCTTGTTGTTGCTGTTGTTGTTGGCCAGGAATCTTCATCACCCCTGTTTTCTCTATGTTAACCTGAAGGAAGTCTGATCTTCTGTGGATCCTTCTTCTGCCAGCTTGTTGCTTTTCACTTGCATATCTTCCAGTTTGTGGGAAATCGGACATATATCATCGGCGAAGTCCAGATCCTCCAGGTTGCTTTTTGTGTTAGTCCATTTTAATGCCTGCTTCCTCATTTCTCGTTGTCTGTCGCATTATCCAATCTACTGCAATCAGGAAGATCATTGGCGATAATAGACAGCCTTGCCTCACTCCCGTCTTTACTTCGAAGGACTCCGTAAGTTTCCCTTGTGGATTACTCGGCATGCAGCATTGTCATACAACTGTTGGATGAGATGTATATTTGTCGATGGGACCCCGTAGTAGCGAAGTAGTTGCCAGATCACCTCTAGATCAACGCTGTCGAAGGTTTTTTCAAAGTCGATGAAGTTGAGATAGAGCGGTGACTGCCATTCCAAGCTTTGCTCAATGATGATCCGTAGTGTGGTGATTGGATCAATACATGATTTGTTTCTCCTGAATCCAGCCTGTTCCGGTCGAAGCTTTTCATCCAGGGCTTGTTTGATTCTCTCCAGGATGATGCGACTTAGTATCTTGCTTGGAATGGACAGAAGCATAATTCCACACCAGTTTTCGCATTGACTTAAGTCTCCTTCCTTTGGAAGTTTGAACAAGTATCCGTTCTTCCAATCCTCGGGTACTTTACCCTCTTTCCACACCTTCTCCAGCGGTGGCGTCATCAAGTCCGTTGTTGTCTCTGGGTCTATTTTCAAAGCTTCTGCTGGGATTCCATCTGGTCCTGGTGCTTTCCCAGCTTTTAGCATCTTGATTGCATTCAGGACTTCTGATTTCGTCGGGAGTTCGATGTTCACTGGTAGTTCTGCTTCCGTTGTTGGTATTGTTGGGCGTGTTTTAGGTGGCGTTCCATTTAGAAGTCTTTTGAAGTGTTCAGCCCAGTGTTTTCTCTGCTCTACCTCTTTGGTGATTGACTTTCCATTGTCATCCTTGACTGGCTTAATTTGTTTCGAACTTTTGCCCGAAAGGTGTCTAGTTGTTTGGTAGAGTGTGACGAGGTCTTCCTTGCCTGCAGCTTGTTCTGCTTCACTTGACATTGCTTCATAATATTTTCTTTTGTCTTCCCTGGCACTCTTCCTCAGTCTTTTGTTCAGCGTATTGTAGCTTGCATTCAGCTCCTGTTTCTGTTGCTCGTCAGTGCACTGGATAATCTTTTTTTTCACTATCCTTCTCTCCTCTATTAGTCTCCAAATGTCCGTAGTGAGCCACCGTTTGTCCTGTCTCTTCTTTCTGCCTAGAACTTCCATGTAGGTTTGACTCCACACTGTTTTCAAGTTGTCTCAGGGCTTTCCGACGCCGACCTCTTCGCTAGTGTTGATTTGTGTCTCGGCTTTTTCCCTTATGCTTGCAATGAAGATGTCCTTTGTATCTTGGTCCTTCAATTTTTGAGTGTTGAACTTGGCTTGTGGTCTATCTGCAGCTCCTGATTCCCTGAAAGCTTTTAATTTGATTTGGATTGTCCCTTGTACGAGATAGTGGTCTGATCCAACGTCTGCTCCTCTTCTTACTTTTGTGTCCAGTAGGCTGCGTCTCCACTTCCTTGAGATTGAGATGAAGTCGATTTGGTTTTTGGTTTGCCCGTCTGGTGACACCCATGTAGCCTTGTGGATATCTTGTGTTTGTATACGCTTTCGCCAATCACTAGTTCGTTGAGGGTACAGAAGTCGGTGAAGAGTTCTCCATTTTCATTCATTTCTCCGAGAGCTTCTCTACCCATGATGAGTTCCCTTCCTGTGTTGTCTGGTCCCAGTTTGGCGTTCATGTCTCCCATTAGTATTTTCATGTCACCAGCTGGAGTATTGTCCATTATTGCCTGTAGTTGTCTGTAGAATTCTTCTTTCTTTTCGAGGTCTGCGGTGTTTGTGGGTGCATAACATTGTATGATTGACACTTTCCTTCCTTTGGAGTTGAATCTGGCGGTCATTGTCCTGGACGAGATCGCTTCCCATTGCATCAGGGCTTTCGTTGCCGTTGGTGACATCATGATAGCCACGCCCTCGGTGTGCGTGTGGTTATCTTCTGGGTGACCGGAGTAGATCACTGACTCACCCGTTGACAATTTGGTGAGTCCACTCCCATTCCATCTGCTTTCATATTTTCCCAGCACTTGGATTCCGTATCTTTTCATCTCGTTGGCGATCTGGGCAGCTTTTCCGATCTCGTACATAGTGCGGACGTTCCATGTCCCCACACAGACTTTGTCTTTTGGTGCAAAGAGGTTCATCGTACTGAAGTTTCTGTAACAATTTTTGTTTACAGGGTGGGGTTGCTAGCCTCACGCCTGAGAAAGGAATTGTTACATTAAGATAAAGTCTAGAGAGAAGCGACCTTTTGGGTTGCTCCCCTTAAAATCGGAAAGCAAGGGATAAATCAAGCAGAACAACACCAGCAAAAGGAAAACAGTTCACAGCAAAAAGGGCAAAAAGCGACAACAACAATACTATACAACAACATGCAGTACAGTTAAGCGCAATTAACTAAACTGATACCAAAACCATAGACTCACTGATTTCGGCCAACTTGAACATATAAATCCAATAATATATACAGTCACAGATATGAGTTAGTGGTAAAAGGTCACAAATTGTCAAACAGTTTGTTATAGGTATTAGTAGTCAAGATTATATCCACAAAAGTTCGAAAGTAAACGGATTGCAATAATTTCCAGAACTTCGTGGTGAGAAACAACAAAAAAGTGAGAGTTTTATGTATCTAAGCTAATCGAAAAGCCTTCAGTAGGGACTATAAATTCATGAATTTTTAATATCCCCTGTTGAATGGCACTAAATGGTAAATGGCTTTTCATGTGTTCGGCTAAGTTTCCTCACTCTACCTGCCCGCTACTGTGCTTCAAAAATAGTTGTTCAGAAATTACAAATATATTATTCAGTAGAACGTGTTTTTGTTCATTAATCTATTCTGATATGTCAATGGGTTTCCGGATTGATTTTCTGGTTCGCATTACAAGCTTCCACCAATATATAAGGTATCTAGTTGCACTTCTGACGGAAATAAGATAAATTTGAGCAAAACGCAGACTCAGGGAGTCAATGTAGTTGAAGATTGAACGATCATTTCATGGTCGTTTGCTCATACCCAACTCCTCCATATTTTTCACGGAGTCATCAATCCATCAGTCATCGTCTCATCGTTCGCTGTTCAGAGGAAGATTAAAAACTATGAGAAGTATTATCATGATTTATTCTTATAACATTTATTCTTAGACCTTTGTGTAATAACCTTATTGTTGGTTATATGTTAGCGTAAGAATAAAGGATTCGTGAGTTGCCAATCAGTGTTCTGGTTTTCGCGTTGGTTAATACAAAGTGTTTCTGAAAGTCTCCGAGGGACAGCGTGAGGTCCAGCGTAGTAAGAGCTGGACATTGACAGTTTATGAGACTTGGCTGACACAGGGTATTTTTTATTTTGACTGAAATGACCAGACGCGTCATTTTGCTAACTAACTACCTTATTCTCTAGCAGGGGTGAGATCTGACGACGTGCCAGGCTTCCTGATACCTTGCTGCTTTTAGTATAAGTAAAACGACGTCTCCCCAAGTAGTCCCAATATTCTAGGAAGCCGGTTAGTTACACTGCTTCAGTGACTCTGAAATCATTTCTCCTTTGCCTCAACTAGAACCTCTGATTGTCTTACAGCCATCCATCTCGCTAGACCTGAACTTTAGCCACACTACCTGATGACTTTCTAGCCCGGTTCACCCAACTTGGTCACCGCAGTAGCTGCCCTTCTGTTTCTTCAAAGCTCAACCACCCGCAATCTTATACGGTCAGCACAGATAAACCAAATCACCTCTGAAACAGAAATGCCTGGGATTCAAAAGGATTATGAACTTCTTTGACCCCCTGCAACATTACCAGTAACTGTCTCAGTTTAGCATTTAGTGTAGTCCTCACAAGTATTCAAGAGATATTGTGCTTCCTATGGCCATGAATGACGAAAATGTCGTAACAACCCATTGGCATCTTGATTTACTCAACCCTTAATGTGCCATTTCATTCTACAGAGAAAAACAGGTATATTCTAGAGAAAAATCTACGTTCACCACTAGCTACTGTAGAGACGTATCATATGGAATCATTCGTTTTCGGAAAGCATTGCCACTCTAAACCGTCTGAATTGAACTACTCGACAATAAAGTAAAAATTGGCATCTGTATTTTATTCAAGAAACCAATTAGAGACGTTTTGAAAGGAAATGCTATAGGTTCATTCGTTCTTCCTTTATGTGTGAAAGTCACACAAGAAACGGTTTCTGAAAACAAACTGCCCCAAATTTTTCTTCAGCTTTCAGTTTGTTTACATCACCACTTCTCTGTGACCGTTTCAGCCACCACTAAACCAGGTCTTAGAAACCAGATTACGGGCAATTTACCCGATGTCCCCAAAACAATGCGCATACATCTGCAATTGCTTTCAATGGCTCTTGAACCCAACAAGTGGGCAGGCGAAGTACATCACAAGAATAACTGCACATACTTGATTGTGCAAAGAAACTGCAGACGTCAAAACTCCATTCGTACCGAGGTTCGCTCATCACTATTCTTTTTCATCAGAAAGAATTACCTCATGAATTTTTGTTCCCTGTGCCTTACGTTCACCTAGAATTTTTGTAATATAAATGATAAATCGTTTGTTTGATATTCAGAACACAACCTTTTCCAAAGTGAAGCTATTTTACGACTAGCCCACCAATATAGAATTGGAATAGATCGTATTCATACTAAATGAACAATCGTGCAGCACTGCTAACAGTTGAATTCACAGCCCTTGCAGAACATAATAATAATAATAATAATAATAGTATATTCTCATTTTGTACATGAGAGACGCCAGTTTACAGGCATCATCAATATGATAAATTACATATACGATTAGCAATCATAATTAATAATAATGTTTTAATAAAGTACACATTTTTTCCTACTTGTGTAGGACACACCAAATATACAGGCATGGATAAGCATTAATTAAATTTCATAAATTCGGTTTATGGTTAAGTTACATGGTTGCTGGCGTTTTTGTTTTAATAATAATTATAATAATGTATATTCTCATATAAACATATAAATTTACATGAAAATGCATGCCATTTTTTAGGTCTGTGGGAACAATATGATAACCAGTCATTCAATGGAGCACATCATGAAATATAGGAATATTGACTTCGCATTAACAAAAAAACCCAAGTAAGTTTTGGATGGATTAAAAATACTTGGGAAAAAATAAAGCTTGAAGTTATTCCACAATATAACAAGTCATTCAATGGAGCACATCATGAAATATAGGAATATTGTCTTCGCATTAACAAAAAAACCCAAGTAAGTTTTGGATGGATTAAAAATACTTGGGAAAAAATAAAGCTTGAAGTAATTCCTCAATATAACCTGGGTGTGTACAAATCCGAATCTCATTTTTGATTTGATTTATATCCAAATTGGGTAATAAGGAAGCTATTTTTACAGATACGATCAGTTATGTTATAAGCTACAATCGTGAAGTTGTATTACAAATTGATACTTTTCCATTGGTATAAGAGTATATTCCACAAATGTAATCCACAAATGTAATCCAGGTTGCGTCGTGGAGAAAGTTAATTCGTTATTAACCAGGCAACTGAAAGATACGGGACCAATAATGTTTGCAGATCATTTGTCATTGTAAATGGTCAAATATCCACATTATTCATTCTCATTCAAAAAGTCAAATGGAAGCTGAAATGGTGAGAGAAAAAAGAAGACAAACAACAGCAACGCAAAAGAAAGCAACGGGAGTCCTTAAGGAGTGATTAATAAATATATACATATATATTCTGTTTAGTAACTGTGGTTATTTTGGTACACAAACTAACTAGTCCCGTTATGCTAACTTTTATATTATGTGTGAACTAATATTACTGTCCTGTGTAGAAATGTTAATCATCTAGTTCCAATAATATTAAAATTTATAATTGTAGTTTGTTGTAACTACACGTTTAAAGAACTTAAAATATCTATGTAGGGTGAAAAAGAAGGTGTAAGAGTCAGGCGCAAAAGTGCATTGTCATCTTTGAGCAGTCTGGTGACTGAGGAGATGAACACTGGAAGTGTGTTTGCATCGCGCACATTAGCTGGTAGTCTATTCCAAATGACTGAAAACTTATTTAAGAAGAAGTTGTACCGCACGTAAGTCTGACAGTGCTCTATAGCAGCTAGGTTGTGATGATTTCTAAGATTGTAACTGACGACAGCGGTAGGTTTAGTTATTGGCTCGGAGGAATGCAAGAGAAGATTAGTTAGCTTATAGTAAAAGATTAGGTTTAGCTTAAGGCGTCTTTTCCAGAGGGGTTCTAATCTTAGTCTTACGCATCTCTCATGGTATTCCAGACTACTTTCTAAACCAAGAGTTCTTGAGGTAAACTGCCGTTGCACTCCCTCTAATTTAAGCTTGTCATTTTGTCTTAGTCCGCTAAGAATAAACGGGCAGTATTCTAAGATAGGTCGGACACATACTTTGTATAATAAAACCCTAGTTTCACAACAAAAGAAATTGCGTGTTATGCATCCTATCAGCCTACGCGTTTTACGTCTGGCATAATCAGTCTGTTCAGCGAACGTTAGGTTACTAGAGTATCTAATACCGAGATCTACGACTGAATTGAGCTTAGCTAGTTTTCGCCCATTTATTTCAAGAGTTAGATCAAGCTTACTGTTGCCGATACAAATCCAGCCGCATTTGTCAATGTTAAAATTTAGGCAGGATTCAGCACACCACGTTGCAAGGCTACTTAGTTCAAGATGTATTTTATCTACCATATCGCTTAATTCATGAGTGTAGCAGGAGTAGACGACTTTGAGGTCGTCAGCATATAGGAATGGTTTACCTGAGGTGAAGCACTTGCAAATGCTGTTAATGTAAACTGTGAATAAAAGTGGACCTAGGACACTACCTTGCACGACCCCACTTGAGATCTGCCTAGGGTGAGACAATACAGATCCAACTTTGGTTATTTGTACCCTGTTGCTTAGAAATGATTTTAACCAGTTCAGTAATGGGTTGCGAATTCCACAAGAGTACAGCTTCTCAAAGAGAATACTGTGAGATACCATGTCAAATGCCCTAGATATATCGAAGTATAGAACAACGACTAGCTTACGTGCTTCGCGATTACTAGTGATGCAGTTGAAAAAGTCGAAGTGGCAAGTAACGCAGGATCTATTTTTGAGAAATCCGTGTTGAGACCTTGTAACAAGATCTTCCCTAATTAGGTAGTCTGACAATTGATCTTTACAACTTTCTCCATGATTCGTGAGATAACTGGGGTTATATTTATGGGTCTGTAATTGCGGACGTTTGCCCTATCACCAGATTTGTAATGTGGAATTATGAAGCTAGTTTTCCACTCACTAGGGTAAGTGCCAGTGTCCATAGATATTGAGAAGAATTTAAGAAGTAACAGGGTATATCACACCCACTGTTTTTGAAAATTATCGAAGCGAGGCCATCCGGTCCCGTACTAGTGGAAGGTTTAAGGCTTTTAATTGCTTGTACTATTAACTGATTAGTGAACACAATGCTTTCAAGGGAAGAGATAGTAAGGGGAGCGGTTTCACCAGGCATATGTGTTTCTAAACTAAAGTTTGCAAACCAATCACTGAAAGTTCACAGATAGTGGCAGGTTCATTGTAGATTACTTTGTCGTGAAGTAAGTATGGGATTTCCCTCGCTGACTGCATTCGTTTTTTAAGAAGTGCCGTTAAGTTATAAACTTTGGAGGTACTTTCAAGTGCCGTTAACTCTTCGTCGAGGTCCTTTTGAGAACGTAGGCGCTTGATAGATTCAAGAGACTCGTGGATTGAGAGCAATAGTGATATGTCCTTAGTGGAATAGTACTGTTTCTTCAGTTTCCTTAACTTATTACGGTGTGCCCTTGGAATATATTCAGTTCGGTGTCTACTTAATTTCACTATTTTCTTTGGGCAACTGTATCTAGACAAAGGGTAACATTCCTGTAAAACAGGGTTACTAAGGCCTCCAGGGAGTCAGTGGTAAAATAGTCATCCCATTGACAGAGTCGAATAAGTTCTTGGACTAATCCCCAGTCTGTATATTTGTAACTACGACATATTGTGCTTCCTGAGTCTTGTTTGTTTCCTGTATTTAGTGGTGAGAAAGGCAGAGAGCAGAGTACCATTCTATGGTCACTACTGGAAAATCTATTACCAACATAAGTGGATACTGGGATTGTGTCATGACAAAAAACAAGGTCCAAATGTTGTCCCCACGAGTAGGTGTCTGGACGTGTTGTTGCCATCCATAACAGTCTATAGTGGCAAGTAATTCGTCGAAGCGTTGGGGGCCGGAACTAGTTAGCCAATTAACTTCTGGAAGATTGAAGTCCCCTGCAATTATTTTGTAATTAGCACTAAACGAGGATGCATGTGCAAACGATTTAGCTAATAACGCATCAGTTTCTTTTGTTGCGCTTGGTGCTCGATAAACACAGCCTATGAGAAGTTTGTACTTATCTCCATGTAAGACAACCCAGAGTGAGTCAGGTACATTATTCATTGTTTCATCTTCCACCTTACTGACTACAAATGAGTTATGTATATATATGAGACATCCTCCACCACGCTTGCAATCTCTGTTTGCACGGTGTACAGTGTAATCATCGATACCTATATGCACATCAAGTACTGAGGATGAGCACCATGACTCAGTAATCAGAGCTACAGTAGGCTTGGCGACTAATAATAATGTCCTTAGTTCAGATATCTTATTGATTAAGGAGCGTGCATTAATTAGCAATATCGTGAATAAGTCACGGGATACTACAAACTGGCTTAAAATGTCACCATAACCTAAATCTATTTGTGCGTCAGCACCGCAAGAATTTATGAATGAAAAGGAGGTCGGACTGGGTGTCTGCACATCGGAGTTGGTGTGCAATGAGGTGGTCCTAGGTGCCATGGGTCGTACCAGTGATTCAGGACACCTGGAAAATTTACCATGTGTTCCTGGATATAAGGGTAGTACAGGTTGGGCCTAGGTTGGCGGTTAAAAGGCATAGCATCAGAAGGTCTACCCATCCAACTGCTATTCGTCATACCGGTATACACCTTCGGGTTGTTTTTATAACTTAAAGGGAATTGTGAAGGAAGGTGCTTTGGCTGCAAGACTTTAGGAGTCTTGGAGCCTGACTTTCTATAAGGTGGAGCATGCGGAACACCTCCAGATGTACTTATGTTTCGAGAGGAGTTTTTCGTAACAAGTGATGGTTTGTTGGCATTCTTACTCTCAGCAGGCTTATTGAATACAAAGTATTCTTCCCCATCATTAGTCTCAACCCTGCGAAATTTGTTCATCGTGGTGAGGTTACTACGTTTGGGGGGAAATTTCTTAGAACAACTTGCAGAAGTTCTAGTCATTTTAACATCTTTCGATGAGGCTTTGTTTACAGGGGTACTGGTATCTAAATCAGTTCCTAGTTCCATTGGCAGGTGTGGTTGTTGTGTAGTTTGCTGAATGCTAGTTTCAGCACTAGGTGTCTGTTGCTGTGCACGATCCTTATTTGGTAAATCAAAGCTAAGCTAGAGGAGGTGACCAGGTTATTACTACGCATTATTCTGCGCTGACACGGTGTTTTATCCTGAGCTACGGTTATAGACTTATAACTGCTATTCAGTCTTAAGTGATCCTGACATTTAGTAAACTTACTAGCATCAAGGGAATTACTGAATTTAAAAATGATTGGGCAATTAGCCTGGTTAGACTTTTTACGAAGTCGTTTGCATTCACATGGAACACTAGCCATGCCGCAACAAATCAGGATTTTGTGTCTTACAGTTTTCAGGGGCAGAGAGTCTGGGACGTTGTAAACTATAGCTTGGTGAGAAGAGGTTATACGCTTCATCACCTCCGTAGCCAAGCAGTCAATCAGATTTTCAGCTTTATTTAGGTTGTCTGGAGATATTTTAGGATGCCTTTCTAAAAGACAGGCTATTGGGTCTAAATTCAAAAGCTTATTTTGAGTTACATCCAGTAAACACTTAACCTGGCCAATATCAGAACGGCTCTCCGTGGTATTTGAGATTGGCAGTGACATACTATCAAACTGATCTAATTTTTTCTGAATTTCACTTACTTGCCTCTGCATATCTTTCAAAAGGAGGTTTAGTTTACAGAACTCAGAGTTCTCTAACAGAACATCTTTCACCTGTATCACAGGAGTGAGATCTGCACTCAAACCATTTTGAGAGCTAGTAGTTGATACTGTATTACCAGGCGGTAATGCAGTTATAACCGAATTTAAGCCACTATCTAAAACAATTGTGTTTCTACGAACACGTTTTTTAGAGATTTGGACCATAATTTCAAGAATTATATGACAATAAGCAGTAAATAAATTTCAGAGCAAACACGTGCAAAAATGTCACCAATTTCGAACGTACCGCCAAGATCGTATTCATACTAAATGAACAGTCGTGCAGCACTGCTAACAGTTGAATTCACAGCCCTTGCAGAACATGCAGCCCATACCCTGGCAGAATTGATCTCATGGACATTTTTCAGGCTACGTGAAAACTTTTATTTGTAACTGCATGCAGTTTCGCAGGTATTTCACTACGCTTGTTCGAATGGATTTGGAAGTGCTACTTTCATCCAGAACCTCCTTGCTATGTAAAACATAAACTGACCATTTTTCTGTCATACATCTTCCGGAAAATCCATTTTCACCCAAAACCTCAGGACTTTAGTGTATTGTTTGTATCATTCCAGTAAGCAGGTATTCCATGAATTCGCTTGCGTCCAGGTAAGAAAGCCAGTTCAATGCAGGTTGAAGGAATGCTATAAATAACAAGAGAAAAATGTATTTCAAAGAAGAAACAAACAGGGAGAAGTTACGTATTTATTTTCGATAACTTCTTCGTCATCGGCTTTTCACCAATATATAGTTTTTCCATCAGAATTTCGCCAATTAAGCGGCTGTTGTAGTCCATCAGTTTTAGATATTAATGTTGAAATTAAGAGGGTGAAATTCATTAAAACAGTTAACTAATAGATGTTAGCAACAAGATACCTAAGTTTTGAAGGAGGGTGAAAACTAAGGATGTAATTCAAGATAGTTTAATTCGTGGGAGTTAGCAATACATAATCAAGAAATTTGTAAAAGTATGATGATTGAAAAGAATAGAACGAATCAGCAGAATTACGCAAACTACAAATAAGTTAAGAGAATTGGTAACGATTGAAAAAATAATAAAAACAAAATACGTTTATGGAGTGATGGGGGGAGTTCTTCGTTAAAAAGTTAACACATATAATGTAGTTAGCCGTGACAAAAAAGGCTGTACAAGTTTCTTTTGAACACAAATTCGGCTAGTTCACATGAATTCCAATCACCTCTGTTGTATGTAAAAGTCGTATTCGTAGACCATGAGACAGGCTGGATGAAACACTATTAACAACTTTAAAAACTTTGTTGGAGTCAACTTGATGTCCATTACCAACAAGATGGGCTATTACTGAGCTGCGTATAGTTTTATCCTGACCTTTGCAAAACCAAGATGGAAGGTGTTGAAAAATTCGATAGTGAATTTGCTCAACCATATGTCCAGCGTGACTATTTCCGCACGAGTAGTTAAATAGGTAAATACATATGGAAAAGGTAAAACAGGGTAGTTTTCCTTTATTTCTTGAACTAAGTGTCTGTTGACACGTTTAGAGCTTTGAGATAAGCAGGTCATGTTCACTGCTTAGGTGAATCGGTTAAGCTGAGCGTACCCGTTGTGGCGTCCATATTTTTGGCACGCTACTGTGTTGCCTTCAGTCATTCACGTGCTCAACCTGCCTACCTAAGAAGTTGTCATCGCTCTTCATCTCATCCCAAAATATATTCTACATTTCGGAAAATAAGACTGCTGGTTTTATTTAACTCTACCCTAAGTAGAACAGGTAAGTTGAAGGGTAGAGGATATACATATTTATATATACACTCCAAATGGCAGGGGTTCCTCACATTCAGCACAACCAGTTAACTTAAATAGTGAATAAATAAATAAATTGAACTGATATAAGGATGACAGTATAAGAATTCAGCCTTGTGTTACATCCCACTCGGATGTGTTTTCTCGGATAATTCGCAAACAGTAATCACTGAATAGAAAACATTCTGTAGGCCTTATGAAACTCATAAACTGACACACTATTTTTGCAGGCAATATAGTGTTTCCTCAATAAAGTGAGAATTGGATGTTTCGGCTGCATAAAACGAGTAAGTGGTATCCTGGCATTACAAATGACTACAACAAGTCTAGGAATCATGCACTACAACTTTTACTTGACTGAATACTGCAGCAGACTTTACATAAACACTTGACAGATCAAATTTATACAGGAAGTCAGTAACAATTAGTAAACTAAAAGGACTTTCGGTTTCCATAGGAGTTCTGCATGCCGAATTTATTCCTTTAAGGGCCTACAGAGATTACAACTTCAATTAAATAACACTGACGTGGAAGGAATTCCACTCATTTTATTCTAAAAACAGGAGAATTCGTAATGTTTTACTTTATGTAAATGCAGTTACATACAGTTGCACTAAGAACTCAGTGCAACTCGATGCACAATAGTATGTATACAAATAAACTAAAAATAATGTCCTCCTCATCTTATGAACGACTTGTCCTTATTCCGGGATTATAACTTTCTGTCGCCTATGAGCCTGAGTTATGTCTAGGAAATCGCAATATTACATCAGTTAAATCTTCCCCCAAACCAAGGCCACTTGAAACCAATAGCAACAAGAGTCATTGCGGGGATATGCAGTGAAGTCGCTCGAATATCAGCACCCAGTGTTGACCAGTGAAATCAGCAGACTAATAAATTAGGAAAATTTACCCTTGCACATTGGTGGAATTCCCTGCACTCCACTTTTTGTTTTGTTCAGCTGATGAACTGGGGCTTCTAAACTTTGAACTACATTCGCAGTTATGCCGGAGTGTATTCAGCCTATATTAGAGAAGTTGCCCCGATCCTTCCATTTTCATTCAAATTAATTTCTCACTAAAAACCATTGTAGCCACGGAAGACGGTGGCAGAACCACTTATTCTCAGATTAGCATACATATGTGGCATGATTCACATGCCTCACATTAAAACAACCATCCCCCAGGTTATCTGCATTATGCTGGTTTTGTGGTTTTCAAATATACTCTTGCTTCACAAATCTTCACTGAAATTCCCTAACGTACATTCCGTCGCGATTCGCCTAAGCATAATAGCCTAAGACATGTCGTATAACATACTGTTCCCCTGAACAGAACCACACTGTAGCCGCTCCAAACATCACAGTGCTACCCAATACTGGTGTGTCTTCATACAGAAATCTTTATCCCACTGTACCATCTATGGAGTTGTCTAGAATCAACACGATTCTGTTTGTCTCCTGTTCTGGTAGTGTAAATAGGATCACGTTACTCTGTAAAACTCTACGATCCTTCCCACTTTCGAGGATTTTACATGAATACGGTCAGCCTCTGTCAGTCACGTCTCGTAAACCGTTAATGCCCAGCTCTTGCTACGCTCGGGCTCACGCTGTCCCTTGAAGTTTCTCAGAAACGCTTAGTAATAACGGACGAAAAAACCAAAACACCAATTGTTGACTCGAGGATTCTTTATTGTTACACCAACATATAAATCACGTATGACTAAGGTCTGTGAACAAATATTACAATAATAAATCACAATATTACTTCTGACGGTTTACTGCTGACTTCTTTCTGAACAGCGACCGATGAGACGATGACTGGTGTATTGATGCCTCCGCGAAAATTGGGGAAGTTGGTTTTGAGCAAACAACCATGAATTGATCATTCAATCTTCAACTACATTGACACTCCCCGGCAAAATACGGATCCATCCCTTTTTTCCATCACGACCAATACACGTTGACTTGGATGCCATTGCGACAACCTGGGTCACACGGACAGAGCTGAAACGGAAAACAAACAGAAAAGCCAACACACCACAAGCATACTCACAGCACAATCTCACACATCAATGACGACCTGCGCCTTCCAGTTAAAGGCATCCTCTTGCAACACAATCGCCACTTGCTAGAATGACTCTTGCAGAATGCAACGTGACCATAGCACCACCTCACGATACTCTACGCTCATCCTCTTATCTACTCACTACCAATTACCCCTGCCATCGCTTGTCACTCATTCTGCCTCAGTTCTAGTAACGGTGACGTATGCGAGCCTCAGTCGTTTACACTCTTTCTCCCCGGCGTGTGGGACCGCAGCTAACAATTATCTCCGTATGCATGTCATTCTCAGCAATAGCCTCCCCAGCGTATACGACCCATCTGCTCTCTTGAACATCAATCAATTCATTCACGGATGTAGAAGACTCGAAACAACTTCAGAAGTAAGCACGACGAAAATTTTAACAAAATTATGCAATAACAACAAGGTACGAAAACAACAAGTAAACACAATGAATCCAAAAACACCAATTGATAGGACACACCACACGTATACACAAACAGTACACACAAACTCGCGGATCATGTCTCGATGGAATTCTTTTGAAGAATCGCAGGACTTACACCAGTACGCCTGCAACCCTTATCAGGTTGACGATTGTAAGTTGTGGAATGTCCGGACACAAACAAGATTAACCAACAATTACAATAATTGGAACTCATACAATTATTTAACACAAACATATGTACGATCAACACATCAGATGTGGTGGATTCTGGCACGACAAACTACCCTTGAAGAACTGTAGGACTTACAGCAGTACGCCTACATTCCTTCTCAGGTTGATGATCCAAGTGGAAGTCGTCCGGACACAAACAGAATTACCAACAGCTAGATGACAGATGATATCAATTCAGTATATACAATATGAACATATGTACAAAATCACACACCAAGCATATTGGACTGCTCATTGATGCGCTACCCTTTGAAGAATTTTAGGACTTACAGCAGTACGCCTACAACCCTTCTCAGGTTGACGCTCTGGGTTGGAAAATCGTCTGGTATTTCATCCTCCGACTCTCGGCTCTCAGCACCTTCCAGTAGACACAGTTTTCTAATATCTCGCACCAATATTCGACAACTTTTTCTCACCTCAACCTTCCTCACCAATCCATCACCACTACAGGTTAGCCTTATTACCACTCCCAAAGGCCACCTACCTGTGGCACATTTATCTGCTACTAATACTATGTCACCAACCTTTAAGTTTCGGCACAACTTTTTCCACTTGTCTCTGGTTTGCAGTGTTAGAACATACTCCTTTAACCATCTTTTCCAAAATATATCTTTCATGTGCCTGGCTTGTTTCCATCTTTTAATCGTAGGTATTCCTTCCCCGCTTGAGTCCTCTATGCCAGGGTTGCCTCTCAATAACAATAATTTATTTGGGGTTAACACATCAAAATCCTTGACGTCGTCCCTCACAGGTGATAACGGCCGGTCATTTAATATTCGTTCAGCTTCACAAAAAAATGTCTCCAGCGTTTCGTCATTCAAACTCTGGTTTTTAATTATGGAGCTTAAAATACGCTTGATAATTCCTATAAGTCTTTCCCATAGCCCGCCTCTATGGCTGGCATGTGGTGGGTTGAAGTGCCACTCGATGTTCCTTTTCAGTAACTCTTCATGAACTCTCGTTTGGGGACCTTCGAAGTACTCTTTAAGCTCGGCGTGACAGCCAACAAAATTAGTCCCTCTGTCACTGAACATCATCTTCGCTACACTCCGGCGATTTATAAATCTATGTAACGCTAGCACGAATGAATCAGTAGTTAGCGAATGAACCATCTCAATATGCACAGCTCTCATTTTCAAACAGGTGAATAAACAGCCATATCTTTTACATAGGGTTCTGCCTCTCTTCACTACAAAAGGTCCGAAAAAATCCAACGTACTCAAATGGATAATTCCCTTCAGAAGCTTGCCACGCTGGGAGTGGTGCCATCATCTGCTGTACTGGACGAGCATTTCGGAGTTTACATTCCATGCACTTATCAATTATTTTACGGACAGCAGTACCTCCCTTCACTATCCAGAACTTACATCGAATACTTGATAGTACTTGCGAAGTACCCAAATGACCTTCAAGAACATGGTAGTGTCTTATAATGAGATCAGTGACTGGATGGTAGCAAGGTAATAAAGCCGGATGACGGGTCTCATATGACGATTCTAACATTTGTAGACGTCCACCAACTCTAGCGATCCCTTCGGAAACTATCGGAGATAATCTATCTAACCGCACCTTGAAATCTGCGAAATCGGGACTATCCTCCTTGGCAATCTCACCCCACGCTTCCCACTGAGCAGCCCTCAAAATCGCTAACTCTGCATTTCTAATATCTTCGACTCTCAAAGGCCCCACATTCATATTTTCGTATCCCGCAAGATGCATGACCTTTAAATACGTAACATATCGTGTCAACCACGCAACAGCTTTCAGTAGTTTGTACCAAGAAGAATAATATTTAAAAAGTGGATGTAAACCTGAATGTCTTTCTTGAGTAGATGTTAAACTGACACTTGTCTTCAACTCCAAGGCACACTCGTTTATCGGTGGTTCATCTTCTCTACGAGGCCACATACTATCAGCCCTTAGCAAGAACTCTGGACCTTTCCACCACTTATTTTTAACCACATTCATATCAATAACTCCTCGCGAGGCTAGATCAGCTGGATTTTTTCCAGACGGTACGTACCTCCACTGCTCAACAGTTGTTAGTTCACGAATTTGAGATACTCTGTTAGCTACAAAACATGCATATCTTGCTGACTCGTTGCGTATATAATATATCACAGACATCGAATCAGTCCAAAACGTTACGGGATGCTTGGGGTAATCCAACTCTTTACACACCGTTGTGAATAACTGCGCAGCTAGTAAGGCTGCATTAAGTTCTAATCTCGGAATCGAAACCGTCTTTAGAGGTGCAACTCTAGATTTACCCATCACCAGGCTAACATCTATATCATTCCTTAAGGTGGTTCTGATGTATACGGCTGCACCAAATCCAACCTCAGAGGCATCAGAAAAAACATGGAAGTCAATTATATCATGATTTCTCGACGGCTTAAGTGGACGTGAGACGGAATGTAGATTCAGCATTCTTAAACTGTTAACCCACCCCTTCCACTCTTCTCTCTGCCTCTCACTTAATGGTTCATCCCACTGTAACCCTTTCCTGCATGTCTCTTGAAATAACCTCCTAGCCGGAAGTAGATAAGGTGCTACTAATCCAAGTGGGTCAAACACGGACGACAACACAGAGAGCACACCTCTCCGAGTAACTGGCTTATCAATATCACCAACACTAAATCCAAAGGTATCAGAGTTCACATCCCATCGCATACCTAATGTGCGTTCAACTGGTAGAGTATCAACAGGCAAATCTCGTACGGTAGGTGCTCTGTCTTCTGGATCTATATGCTTCAAAACGTCTAGGCTGTTCGAGACCCACTTAGTTAGACGAAAGCCGGCCTTAGCTAACACTTCAGTGATGCTTGTTGCAAATCTAACTGCAGACTTATCATCATCGAAGGAGGCTAAACAATCATCCACGTAGAAGCAACAATCTATGACGTCCAGCAAATCATTAGAACCAAATGTGGACACTGCCTTTCGTAGAGCAAAATTAGCACAAAACGGGGAGGACGTGGCACCAAATGGATGCACTGTCATCCTATATTCTGACACCTTACCACAAGGACCGTCATCAAACCACAAAAACCTCAAGTGATCTCTGTCACTCTCTGGCACCTTCACCTGTAGGAACATTTCCTCAATATCCGCCGCGACAGCAACTGTAAACTTTCTGAATCTTAATAGCAGTCCCACTAATGAGCTCACGCAATCTGGGCCACTATACAGATTATCATTTAAAGAGACTCCTTCATGTTTCGCAGAACAATCAAACACCACACGGAGTTTACCTGGCTTCCTCGGGTTAAAGACGGGATGATGGGGCAAATACCACTTCCCTGGCTCACTCTGATCAACTAGTCTTTCAACGTAACCCTTCATTATATGTTTATCGACGACATCCTTATATTTGGACCAGAGTTCTGCATCTGACAGAAATTTCTTCTGTAAACCCATTAGTCTCTTAAGAGCAACTTTCCTATTACAAACCAACTGTCTATCTTTGAATCTCCATGGTAGGCCAACGCTGAAACGCCCGTTTTCGTATTTACAAGACTCCTCGGCTATTTTAACTGCTTTTAAGTCTTCTACAGAACGACCCTTCCCTGGGACACCGCAGTCACAAAACTCCTTGTCATACATATTTTTAATCATAGTTTCTAGTTTGTCCCCATCGTTTGCAACTAATGATGATATGTGGACTATGGGTATAGGTCCTCTCACTGTCCATCCCAGTGGTGTTTTCGTCGCAAACAGATCATCTCTACCTCCGAATCTCTCTTCTAATACCTTGTGAGCTTCTGGCACACTACATCCAATGAGTACTCTCACTCTTCCATCTTGCAGTGTTGGAAGAGGTATGTCACACAGGTATGGCTTACCGACAACCGTTTCACGACTAGGTACTATAGCTTCGCCAAGTTTCATACTGGAGGTAGTGTAAGCAGTATCCACTTCCACGGTTTCCCCAGTAGCCAAGGATTCTAACTGAAATGACACTCGCTCACATACTACTGTTTTCGCAGAATTGAAAGTATTTACAACCAAGGGTTGCTTTGGGCCTTTAATACCCAAGCAACCAGCCAGTTCAGCATCTATCAATGTAACGTCTGAACCATTATCCAACAATGCATAAGTCTCTACTGAAGATTTCGGTCCTTTCACCTTAACTGGTAATACCCCTAAGAAAACTTGTGGTGTCAAGGGGTCTAGAGATACTATTACAATTAACCGAATTCCCAGGTTCGTTCACTGTCCTCAGAAGTGGGTGCATATCCGTTAAACCACTACTTCCTTTGTTTGTCGCCTTACAATTCCACTTTGTATGCCCAATCTTTAAACAACTGAAACACAGCCGCTTCTGCTTTGCCATTTTTAACCTTTCTACGGGTGACATAGCGATAAAGCGATTACAATCACTCAATTGATGCATGTTATGGCAAACAATACACTCATCCTTTCTCGTTGTGTCTTGAGACTTCACCACAAATGCCTTCCTTATATTCACTGGTTCCTTAGGTTCTAACTTAGAATGCAAAATGCTGGCGAATTTGCCCATCGCCTGGTTGACACTGTCCTTCACCAGTCTAAGAATATCATCAAAAAAAAAAAAAAAAAAAAAAAAAAAAAAAAAAAAAAAAAAACCCACTTCCTTCGCAATCGAGTAGGCAGGCGTCTCGCAATTACCTCTAGGACTGAGCTCGAGTTGAGGTCACTCATGCAATTCATAGAAATCAAGGTATTCTTATAAGTCATAAGATTATCTAAAAACTCAGTAAGTGCCTTGGAGTCATCTTGAAGTTGACTGCCGTTACCTTTGACAGCTTCGTATACGTTCCTTACAATCATTGAAGGTCTTCCAAACCTTTGACGTAATATGCTCATAGCCTCAGCGTATTCCTCATTAGGGGGCATGAGCTCACAGCACTGTATAGCTCTTGCAGCATCTCCAGTGCAATACCTCATCAAATACATCAATTTCAATTCATCTCTTAATAGAAAACTACTCAACATGATCTCAAACTCCTTTACAAATTGTAAATAATCAGCCGGGTTTCCATCGAAACACCGTGGTTCAAATTTAGGGAGTTTGATGTTCCTATTATCCCTGAACGGCGAAACAGTAACATCAACCATGTCATGCTTAACATCAGACACATCGTTACAATTAACAGACAAGTCACCATGACTTACTTTCCTGTTTGCATCCAAGACACTCTGTCCCTTCTTTGACCCAGGCATTGTTGAACTTGACCCAATTCCAAAAACGTTCCAGATATTGCTTGTTCAAAGAAGACTTGACCGGCACCAGGAAAGATGAACGGTGGCTATCCAAACTTTCACCAACTGTCTGAATCCGCCAGATCTGTTTCTACCGTCAGAAACTGTCAGCCACGTCTCGTAAACCGTTAATGCCCAGCTCTTGCTACGCTCGGGCTCACGCTGTCCCTTGAAGTTTCTCAGAAACGCTTAGTAATAACGGACGAAAAAACCAAAACACCAATTGTTGACTCGAGGATTCTTTATTGTTACACCAACATATAAATCACGTATGACTAAGGTCTGTGAACAAATATTACAATAATAAATCACAATATTACTTCTGACGGTTTACTGCTGACTTCTTTCTGAACAGCGACCGATGAGACGATGACTGGTGTATTGATGCCTCCGTGAAAATTGGGGAAGTTGGTTTTGAGCAAACAACCATGAATTGATCGTTCAATCTTCAATTACATTGACAGCCTCCAACGGTGAACTTTCTTACCGTACACTTCCTATGATCTTCGACTTCAGAGTTTATGTATTTTTCCATTTCACTTCGTTCGGATTTCTGAGCGTCCATCTTATATTTATGCTTTGCATTCCTAATGATTCTTTTGCTTGGGTCCACAATCTGATCACACTCCACTCTTGGTAAGTGGGCAGGTCGTGTCTCTCTACCACAAATCAAATGAAACGATGACTTCTTTGTCGTTTTCTGGGCGGAAACAAGATATACCAGTGAAACCAAAGAAGGCTCTCTCCCTCATTTGGCTCCCCTTAAGTGCAGTCGTTCCATCAGTGTGTGGTTATTTTCCTTGTTTGTGGATAATGTGGTACCATTCCAATTTTCTTGATACCTAGCAGTTTCAAACGGGATGTAGATTTTTCAGCCTGAGAACAAGGACTTTAGCCCAACTTTGGGACATCGTGAAGTCGTATTCCTTCAGGCCCAATACCCACTGGAACAATTTTCCACGCGGGTCTCTGGCCTTCTTTAGCCATTGCAGTGGGCTATGGTCAGTTTCAGTGTGGAACTGCTGACCGAGCAGATGGAGCCTCCATCTGCCTAACGCCTACACTATTGCTAAACATTATCCCTTGATCTTTGAATACTTAATCTCCGCGAGTGTTCAAATACGACTGGTATCCTCGACGACTCCCTCACTTTCCAAGCATAGCACCCATTCCGTGATCACTTACATCTACCGACACCTTGAACTGTTTCCCAAGAACTGGCAGTTTCAGTGACATTCGCTAGTGGCCTAAAAAATATTTAACGTAGTCAAACATACGCGAACCTTCCGACCAAACAAGCTGTGACTCACCAAACAGACTGTAAGGCCGAGCTGCTATCCTGTTGAAGTTTTTCACAAACCGAATATAAAACGCTGTTCTCCCCAAAAACTGTCATGGTTCCCTCTTCGAATCCTAGATCATAATGGTATTTTCTCAGGTAGAGGTTTTATCCTATCGTTCATTAGTTTATGTACAGCGTTGAATCATTCATTTAAGCTACCTGAGTTCGTATCTTGTTGATGCGTAGTCCAAAACCTTCAATGCGTTTTAACATGCTTTTGATATGTTTCATCTGACCACTTTCCGTCTGGCTGCATATCACTAACTTATAACGTACACTTTGACATTCTCCAGGGTTTAAAGTAACAACGTCTGTCAATCAAGTCTCATAAACGGTTAATGCCCAGCTCTCGCTACGCTGGGCCTCGCGCTGTCCCTCGAAGGTTTTCAGAAATGCTTAGTATTAACCGACGCAAAAACCAAAATGCCGTTTGGCGACCCAAGAATTCTTTATTCTAACGCCAACATGTAACCAGCAATACTGGCATTACAGACTAAGGTCTAAGAACAAATATTACAACAATAAATCACGATATTACTTCTGACAGGTTTTTGATCTTCTTTCTGAACAGCGAACGATGAGACGATGACTGGTGGATTGATGACTCCGCGAAAAATATGGAGGAGTTGGGTATGAGCAAACAACCATGAAATGATTGTTCAATCTTCAACTACATTGACAACGTCATTAGTCGTCTGAATGGTATTTGTTTAAACCGATATTGTTTCCGCGTCACAACGAACTCTGTCTTATTTCCGTCTCCTTGTTTTAGCGGCAGCTGCCTGAACCGGGGTCGAGAACTGTAAACAAATTTGCCGTTTGTAAGCTGTCCACGGTTTCCGCTACAGCCGGGATGGCACAAGATCTCAGTCCTTTCATGTTGTTTAGCTGTCGGAAATCAACCCAGAATTCGTACATCCTGTTTGCTTCTCTCACTGAAGGGATTACAGAGTTATACAGGCTGTCGGCTTATTCAATAATATAATTCTTTAACTTCTCCTGAACTTGTTACTCAACTTCCCCTCTTGAATGTTATGAGGTTCTTCGTATTGTTAATTGTTTCGGAGGCTGAAAGTGTTGACGTTCACGGGGGGATAACGTACAACAATGCAAGACCTCATATTCACAACCCCCGTAGTATTTGTTCCGAGTATACGGGAGACAAATCAAAGCATCAAGTTTATCCCCCAAAATTTGAAGTTTATTTCGGGGCTACACCACACTGCACGCCTTCATGTTGCGCCCGTTGGTGCACGAACGAATATAACACGACGGTGTGACGAATGGCGTAGATGCTTGACAAGTGGACTTAAACAATGAGGTCCAGCATCCAATGTTCAGTGATGGGTGCTGTGGCCAATAATTTCGGAGAATTATCTACCTCCATGATGTTATTTCTTGACTTGCCACCAGGATTTAATGCCCCACCACGTCACATCACTTTCAAGAAACGCATTCCGCGACGGACACTGTTCTGTGTCGTTATTTGGCGCGTCTACCTCTGCTACCTTGCCATTCGAGGGTGTGCTGTATGATTTGCACCTTGTAATTTCATTCCTCTTCCACACAGTAACCAGTGCACTTCTCACGAACGTCAATTCCACGATTTGTTGTTGACAGCTGTGGCGCAACGGTGAATAATATAATTGATTTCATGTAAACAAATTAACTTGAATGTTCTCGTAATTTATTCAGGACAGAATGGTTGGAGCGAACAATTGTTTTCAATAAATTCTTCCTTGGGCTGTACAATTATAAATCCACTAATTTAAGCAAACAATAGCCAGCCAGAAAGGACAAATTAGATTCACATCAGAAAAGTATTGTGGAATAAGTATGAGATGGAACGCAGCCATAATCAGTTATTTTTGGATATGCATGGTCAACATAAGATAAAACGAGATGAAACAATTCAATGTGTATATATATTAAGGTGGTCAATAAAAATACAGGTTTCGAGAGTGAGTGTAATCAGTGATGCGCGAGAAAATATGAATATTATGGAAAATAAGCCAACGAATAGGGTAGACTAGATATAAGTTCAAGGTTGAAAATAATGACAACAATAATGATTGCAAAATAATAACTATGATGTGGTGTAAACTTAGGTTTCAACCTTTCAACTAATAGCTGCCGATTCTTCACTCCTTCCGCTCTCCTCATACTGTTGGAAGCCGACTTCGCCCGACCTTTTAGGGTAGTCCCTAGCACAACCGTCTTGACCATTGGATATCGATAGCCCACCAATTCAGAAACGGCTTCGAAACACAGCATACCTCCTTGTTTGAAAGCTTCAGGTCGTGACGTCTCAATTTGGTCGTAGGCAATGATATTGAATGTAACTCCTGAACACATGTTGCGGGATTGTTTGCTAGTAAACTGATGTACCTCTACGCCGACGCACAAACGAGTTACATTAAAAAACGTTTGCACATGCTACTGTATTTTTCCTAGCCATCATTCCACTGTGATCTTTCGTTTACCCTCTTGGTTATCAAGTCCGTCGTTCTCGCAATATTCTTACAGAAGAAATATTACACAATATATTGTTTAAAAAATCATCTAAATAGCTCACACTGACCTGAAACTTGGAAACTGGAAAGGAAACACGACGAGTTAATCTTATTCCTTGGGTGTTGGCGGCTTTCCGATGCACCTGAACAAAGCCACATATTTTTATATTGCTGTTTAAAGATGCATATCTTGACGCTGTTTTATGGTTTCAGAACTTTCCCAACTTGACTTTTATCTTAGGTGAATTTTTGTGGTTTTTTTACCCGAAAGCCCATGGACATCACAAGCGCGGTCACTGAAACGTCGTTGAAACTATGCCATGGCTTTGTTGTTTTTAGCATGAAACACTAGACTGTTCCTACTAAACTTGACGTTCTCTAATTCCCACGAATTTATTGGCATCTTTATGAGCATCAATAATGAGATCAGCCAAAAGCCTAGTGTTTTGCCAGTCCATATCCCAAATAAAGGGGGAGGGTTAGGGGTGAAGCCCGCAACCCCACCCTGGAAAATCAATCACACAGCTACAGAAACTTTATAGAACAAGAAGAGTAAGAAAAATATTAAAGAACCTATCTTTCTTCGGAATCGGAGATGCGAAATGAAGTGGGCTGGTGAGAGCCTTCAGAAGACTAGTAAGCCAGCATGCCTCTTCCAGATGACAGTAAAAGCAAGAGTGGGGAATTGGGTTGTCTATTACTATGTACCAGACTAGGAGGGCTACTCGTGTAGCCAAAGAAATGTGAAGATATGGCTTAGAAATGTTGGGTAACTGCGAGAGCAGATGAAATGGATGTGGATTATAATACATATTAATAATATGTATATATATTTATTCCTGTTTATGCAGGAACATACCAATTGTACAGGCATGGATAAGTTATGCAAATTACACATATTTTGATGTATGGTGAATTTACAGTTTGGTTGTTCTTTCTGACATTAGAGTCAGTCGGAACAGTCTGCTATAAAGTCTGTTTGTGTAACACGTAAAGAGATATAGAAATATTGTCTTCGTATTAACCAAAAGAACCAGACATCAGATGAATGTAATACAAATACCTGGAGAAAAAAGCTTGAAGTCAATTCTCCTATATAACTTTGCTGTGAACTGCACGCTTGGCTTAAAGTTTATTGATGTATCGTGTTGAGATAAGTGATATATTTATTCCATTTTTTCAGTTGTTTTATCGTAGTTTTACAACATGAAAGAAATTTGATTGTGGATGCGAAAACTAGATAAGGTCACGTTGGATTGTTTTACTGCATCAAATGGGGCCGAGGTCGATTCGAGAATTCTCCATTGGCTCCATTTGTGTCTGCATGGAGGACTGTATTCGTAAGTTGAGTAAGACATTGAAAACTGTTCGAAAACCAGTGATCTGAATGGAAGCTACGCTGGTAGCAGACAATAAGGGAAAAGAACACATCATTGATCAAGAGGATCTCGGAAATATGAACGAGAAAAGAGGCATTCGCGGACTTTTGCGCCTTCAGTGACTTGGCGACCAGAGGTAGTGCAGGGAGTCAGGAATTTCGTCAGCTCAGTTGGTCCCCAGCCGTTTCACCGCCAATGACAAATTTGCTTATTCGTGAGGGCTGAAAGACACATTGGTAAAGATAATCTCCAAGAGAAAAGAGTTCGGCGGCGTTCCTTTTGTCTGACTGTCTACTTGTACACTCTCTTCAAATTGTCATAAATAAATCTCCCAGAGTCAATAAGTATCACATTCTCCTTTCCCCATTTCGGGTGGTGTTGAGAGCAGCCTGGACACGAGCTTAGGTGAGCCAGGCTAAAGAGTCAGCAGGTATTGTGGACACTTCCAGATCTATCAAAAAATTAATGGCGACACATCAATCGTGACCGTTATACCTGCTTGAAACTAATTGGAAAACATTTCAAAGTCATTCAAGCAGCCCAACTAACTGATTTCTCAGATTACCGTATACAGCACAGGTTTATATCTGGGGTAGCATGGATTTCACCAAATGGGCACACCGCAAACCCGACAGATTTCATCTCAATTTCAAGGAATTGGAGACTCCGCCTGCAGAACACAAAGTCTAGAAACGGAGAAGATGTGGGATCAGACCAACATCTAGTTCAAGCAACCTTCAATGTGAAGCTAAAATCCATCAAAACAACTGATATAGATCACAAATTCAAGTTCAACACTCAAAAGCTGAAGGAAAAAATACAAGGGACGTTGTCAATGTAGTTGAAGATTGAACGATCAATTCATGGTTGTTTGCTCAAAACCAACTTCCCCAATTTTCGCGGAGGCATCAATACACCAGTCATCGTCTCATCGGTCGCTGTTCAGAAAGAAGTCAGCAGTAAACCGTCAGAAGTAATATTGTGATTTATTATTGTAATATTTGTTCACAGACCTTAGTCATACGTGATTTATATGTTGGTGTAACAATAAAGAATCCTCGAGTCAACAATTGGTGTTTTGTTTTTTTCGTCCGTTATTACTAAGCGTTTCTGAGAAACTTCAAGGGACAGCGTGAGCCCGAGCGTAGCAAGAGCTGGGACTCTTTATTGTAACACCAACATATAGCCAGCTTTAAAATTAAGCTTTAAATCTGAGGTCTATGAACAAATATTACAACAATAAATCACAGTATTACTTCTGACGGTTTACTGCTGACTTCTTTCTGAACAGCGACCGATGAGACGATGACTGGTGTATTGATGCCTCCGCGAAAATTGGGGAAGTTGGTTTTGAGCAAACAACCATGAATTGATCGTTCAATCTTCAACTACATTGACAGACGCCTTTACTAAAGATATGCACGGCATCACTGAGGAATCGCGCTTGGAAGAATATTGGAACTTACTCTCTGAATGTGGTGTTCAAGGAGACGTGTACAACTGATCTCAACATAATACATCAATACACTTTAATCCAAGGGTGCTGATCACAACATAGTTATATGGGAGAATTGACTTCAAGCTTTATTTTTCCCAGATACCTGTATTACACTCATCTGATGTCTGGGTTTTTTGTTAATGCCAAGGCAATATTTCCTTATCTCTTTATGTGTTACACAAACAGACTTTATAGCAGACTGTTCCGACTGACTCTAATGTCAGAAAGAACAACCAAACTGGGCGAAGTTAAACTTTCAACACCACTAACTACCAATCAGCGAATTGTCCAATGAGATTCACGAACGATGTCGAATTATCCAATGAGGTTCACGAACACAGTTCAATGTTGTATAGCGCTTGATTCATTTCTAATGCTTGACCTTACAAGGCTACAGTTGCAATTAGAGGAGGTTAGTGTTTTCCAATATTTCCTGGATTTGAGTTGCTCCGGAAAGAGCGAATTTGTTTGTGTAGTGGTATCATTACTTTAAAAAGCTATACCAAATCAACTGATGGGTTTGTTCATCTGAAGAGGGTAAGCTGATAATTTTAATATTTCGTAGAAACTTACTTTCGCTAGGTCGCATCTCTCCCTAACCCAGATTTTGTATATCTGCAACTAATAGGTGTTGAAACAGACTGAGAGAGCATCAGCTGCCGAGATGGAGAATAGCCATGTCTCAACAGTTCAGTGGTACCAGCATTGCAGAGACATCGCATCATGGCAAATGGGGAAAATCACTTGTTTGCTGGGTGGGGAAGACGTTATCGTGCGTGTCGATGAGACAGTGCTGGTAAAAAAGAAATACAACCGTGGTCGCCAGCGAGCGAACAATATTTGGTTAATAGGTTTGTATGACACCTCCCTCCAAAAGAGATTCGTCGAAAGGATAGCAGATGGAAAAGCATTGACAGTCCCATGCTAAACTGGGAGATGTTTGTCTCACATGTTCGAGAAAGATATCCCAAGTAACTTTTCATTCTCTATTTTGTGCTTTTTTCTATAAATATACATTTCCATTCATCATATATGCCTCTTTAATGTAATTGGTTCGTTCAAGGTCGTTTGCTGATTGGTTGTTAGTGGTGTCTAAAGTTTAACTTTGCCCCAAACTGTAAATCCATTACACATCAAATCATGTGTAATTTATATGACAACTTATCCATGCCTGTACAATAGGTATGTTCCTGCATAAACAGGGAGAAATACATTACTATTAAAACAATATTTATGCATGCCTATACAATTGGTGTATCCTACATAGCTAGGAAAAACATGTACCTTCTTATACTATCTTTACTAAATATGCTTATTAATATTATGTGCAACCTATCGAATTGATGATGCCTGTAAACTGGCGTCCCTCATGTAAAAAATGAGAATATATATTATAATTAACTGTTTTGGGAACAAACAGGAGACAAGATAAGGAATGGCTTTCAGCGGAAAGCCGGAAGCTAATCAACAAGAGGAGAGTGGTGAAAAGGAAGACTACTCAATGCTAAGGTGGACAAAAGAAAGAGAAGTTGGGCTCAATGTACACATCCCCGAATAATGTTGAGAAGAAGAGTACTAAGGAAGACAAAAGACAATTCCACGACACACTGGTCGGCAAGGGAAGCGGAACAGCCTGGTTGCAGGTAAGAGAATCCTCGGGAAATTATGTCGGATAACTGGTTCTTTATCTGGGAAGAGATCAACCCAGATGATGAAACCAATAAAAGGTGCTCAAGGGAACCTGATTACCAAGGAAGAGAAGCTAGTAAAATAATGGGCTGATCACTTCAAAGGACTCTTGAATCGACCATCACCTGCAAATCGCTCAGAAATACCACCAACAACACGCATGGAAATGCCAGTGGACACCAATCCTTCAAAGAAATCAGAAATCTTTAGTTCTCTAAAGCTACTGGGGTCCGAAATGGCTGAACGACTGAATTCCCCCCTAAGCCCCGAAAACAGACCCAGAGACTACAGCAGGTATGCTCACGCCAATATCGCAAAATGTTTAGAAAGAAGGAAAGGTGACCACTAATTGGAAGAAGGGAAACCTAGTTAGGGCCTCTCAAGAACTGGTGCGGAATAATGCTCTTATCCATGTCAAGTGAAATACTAAGTCGTATCATCTTGGAGAGAACAAAGGATGCACTGGATACAGAACTCCGCCAGCCCAGAACAAGCTGGATTCAGGAAAAGTAAACCATACGCTAATCAAATCGCAACTCTACACATCGTCATCGAAAAAGGCATAGAATAGCAGTCACACCTTCACCTCACTTTAATCAATTTTGAAAATGCCTTCGATAGCTCAGCGTCGGCCCCAAAGTAGTGGGGAAAATACCCCAACACTATGGCGTGCAGTGCTCAAATCTTCGTCAGCCTCATCCAACGGCTATACGACAATGACACGTGTCATGTGATCCACAACGGAAAACTCAGTGGATTTTTTGAAGTGAATACAGTCACCAGACGAGGCTGCCTATTATCACCAATGATATTCTTAATTGTGGTGAACTGGATCATGCACCGGGCTGCGGGGTGTGAGACCTGTCGTAAAGAAGGGTCGTAGTCAAGCATCCATACCAACTGCAATCTGCCGAGTTAACCTCAGTCGTTCGTAAATCACCAAACTACGACTCAGATCACGGAATATGTCCTGTACTTTGGATGGTTAATTTATTGCTCCGATTTTTCTTTGGTCTCAGTAGAACAAGTACCTCGGTAATTATATTTCCATATGGCGCATCTGGCATAAAAGTCAACATTGCCTCATCTAGAATTTCTCCGTTCAATTTCTTCTGTTCTTCGACTTCACGAATGCATGCAACCATGTACGAGGCGGATCACCTGGAAACCAGTTAGCTGAAATCTGAGTCTACTTCCGATTGGCTTCATTCATAAACAATGCTCAGGGTATTATTGTAACTATCAACCCCGCTAGACCTAAGCTTTGGCCACTTTATCAGCTAGCGTTTTAGCCTTATTACCCAAACTGGTGGCCAGGCTGCCATTAACAATTTCCCAACGGTTATTCATGGATGCATTTATCAACTATGGTATAAGGAGAGGACAGAGATGTATGGCAATACAACACAGCCGTGATCTCGCTACTTAAAAACCCGATCGGCGACTTTAGGATGATTATATGGCACATTCCTGTGTTGAGGTAACTCCAGTTTCATCCGACAGTTGTTAAGACACTTCAGTGAATAAAACAGAAGCATGATCTCATGAAACTTCAATAATGTATGATTAGCTCTTGAACTCATTGCATCGTTTAACCCATTACTTTGAGAAGGGATCAGTATCAAGCGACGTCTTCTGATGAAATTTCGGTAAATATAATGCAATTCAAGATTATAGCGCCACTGATTATATGTACACAAGAAAAATATTCTGATGCGAAAATTCAGTTAAAAAGCATATGAAAAATATAACTTACCATTAAACCATCACAGGAACATACTACGACGCTACACTTAACGCGGATATGCAATAAAAACACACCGCTGCGTGTTTCAGTTCTCACAGATAAATAAATTTTTCGTTGACAGTAAAATGGCCGAGGTCCAGTCTTCTCGGAGAATTTCTCCGACCTCCTATATTTCCTCTCTCTAAGTTCATATTGGCGAACACTTCGTCCATGCGTCGATGGTTTCATTTCAGAGTTATTGTAAAAGTTTCTGACTGACCGCCTAAGCACTTGAGATTTGACATTCATATCTCATTCATACCACACGGTAATACTACTGTCAAGAACTGTGGGCATGATGCTCCCGAAAATCCTACTGAATTGGGACAAACCGCATCGATTAATTGGCCATCAACCTAATGTGTACTGGTTCAGGTGCCTTCAAACATATAAGAATACTTACAAAACTGATAATTCGACAGGAAAAATAAAAGATAAATAAATAATATTCTGTAAAAAAATAAATAAATAAGTTTATTCTCATGGTACAGTACATGAGGGACGCCAGTTTACAGGCATCATCGAATTGTTACAGAAATAGAACCATATTATTCAGTCACATTTTACAGTCGATAGCAAAATATGTTTAACATGTACGCTGGAGATTATACATACACTTGATAAATGTTAATCCCAATAGTATAAAACATCCTTTTCACTTATGTACAATCATTTCTGTGCATAGTTGGAAAAATCTGCTAGATTGTCAGTGAGTGCAACACATCAGGAAATACAGAAGTATTGTCTTCGCATTAACAAAAAACCAGGTCTTTGGTGGATGGGTTATAAGTGCCTGGGTAAAAAAATAAAGCTTGAAGTCAATTTTCATACATAATTTTGTTGTGTACAGAATCCTTGATTTATAGTTCATTGATGTGTTATTTTGAAATCAGAGATATGTTTATTTCATTTGAATAAATAAATAAATTTATTCTCATGATACACTACATGAGGGACGCCAGTTAACAGGCATCATCGAATTGTTACAGAAATAGAACCATATTATTCAGTCACATTTTACAGTCGATAGCAAAATATGTTTAGCATGTACGCTGGAGATTATACATACACTTGATAAATGTTAATCCCAATAGTATAAAACATCATGTTAGGGTGGCCTAATTCTCATTAAACGAGGCGAACTGCCCATTTGAAGCCCTCC
The DNA here is from genome assembly GCA_944472135.2 of Trichobilharzia regenti. Lineage (NCBI taxonomy): Eukaryota > Metazoa > Platyhelminthes > Trematoda > Strigeidida > Schistosomatidae > Trichobilharzia > Trichobilharzia regenti. The sequence goes on from OX235262.1 coordinate 72,853,992, forward strand.
TTATATAATTACCAAAAGGTTTCAAAATATTTTTACAGGAAAGTATGTGTCTTGTTGTAGATTATTTGAAATTTCCTTGCCTCACTTTGAACCAAAACAGAATTAAAAGAAACTGCGATATAAGTATAAGAATAGGACTGTTACACGGGCATGCTATGTCTTTCACAATTTATGGCAAGATATACTGGCATGTGACACAGACTAGATTTATAATTGGCATTTACATCCAGATGTAAATGTGTATATCAGCTGCAAGAATATGGAATAATAAAGAGGTGTGTTTGATGAGAGATGCTTTTGAACAAATTGGAAGACAAAAGGAATAAAAAGGAGCACAATACAGAAGACATGTGCAAATTGTGATTCTAATATATGGTGGACGTATTTTCTGAGCCAAGTTGCTAATAATTGGTTGTCACCGAATTCCCTTTGCCACTGTTTTAACAGCATTACTCTCAGCTGCAGTTGACGTTACCAGTCCGTCTTGCATTAAAAAATTTTGATATAGTTCCGTTAATCATGAAAGAACTGCCTATCAGTCTTTATCTGAAACGTCGTCCCCACCTAATTTTTTTACTGATTAGAAAGAATCACATCGGCAATGGTCGAAAAAGGAGGAACTGTGAAGCCTGTTTGAAAGTCTAATTAATGGACGAGACAATAAAAATATGTGATATATTCATGGTCTGGATGTCAGATACTTCACTGTATTTTACACCACAGACATAAAAAACACAACTGTTGACGTTATGACGACCAAGATCGAAGTATTCCCGTCAAAACACACGGAACCACTCGATGTGCTCTTCAAATGGCTAACTAAACTTCCTTGACGGACTTAAGTCTCAAAATGTTCTACCGGCTGCAAAAAGATAGCAATATGAGATAAAATCTGTGGTTCAATTAAACAGCTATAGCATATCAAAAACGCAGCGCCGTTAGGCAACTTAAGAGACCAATAATTTCTCACTTACAGAATAAGTACTACACAACAAAATCAGTTTACTGGTAATCAACCGTAAGGAGTACTTAAGAATCAAATAGAATATCCCAGACAAGGTGGGACACTAACATTCTTTGCAAGAACCAAGTACATCAAAAACTTCCACATTAAAGCCGAAGGTCAAGTATCCTACACGATATACGTTTGCATGCATTCAAAAAATATGAGTTGTAAGAAAACACGCTATCATAAACAGCCCACAGTCAACCAACAGTTGAGCAAAACAGTAAGAATAGGAATCAACCATAAACAAAGACCAATGAAAACGATTAAATTGAAAGAGGTCTATGCTACGGAAGGAAAGAGGCTAAGGGTGTCGACGCTAACGGATAGTACGAAGTATACTAACGCAAGATCTAGTACCCACAACTTCTATGGTATTCGTTCCGCGTACACCAAAGGCAAAGCGAAACAACAGAACTGATTGGCTAAATCACGAGGTATATTTAAGGGCTCAATCGCAGTGCGAGACGATTACTTAACTAGCTAGGAATCACACACGAACGAAGGAACGTAACACGACGGCGTGCCAAACGGCGTGGATGCTTGACCGTAAGCCTTCAGCTAAACAAATCGACTTAAACAGTGATATTCAGCATCCGATATTCATTGATGAATGCTGTGGCTAACAGTTCTGGGGAATTAGCTACCACTAATTCAGACCTTTATTAACAACTGTCTTCGCTCTATACTGAAGATCAGATGGCCGGAAGGAATCACCAACAAGAAACTATGGGAACAAACAAAACAAGAACCAATCGCCCAACAAATATTCAGGAGAAAGTGGAGATGGATCGGACACTCACTGAGGAGACCGCCGAGTGGCATCGCGCGCGCGTCAGGCCATTGCTCGAGTGGAACCAGGCCGAAAGGGAAGCGGCGTGTGGGACGTCCAAGGGTGACATGGAGGAGATCGTGTGAAGAGGAGTTGAAAGAGTATGGACTAACATGGATGCAGGTGAAAAGTACAGCAGAAGACAGAAGCAAATGGAGACGTGCAGTTGAAGCCCTTTCTTCCACTAGGAACCCAAGGAACAATAATAATAATAAAGTGTAACTACACAGTTAGGTGAGAATATCCAAATAAGTAACATTATTATGAACACATTATTCATTAAGGATTTTCCAATCAATTATTCTTTCTTATTCATGATTCGTCACAGTAATGCACGTCAAAATCATCGGAAGATAATGTGGACGGCGGTAGGAAGAACTGTAAGGTATGTTTGACCTAAGCATCTGCTGGATGGAGTTGCATAACTCTATCACTGCAGTATCCTTACTCGAAGTCTGTTTAGCCACCGAGCATATTTCAGGAGCTGACCGTTTAGTTATTTCTAGAATCTTATCCGCAAAAATGGCTAAGTCATTCATAAGAACGCCCTGAAGTGTCACAAGTACAGTCTGCACGGACTGTGGCAGCTTGGATAAGAAGAGCTCTCTAAAACGTCCTTCATCTAACTGACTTTGGCCAATAACCTCTCTCATCCTTGTTAGCATGCTCACGGCTGACTGATCCCCTAACTCGATGTTACGAAATAATTCGTCCAGACGCTGTCTATCCGTGAGAACGTTTCTCCTGAGGAGGGATGCTTTGAGCAACTCGTACGAGTTACTTACCTCGGGACTCGACATCTGCACAGTTACGCACTTGCTGAATTCCCGCGGTAGGGCGTGAATAACTGCGAGGAACTGTGGACTTTGATCGGTTATTCCATCCTCGCAAAAATCAGATTCAGCTATTTGAAACCATGTTTCAGCATTATCTGGCCAGTATGGTACGAGCTGAATGGTTTTAGGAGTTGAGTGAATACGAATGACCTTGGGACTAGGATCACTCATGACGAAATATGTGCCAATTACAATATAGTACAAGAACAAATACAAAAGGAGCGAAGTCACTGGGTTTATCTGCGTATTTATCGAAGATGAAGTTCGCGGTCGGGCTCACCACTTTAGAGGATGACGGTACTGACGTTCGCGATTTGTACGGAGTATACTAACGCAAGATCATATACCAACAACTTCTATGGTATTTGTTTCTCGTGGACCAAAGGCAAAGCAAAACAACGGGATTGGTTGTCCAAATTACGAGATATATTTCGGGACCGAAACGGATCGTTAGAGGAACGCTTAGCTGGCTAGTGATCGCGCACGCAAGTGACACGACGGAGCACCAAATGGCATGGATGCTTGACCGGAAGCCTTAAGCTAAACAAGTCGACCTAAACACTGGTAATCAACCGTAAGGAGTACTTAAGAATCAAATAGAATATCCCAGACAAGGTGGGACACTAACATTCTTTGCAAGAACCAAGTACATCAAAAACTTCCACATTAAAGCCGAAGGTCAAGTATCCTACACGATATACGTTTGCATGCATTCAAAAAATATGAGTTGTAAGAAAACACGCTATCATAAACAGCCCACAGTCAACCAACAGTTGAGCAAAACAGTAAGAATAGGAATCAACCATAAACAAAGACCAATGAAAACGATTAAATTGAAAGAGGTCTATGCTACGGAAGGAAAGAGGCTAAGGGTGTCGACGCTAACGGATAGTACGAAGTATACTAACGCAAGATCTAGTACCCACAACTTCTATGGTATTCGTTCCGCGTACACCAAAGGCAAAGCGAAACAACAGAACTGATTGGCTAAATCACGAGGTATATTTAAGGGCTCAATCGCAGTGCGAGACGATTATTTAACTAGCTAGGAATCACACACGAACGAAGGAACGTAACACGACGGCGTGCCAAACGGCGTGGATGCTTGACCGTAAGCCTTCAGCTAAACAAATCGACTTAAACAGTGATATTCAGCATCCGATATTCATTGATGAATGCTGTGGCTAACAGTTCTGGAGTATAACCTGTCGCTACCGCTCACTTCCCCTAATGGAGATTTGAGGACCCTGAGACTTGAGCAGCCGAATTAAAAACTCAAACGTGTTTCCATCAATAAGACTCTTCCGATGGGCTAGGCGGACTGCCTACTGTTCTTCGACCTATGCTAACTGGCTTCTGTGCCTCGCTTCGTCGATGTTTGTTCATTGGATCTCGTGCTTCGTTTGTTTCTTGCCCAGTGCCCGTCGCATCTTGAAAAATCAGTAGGAACAATAAGAGCCATGTCAAGGAAAATGCAGTGGAAATAACTTTCGAATAATGGCATACACCTATCATACATAAAGCTAATGCGAAAAATAGTACATTTACAGTTACAAGAAAATTCTAACATATGTTGCGGGATGCAGTGAAAAAAATTGATGTGTCTGAGAAGAAAAATATACGGCAAGAGCGATAAATTGGGTGAATCGCATCATCTTGTGTAAGATAAGTGTGAAGATGTTCTGGGAATCTCACGGTTCGTCCAAAACGCGTTTTCTTTTGGGTCCCGATAGTAGGTTCGGCTTCCGTCGCCGCACTTGTGATTTTTCCGACGACTGATGGATATTCGTTTACTTGTGTATTTTGGGGATTGCTTAGTTTTAGGCTAATGGGATGGACTTCTAAGTATACCGGTCTCAGACGATCGATGTTTACACAGTCTTCGCAGTCTTTTATTTCTAGGACAAAACATTTATCCACACAGGCAATAACTTTATATGGTCCGTCGTATGGGAGTTCCAGAGGGCAATGCACAGTCACAACGGACATATATAAATGGAGAAGCTTTCGGACATAGGTGATCAAAGAGGTCTACGGATGTGGTCAGAACGCGTTGCGTTTGTAAGCTTGCTGAAATACGAGGCGTGATCTACATCTGCTGGGAGAAAAAAACTCACCAGGTAGTCGTAGTTTCGTGCCATATAATACCTTGGTGGTAATACAACCAACATCAGTTTTCAAGGCGTTTCGTATCCCTAGGAGAACCAACGCAAAGGATTCAGTCCAACTGGTATTGTTTGCAGCTGATAAACCAGCCTCGAACTGTCGGCATAGATGGTCTACCATACCATTAGCTCGGGGATGGTAAGCTCTTGTTCGAAAGCGCATGTAACCTATGATTTTAGTTAAAGCGAAGAAAAAACCACTTTCGAATTGACGCCCGCGATGACTTTTTATGGAGGATGAGCATTCAAAGTTTGCGATCCATCACTCTACAAAGACGCGCGCGACTGGTTCAACAGATACGTCCTTTAGGGGTCTTGTTTCAGGCCATCGTGTGAATCGATCGATGCAAGTTAAAATATAGGTACATCCATGGGATTCAGGAAGGGGTCCAACCAAATCTATATGGACGTGTTCAAAACGGGCTTCAGGAATAAGAAAGGTGCCAAGTGGGCTTTTGGTGTGTCTTATTACCCTGCACTTTTGACAGGCTAAGCACGTGTGTGCCCATTCCCTTACTTCCTTATTAATGCCAGGCCAACAAAACCGACTAGTTACGAGCTTGACAGTAGTTTGAATACCTGGGTGAGATAAGCCATGCAACGTATTGAAGACGTTACGGCGATAAATTTCAGGCACGATGCGGCGAGGAGTACTCGTGGAAATGTCGCATAGAATAGTATCTCTTCCCATACCTAAGGGTTTCTCAGCTAATTTTAGAGTTGTTTTCGACAACTCATGTTGAAGCTTGGTAACTTCTTTCTGAAGACGAGCCAGTTTTACAAGGTCTATGCCGTCGATTTGGGTGAGGGAACAAACGTGCGACAAGGCATCTGCCACAGAGTTGTTTACTCCGGACACATGGCGAATATCTGGTGTAAACTGTGAAACGTAATCCAGTTGTCGTGATTCCCTGGGTGAATACTTATCTGAAGGTGAGTTCAGAGAGTACGTTAGAGGTTTATGGTCAGCGAAAATTATGAATTCACGACCCTCCACTGAATGTCGAAAATGACAAATAGCACAGTACATAGCCAGAAGTTCTCTGCCGAATGTGCTGTACTTCGTTTCAGCTAACTGAAGGCGCCTCGAGAAAAAGGCGAGTGGTTGCCACTCTTTGTTAACTAGCTGTTGTAGAACTGTACCGATTGCAGTGTTTGATGCATCAACCGAGATACTTAACGGTGCCGTTGGATCCTGATACATTAGAAGTGTGGTATTCGCAATAGCTTTTTTAACATGATTTCGAGCAGACGCGTCAAGTTCGATAGACTTGTCGTTCCCTCTAAGAAGGTACGTCAGTGGCTGGATCAGAGAGGCACAGTTGAGAATAAAGCATCGATAATAACTTACCAAGCTGTCAAAAGTGCGGAGACTTTTCACAGTCTGAGGCTTTGGAAAGTTGAGTATAGCCTCGACCTTAGTAGTTAGTGGGCGAATGCCCTTGCAGTCAATAGTGTGACCCAGGAAGTCGAGTGAGTCAACTCCGATTTGACACTTTTGAATATTAATGGTAACACCATGTTGGCGTAATCTTTCAAATGCCAAGTCCAAATGTCTAAGGTGAGTTTCCTTGTCTGGACTGGCAATGAGGCAGTCGTCTAAGTATGCGTATACAAAGTCGAGACCGCGAAATACTTCGTCAATGAAGCGTTGGAATGTTTGGGCTGCATTCCTGAGACCGAATGGCATACGTAGAAATTCAAAAAGTCCGAAAGGCGTAATGATAGCCGTTTTCGGGATATCTTCTGTTGCCATCGGGATTTGGTTATACGCTTTAACCAAGTCGATTTTAGAGAATATAGTTGCGCCAGATAAGGTTGCCGTCAAGTCGTGTATATGAGGCAACGGGTAGCAATCAGGGGTTGTTTTGGCATTCACTCGCCGGTAATCACCGGTGGGTCGCCAATCATTGCTATCCTTTTTCGGTACCATATGAAGTGGGGATGGCCATGGACTATTCGATGGTCGGATGATGCCAAGGAGGAGCATATGGTCGAACTCATTTCTAGCGATTCTCAGTTTGTCAGGAGCAAGCTGTCGTGTTATAGGTATCACGGGCTGTCCTGTGGTAATGATGTGGTACATAACATTGCTGGTTATGCACGGTGGGTCGTTCGACGGGCAATTAAGTTCCGGATATTTGTCAACAATAGGTTGAAAAGTTGGATTAAGGATTGCCTTTATCTTAACGAGTGACAAGCTGGGGCCTATAAAGGTGATGCCTCTGATAGACAAACCAGTAGCATTATCAATCAGTCGTTTTCGGCGGACGTCTACGAGTAAATCATGACCATTAAGTAGGTCCATGCCAATGATGGGCATTGTGACGTCAGCGAGAAGGAAAATCCACCGAATAGGTTTGCGTACACCTACGTTTAGATAGACGTATTTCCTACCGAAGGTTGCGATTGGTTTTCCATTTGCAGCCTGTAAGTTGAAGGTAGGTTCCTTCTGTCGATCTGCTGCTGTAGCAGGAAGGACGCTGACTTCGGCGCCTGTGCCGACTAAATATCGAGTCTGGCTGATCACATCATGGATGTAAAGTAGGCGGCTAGTGCCACCGGCGACGGTTGCCACTAACGCGTACCGGCGGGATAGTTTCCCACAGACTTTGAGACATTTCCGAAATTACAAGGCTTACGGCAACATTTCGCTTCCTGGCCATAGGTGTTGTGATACCAGCACGAGTCAGGGATTTTCAGTGAGCTTGGTTCGGACTTAGATCAACCACGTGAGTTCCGGCGTTGAGGAGAATTCGGACGGCGGTAGGAAGAACTGTAAGGTATGTTTGACCTAAGCATCTGCTGGATGGAGTTGCATAACTCTATCACTGCAGTATCCTTACTCGAAGTCTGTTTAGCCACCGAGCATATTTCAGGAGCTGACCGTTTAGTTATTTCTAGAATCTTATCCGCAAAAATGGCTAAGTCATTCATAAGAACGCCCTGAAGTGTCACAAGTACAGTCTGCACGGACTGTGGCAGCTTGGATAAGAAGAGCTCTCTAAAACGTCCTTCATCTAACTGACTTTGGCCAATAACCTCTCTCATCCTTGTTAGCATGCTCACGGCTGACTGATCCCCTAACTCGATGTTACGAAATAATTCGTCCAGACGCTGTCTATCCGTGAGAACGTTTCTCCTGAGGAGGGATGCTTTGAGCAACTCGTACGAGTTACTTACCTCGGGACTCGACATCTGCACAGTTACGCACTTGCTGAATTCCCGCGGTAGGGCGTGAATAACTGCGGGGAACTGTGGACTTTGATCGGTTATTCCATCCTCGCAAAAATCAGATTCAGCTATTTGAAACCATGTTTCAGCATTATCTGGCCAGTATGGTACGAGCTGAATGGTTTTAGGAGTTGAGTGAATACGAATGACCTTGGGACTAGGATCACTCATGACGAAATATGGGCCAATTACAATATAGTACAAGAACAAATACAAAAGGAGCGAAGTCACCGGGTTTATCTGCGTATTTATCGAGGATGAAGTTCGCGGTCGGGCTCACCACTTTAGAGGATGACGGTACTGACGTTCGCGATTTGTACGGAGTATACTAACGCAAGATCATATACCAACAACTTCTATGGTATTTGTTTCTCGTGGACCAAAGGCAAAGCAAAACAACGGGATTGGTTGTCCAAATTACGAGATATATTTCGGGACCGAAACGGATCGTTAGAGGAACGCTTAGCTGGCTAGTGATCGCGCACGCAAGTGACACGACGGAGCACCAAATGGCATGGATACTTGACCGGAAGCCTTAAGCTAAACAAGTCGACCTAAACACTAAGGGTCAGCATCCAGTGTTCAGTGATGATTGCTGTGGTCAATAATTTTTGGGAATTATTTACCGCTACAATCTATAATATCACACTGAGTTGTCATAATCGCAGCATGTACTGACTGTGGCAATTTTGATAAGCTCTCTGAAGAGTTTCTCATCTAACTGACGTTGGCCGATAACTTCTCACATTTTCGTTATCATGTTCCAAGACAACTGATAACCCAACTCAACGTTGCGAAATTGTTTGTCAAGACGCTGTCAATCCGTGAGATCGTTTCTTCTTAGGAAGCTGCTTTAAGCACCTCATATGAGTTGCTTACCTCTAGGTATTACATTCGCCCAGTTACGCACTTCCTTAATTTCAGAGGTAGAGCGCGAATAACCGAAAGAAACAGTGAATGTTTTTTAGTGATCCCATGTTCACTGAAATCAAACTCGGCTACCTGAAACCACGATTCCACATTATCAGGCCAAAATGGCACCAGCTAAATAATTTTGCCGGTTGATCGAATTCTGATGGCCTTTGGTGTATGTTCACTTATGGCGAAATATATATAATTTAAGAAAAGTACAAGAACAAATACAAAAAGGAGCGAAGTCACCGGGTTTATCTGCGTATTTACCAAAGATGAAGTTCGCAGTAGGACTCACCTCTTTAGAGGCTGAGGGTGTTAATGCTAACGGATAGTACGAAGTATACTAACGCAAGATCTAGTACCCACAACTTCTATGGTATTCGTTCCGCGTACACCAAAGGCAAAGCGAAACAACAGAACTGATTGGCTAAATCACGAGGTATATTTAAGGGCTCAATCGCAGTGCGAGACGATTATTTAACTAGCTAGGAATCACACACGAACGAAGGAACGTAACACGACGGCGTGCCAAACGGCGTGGATGCTTGACCGTAAGCCTTCAGCTAAACAAATCGACTTAAACAGTGATATTCAGCATCCGATATTCATTGATGAATGCTGTGGCTAACAGTTCTGGGGAATTAGCTACCACTAATTCAGACCTTTATTAACAACTGTCTTCGCTCTATACTGAAGATCAGATGGCCGGAAGGAATCACCAACAAGAAACTATGGGAACAAACAAAACAAGAACCAATCGCCCAACAAATATTCAGGAGAAAGTGGAGATGGATCGGACACTCACTGAGGAGACCGCCGAGTGGCATCGCGCGCGCGTCAGGCCATTGCTCGAGTGGAACCAGGCCGAAAGGGAAGCGGCGTGTGGGACGTCCAAGGGTGACATGGAGGAGATCGTGTGAAGAGGAGTTGAAAGAGTATGGACTAACATGGATGCAGGTGAAAAGTACAGCAGAAGACAGAAGCAAATGGAGACGTGCAGTTGAAGCCCTTTCTTCCACTAGGAACCCAAGGAACAATAATAATAATAAAGTGTAACTACACAGTTAGGTGAGAATATCCAAATAAGTAACATTATTATGAACACATTATTCATTAAGGATTTTCCAATCAATTATTCTTTCTTATTCATGATTCGTCACAGTAATGCATGTCACAATCATCGGAAGATAATGTGGACAGAATGAGATAATAGTATTTCATGTGAAATAATAATGGCCCGTCGAACGACCCTGAGCTAACACAAGTGCATGCCATATGGTGAGATAGCTTACCATATTACCTTTAGCCTAACAAGTTCAGTCAAGCCACAGTGTTCAACATGTGATTTACTTCATGAAGTGCAAGGTTTTATACTGTACAATAGCATAGATTAAATCAGAAACTTGAAACCCTTTTATCCCAATAACAAGTGGTTTTCAATTTTAATTTTGCAATATGGTCAGTCCCTATCATTTTCATTGCAGTTGCTTGGTGTTTATCTAAAAATCTTTTTATTCACACTGCTTTTAATCATTTGTTGCGATTTCTGGTGGAAATCTGTTTCTCGAAGTGACTTCTATCCGGTATAGAGTAAGCTGAATGAATCTCTGTAGTAAATAAGTTTTGTTGCACTATGTCATGTGAATCTACCTGTTTCCTTGATGATTTAACGACAGTTATTGTTCTGTCTGTTATTTATTAAATAAGACTACTCCGTCTAAATGCTATCATTGATTAGAAGTGATTTTCAGTCTATCGGTTGTATGCAGTTGTTCCTAATAAATCTTGGTATCATTGGCCCATGTGGTCCTCCGTGGTTATAACTTATTTAAAAATCCTGTAATACACATTTCGTCGCAAATTACCCCAAACAAATCTCTTTCAGGACTAAAGGATTGTTGAAACATTAACTGAAATGCATTATTATCTCTTCATCTACGCCATTCGTTTACATTGAAATTGCTATGTACTATGTGAATCAAGTTCAATAAGTCAGCGTGATTTCCTACCAATATGTTCATGCAAACATAAAACTGAAATACAAAATAACACCCATTTCATTAAAATTATTGTTATTATCATAGTTATTCACTTTCACCACCATTTTGATTTCAAGGTAGGCCAGAAGCAATTCAATAACTGTTATCATTATTTCATTTTCAACTGAACGTTTAGACACTTGGTCACGATAAAGGAAATTGGGTGTTAACATTACTGAATATTATGATAATCACAAAAAATATCTACCATTTATTTCAGTTTATGGTTACAGTAACTAGGGTAAATAATAATTTCTATTAGTTTAGAATTTGTCTGTTTATAAAGTTCTGAATTTTAGAAACAAAACTTAAAAAGGCTTTTGGAGTAAATTTGAGGCATTGTAAGGGACTAAACAGTGAGTTGGACAGGTGTACAAAATATCAGAATAGAAATCCGAGTCAACGAAAAAATATTGTGACAGTGCATATGTGTTATAAAAGATAATGGTACCCTGGAAATATAGTCATAGTCCTCTTCTACAAATTAACAATACAATACACAAATACAGTTCGCTGACGGATTGTGTCCACAGACAGAAGTTGTTTATCAGTTGTTGAAAGGTTTTTGGACAAGGACTAGATGTTTCTTTAAGTCCCAAAAAAAAAGCACGAGGATTAGCAGAGCGAGTAGACAGTAGGAACAAGTGAGAAGACGAAGTAAGACACAGTACGACTATATTTTCATTCGAACACGAAAGTTATATTTACATATATGTATAAGTATATATATTTGACAAAGAAGTCGATTAAACAAAGTTACGTATAGTGTGTTCATTTTTAACATTTAGTAAATAATGTACAAATTTATTCTTCAGGACTCCACAGTATAAACTAAAACGCCGAAAATACTAATAATTAGATATCCTACAGAGAGTAGTATCTCAAAAAACATACTCATTTTACTAACCGTTTTGTGGGCGATTTTTTCATTTCCGACTAACCAGCCTTCTCATCTCCATGTTATATATGGAGAAGTTAAACTATACTAACCACCACCAAGAACCACCTAAGTAACCTTGAACTACTGGTAAAAGCAAAGAAACTTTAAAACTGGTAGATTTGCTAAGAAGTCGTATTTTAAAACATGTAGACACTCCAAGTTACAATGAACGGTCCTCTTTAATGCATTTTAAGAAAGTTTCTTAATTTCTAAGAGGGAAATCAGTGTACTTAACATACGCAAAACATCCATGATTACTGTCCCTGGTTGACTCAGAATCTTTTAGAAGAACCTTGGTTGTGGTTTATATATACATATAGCTCCATCCTGAAAAGTGTTCTTATAAATATCAGAGAATTCTAAACATCTTCTATGGCAAGGTATAGCCTCCCAGCTAGCACTGACTTTGGGCACATTGCAGAATGTTTGGGGCAGGCTTAGGGGCACTGTCCCACGTTTGGCAGTGCGCCTGAAGAACATGCTAGCCGGGCTTGTATAGAATCCCCCCGATAATTTACTAATCGGTAGTACATTAATTGAAGCAATATTGTCCTACATGAATCACGCTGTAATAACCTGTAGTGGATGACGGCAGGCTGAAATCTATTCGAAAATAGACATCGGGACAAATCGTGATCCAAGTATGTAATTGGATGGTTAAAACAACATGAAATAGAGTGATTAGTAATCAGTCTAGTGAATGGATAGTTAAAATGCCCAGCAATTCAGTCAGGCAGCTAGTTATCTGAACAGTAATTTGAACAGATGAACTTTTGTGCAATTTTCTGAACTGACTCTGTTTATTTCTTCGGTGAATGAGTAGAAGAGCTGTCATTCTATAAAAATGACTAATAACAATACAAGCAGACACTATGCATTTCATCATTTTTTACCAGATATTGTTTAAAGATTATATTTGTCTGTCACATATGTTCACTTGGACATTTTAAGAATAAATTTACTAGACATTTATAGGCAGGCTTTTCTATACTACTTATAAGTAATAATTTCGTATAAACGAATCAATCTAAACAGTCTAGACAATTTCACATAAACTATCATGTTTTTCAGATATGCTTATTGTTAGTCTCAAGTTTTCCATCATCACATTGGCGACGAAAGTTTCATCATGCAATAAGGTTTCCTGTTATCTTGAAGTAAAACACCAGTTTTCATCCCAGAAACCACTTGTTAATATATAGTTGTAAGGGGCTGGTTGTGTTGTTGATATGTTATGCTACATCAGCCTTATTAAAATCACTGTGACTAATTACCCATTTAATCAATATACTATCTGACCTGTAAGTATTGATGAGCAATACATTTAGATAGAGCGAAATATTATAGATATTTGGGGCGAAAATTTCAGGACTTATTTGGTTAGTATGGTTGTGTATGTTGTCAGCACAAATGAGAACTGCAGAATGGCGTCGCAGTCTAGTGGGATGCGTACCCATTCAAACAAACTTAAAAAACCTAAAATATTGCTGGTGGGTTATATTTATTTCGTTAATTCTGTTTGACATATTTATTTATCAACCAGCTTGTCTTGTAATCAGAAAGTTCTTGGGTGCTCATTGTTGAAAAGTTCGAAACTGTGAAGAAGTAGCTACCTAGTATCCTTGGTTTTAAACGATTTCGTAGATGATTTTAATTGGCGAAGATATCCACACTGAAATTACTCCTATTTATTCTTCATTGATAGTAGAAGAAACTTGAATACTGATGACGAGAAGAAAAAAACTAACCAGTAGTGATAAACTTCAATCTTATTGAAAGAAAAAACAATCGTTTAAAGCAAATCCAAGCTGTCAAATAATATTCACGCCTTGATAAGGTCATTTTACTATTTTAATCAAAATGATGATAACATAAAAGAGGCGTCCTCAATTAAACTCTTCTTTAAAGTAGATTAGTTAATTAACTTCAATTGAATTAAATGCAAGCGTCATTTAAACCAAAACGAGATTTATTCAAACTGAAAATTGTACAGATGCATTAGTCTTGATAATTAATTAATCACTCAATTCAACTGACCTGAATAAAATCTAGTAAAGAAAGTCAACTGACAGTTTAATTTTTGTCATAACATAATGATTATTGAACTTAAACAAAATGATTTTGTTTAAAATTGCTTTCATTGAGTAAATTTGCACTAATCTGATTTCCATGCAACAAACTATGAGAAGTGAGATGATGGATACATGTAGAACAGACAAGAAGACTCTTGAAAATCTGAACTTCACAGACAACTTATGTCTAATTTCATACAAACTCGAAGATATACTGACGAAATCAATAAATTGGTGGAGGTGGTAGGCAGCGAAGGCATGACTTCAAGTGAACACAGAGGAAACAAAGGTGATGAAGATGCCTAACGAACAACAACAAGAACTATTCACTATCAACGGGAAAAATTAGAAAGAGACCACTTCTTTTATTTATCTATGTAGCACTGTTTTAACTACAAGATTGTCAGGATTTGAAAGTCAAAAAAGACCTTCATTACTCTGAAATCAGTTTGGAAATCTACTGCACTTAGCATAAGGATCAAAAATTTGAACTTTGTACATTAATGTCCAGTCAGTACTTCTATACGACTCAGAAACTTGGTGCTGACGTCACGTAAAGCATTTCTAACAGCTACCTTCTCTGGATGATTACTTAAGATCAGATGATCGGAAAGGATAAGCAAAAGGTAACTCTGAAGATGAACCGACCAAAAAGACATACAAAAGGAAATGGATATTGATGGATTGAACATATGCTGAGGAACCAGTCGAGTGTTATCACACTCTAGACAGGCCTTCTAATAGTACTCAAATAGAAAACGACCAGTGTAACATGGAAGAGAAATGAAAGCTTGTAGGCAGTCGTGAAGCCGGTTTGAAAAGATCGTACATAGCAGAGTGAAATTGCGATGTATTGCTGAAGCTCTATGTTGCACTCAGAACCCAAGACAATAATAATAACGTCACGAAATATAAACATTAGATCATAGGAGAATTTAAAAAGACAGTTACAGCAAAGAAAATTTTCTTTCGTACAAGGTTATCAACTAGGCTTTACATTCGTGTATATCCATTAAATGAGTAAGAAGGTTTCAGAAACACTTCCGGTAAAGGTTGAAATTGACAAGATTACAAACAGGAATTAAAGTGTCACGATAACGAAGTAAAGTCGCGTAAAAACATAGTAAATTCATAATCATTGAGAAAAATGACTTTTTATGAAATTAGAGATTAAAAACTTATTAATAACAAGGTAAACAGGAAGGCTGAATAAGGGATGTAACGGGATAATCTCTATTTAGAGAAATGACGGTCTATGATGGTCATGGTAAAGACAAAGGTTGGACGTATTTCCTTTGGATACATAGTGTGAGCTTGAACTTTTGGATCACTGGTGCCTCAGCTATGCACGGATGCCTTGATCTCACTCCTTTTGAGAGGTTTGGTCGGACCTTATATAGGACTTTGAAGGATTTTTCAAGTGGAGCTGACTGTCCTGAATTCACCAGATGTTCTGTTACTGAGCTGTATAGACACACCTATGTTCTTCTTTTCCTAGCTAGGCTGGATAGTGCATTCCGAGAGAGTTTTATAATGGTAATTTCCGTTATGAATAGCCCATGGAAAATCTAAAATAGTTTCACCTAAGGATACTGTTTAGCGTGATGATTACCATTGAGACTTTAACAAAATCACTGAATTCTAGGAATCTAGTACTTCGAAGTTAATCTGCTGAAACTAAAGTCCTCTGCATTATCTTGAAATTGTTTTTTTTTTTGTGAATAGTAACCTTGTATAATTACAAATAGTTGTGAAGAGGAACATCTTTACTTCTTATTGTATTTTTTAGCCATAAATGACTACTGCTCGTTAAAAAAACTGTCGACTAATCATTAGATTAAAAGTCTTAATTTTAGAAAATGTAAAATACTACAAAGGGTGGGTGTAATTGTCCATAAACTTCCAAAGAAGCTATACACTACTGACTGATTAATACGAATAGTTGGATATCATTTACATGAACCACATCGAAGTGATCTAAACACTGGACAGGCGTTTCGCTTGTTTGAAAACGAACCCAGCTGTATAACCGGTTTCACTCACCTCAGACAACCTATTCGATGGATACCACGCTGATGAAATATTGGGATTGTTTCCAAAGGAAGCTGTGATGAAATCTCACCTCGAAGTGTGTATATTGCAAATCGTGGATTAATTTGCAGTTTGCAAATTTATTTAATATCTACAGACGTCAACACTGTAACCAGTAGCCAATGCATTGGAATATCAGCCAGTCTTCATTACTCATCAGTTGCCAGTACACAAAAACCTTGTATCGTTTTCATTTTCCTAACTCCAGTCATTACTACAGTTTACATCAGTTTCTTTCAGAGGGTAAATATCAATTGAATTAAATTCACACTGATAAGTAAACAATTTATCTTTTAAACAAATTACTGGCAGAAAAATAGTCTACTAATGGATTGCACTAGAATAATAATAATAATAATAAGTATAATGATAATTCAGGATTTTTAAATGACCAATTTCTTGGCGATTTGAATTGTTTCCAATGTAGATTTCGTCGGTAGTCTTATATAACGAGCTGACAAAGTTATAACTCACGGGTCACTGAATCCCGGCCTGAGGAGATGAATAGTTAACAAGCTAGCCTAGTAGCCTGAAGGTCCCACATGCAATCCCTGAGAGTATAGTGTTTGTTGAGGAGTCCCAAACTGGAACAAAGCAGCCGTTCAGTGTTCTGAGACTTAAAGTGATTCACTGATTGATGTTGGTTCGTAACGAAATCCTCTGAAATTACTTCAAAATTAGTTTTAGGTGTCATTAACCACTTGACTTATCGGTGCTACGTAGTATAAACTCTAAAATAAAGTCAATAATGCTGTGAAACTACTTTTTGATTTTCAAGAGTTCGTTCGTCAGGATTTGACTGGTTTCAGATTTGATAGTGGACTGATACCAGTTAGAGAACCATTGAAAACCCGGGAGTATACCTGTTTCGTCCTAGTCTTCAACTCTGTCAGTAGGCACTCATGATCCCATAGGATATCGGACCCAGGACCTTCAGGTTTTAAGGTTAAGCCACATGGGTCTATAAATTCTAAATTGTGTGATTTCACATAACACGCACATAAAATGGGTTCCAGGAATCTCTGCGCTCGGAATAATCCATCTAAAATTCTATTGTGAGTTTACGTCACCTTCACTTGCATGAAAGTTTGTACAAAACTGAATAACTAAATGGAAGTTAAAATACACTTTTAACCGAGAATTATGATTTGTTGAATTGAATACCTAATTGGTAGTGCTGAAATTTCTCCTTCGAATAATAATAATAACAATTTACTTTATTCCAAAAACAGTACTTGTGATACAGAATCGAATTTTCAGCATTAATCACAACTCGTAAAACATAACTAATCCTTACAAACCAAACTATAGAAAATTAATCACAATATTATTGCATCTAATTTCCTCAAATTATAAATAAAAATTAATCACACAGAAAATTTCCCACATTTACAATAGAGGTAGTGTCAAAAACATGCAGCATATAAAATGGAAATAATAATAATAATAATGATAACATCTAGGGTAATAATAATAAGAATACAAGTGAAAATTACCGTCGGCTTGTTTCACACAGTATTGGTAATGTGGTATAAAATCCTAACATGTTTAAAAATATTGAATATAATGTTCTCTTTACATGATATGATGAGGGGAAAAACAAAGATTACAGCAGTCATAGAGATAAGCTGGTGTTTGCAATTATGTTCACAATCGATGTATCATTTCATCACATATGAAGTGAAGTGAATATTTAAGCGTCATTAGTATTTCGTTTTACGAACAGGATCTCCAGTCTAATGAAGTGCTTCGATTTGAAATTATTTCAGCTGTTTTATATATGATGAGGTAACTACAATTTTATCTAATGGACAACATAAAATTTTCTTTATAAATAGTGGGTATTGTGGCTTACATTAATGTTGATTATGAACTAAAAACACTGTCTTTATAATAAAACAATTCATAGTCTAATAGGAAATAGTCATTATTTCTGAACATAACTTCTTCCCCTTATTATCACCATTCAACTGCAGTAATTTAATAACTGAGAGTATTAACAATGAGACTACCTGAGATAGTCCTCGACAGGCAGACTACTACTAGTTGTAATAGGTGATGACTGGTGGAGAAATCCAAGTTAGAGTTTCAACAGGATTGGAACTAGTAACTTCTGAATTACTAGTACAGCACTGTACCAACTTAACTACGAGAGCCAGCTGCTAATATGATCATCATCTCACTGCGATCACCACAAGTGGTGCCCAGTTGTCATGTGAATAAATGTCAAGTTACAGTCTGTCTGTCTGTTTTCGACATAGAACTTTGCACAAATGTGCGGAAGTTCAAGTCGCCACACTCCGTGTAGCACGCGAAGCAAGAGAAGAAAGTACAAGAAAAGCATAATAGAAACAGTGAGCAGAGGTGTGAGACAAAGGAGTAATAACGAAGAACAAAACAGTTTCATTGGAGATCATAAGTCACAGGAGTGGATGCATCTGCGCCACTGAGAACGATTTTGAGCCATGTCACCAATTGTTTCCAACCATAGATTTTTACCGTCCCGAGGACCCCAGCCTGGAAGTCTACACCTTCCTACGTGGCTTAGACCAACTGTTGTGGATTTCATTGACTGATGCCAAGTTTTTGTTTGACCGCCGCTAGCTTTTTTCCAGCCTGACCCTATATCCGCTAACATTGCTCGTCGAGGGAGGCGATGGCTTGGCATACGTAACACATGTCCTAACCATCTCAGTCTTTGTAGCTTCACGACTTCGTCGATTGATTTCCCCTGTTTACCTAGAACTCTACGCCTAACCTCCATGTTGCTCACCTTATTATGCCACTTTACACGGGAAATAGAACGCAGGCACCTATGATCAAAGACAGCTAGTCTTTTCATGTCTTCCACTCTCAGTGGCCAGGTCTCACAACCATAAAGGAGGACGGAGCGGACTGATGAGCAGTACACCCGCCCTTTGGTCGATAGTCGAACATCTCGTCTACGCCAGAGTCGGCGTAAACTAACAAATGCGAAACGAGCCCCTTGTATTCGTGCTGAGATTTCGTCAGAGATCAACCCGTTGGGGCTGATGGTACTTCCCAAATAAGTGAAGCGGTCAACGTGCTCTACCACTTCACTTCCTATTTTTAAACTAGGCGTCGATGTAGTCCAGTCCTGTAACATCATCTTGCATTTGGCGGGAGCGAATCGCATGCCAAACATTCGTAGATTGCGGCTCAAGGTGTTTAGAAGACTCTGCATTTCGTCAGCGTCTTCGCCTAGAAGGACTATATCGTCTGCATATTCCAAGTCAACGAGATTATTCCCCGGTAGCAAGTCAATCCCTGAGTCGCTGAAGTCACCTAGGGTTAAGTCCATTAACACATCTATGATGAAGTTGAATAGAAAAGGAGATAATGGGCATCCTTGACGGACACCACTGGTCGTCATCAGTTCAGATGACAGCTCGCCGTAAGCCCTCACCTGGCTGTATGAGTACGAGTAGAGTGCCTTAATCAGTGCAATATATTTTCTCGGAATTCCCTTTACAGCCAAGCATCTCCAGAGAACTTCCCGATCGACAGAGTCGAATGCTGCCTTTAGGTCAAGAAATATAATGACTGTTGGACGCCGGTAGGAATGCCTATGTTCTAGAATCTGTCGGAGGGTGAAGATATGATCAATACACCCTCTTCCTGGTCTAAAGCCTGCCTGGCTCTCTCGTGTTTGTGCTTCCCGAGCACCACTCAGTCTACGCATGATTATTGAGCCTAAGACTTTAGATACTATATTAGTCAAGCTAATCCCTCTGTGATTATCACAGGAAGACTTGTCTCCCTTCTTGTATATGGGGATAATCAGTGACTTACACCAACCCGATGGGACTTCTTCTGATTCCCAGACGCTGCCTAGTACCTCAGTTAATCCGGACAGTAAGCTGTCTCCACCGTACTTAAATACCTCTGGAGTCATTCCATCAGGTCCCGCTGCTTTGCCTAGTTTCAGATTGGTGACAGCTTTAGTAACCTCAGTTAGTGACGGAGGACCTGTGTCTATATCCCATTCAGGGAGGTGTTGGATGCTCGGAAGGTTGAGCGTGGCTGTGGGCAAATTAAACTGCTCCTCATAATGCTCTTTCCAACGATCCAGTCGTCTATCCTGGGAGCTAATTATAGTGCCATTTTTTTCCGAGATTGTCTCACTAATGATTTGTCTTCTCCCACCCGTTTCCCTGATGAGTCCAAAGAGTTGCCTGGTGTTGCCTATCCTCGAAGCTTTCTCCATCTCTTTGGCTTTTGTCGCCCACCACTGTTCACGGTCCTTGCGGAGACTTTTCGTAAGTTTCCTCTTGTGCAGCTTTCGCTCCTCATTGAATTCGGAGCTCGCCGGAATAAGTCTTCTAGCATCTATCAGTTCGGATGAGGCGGTGGAGATCCAGTGGTTTTTACTCACCTTTGGGTTTACCTTATTCACAGCTTTTACAGCTGTATCTATGGCTGCCTGGATATTTTTCCAAGCTTCTTCAGGGTGAGCACAGCTGTCGAACACAGATATGTGTTTAGCTAGTTCTTCCTCAAATACGGATTTAGTTTCCTGATCGAGCTGGGGACGTGATGGTTTTACCGCCAGCTGTTTCCTACGTCCGTTCAGTCGTAAGCACACCCGAGCGCGGACCAGTGCATGGTCGGTATCTACGCACGTGTTCCAGAAGGAGCGACAATCTCCTACCGACCCACGCCAACGATAGCTTATTGCTATGTGGTCTATTTGTGTCCAGCGTTGGTTTGATGAAGGGGGTCTCCAAGTCAAACAGTGTCTCTCCTTGTGTTTGAAGTTAGTGCTTACAAGAAACAAATGATTATCAGAGCAGAACTGTAGGAGACGGTCACCGTTGTCGGTTCGCTGGCACGGAACTCCATAGGTGCCACCGACATCCTTCTCAGATTGACACAATTTCCCTACTTGAGCGTTAAAGTCACCAGCT
Organism: Trichobilharzia regenti; assembly: GCA_944472135.2. Taxonomy (NCBI): domain Eukaryota; kingdom Metazoa; phylum Platyhelminthes; class Trematoda; order Strigeidida; family Schistosomatidae; genus Trichobilharzia; species Trichobilharzia regenti. Next base: position 72,875,050 of record OX235262.1, read on the forward strand.
AGAACGACTATGTCTGAGCGTTTAGCCTTTCTCACCAAACTAGACAGCTTTTGGTAGAACTCATCCTTCGTTTCATCTGAACTGCAGTCAGTGGGGGCGTAGGCGGAGATTACGAAAAGGCATCGGCGAGTAGTGCAGTCCTTCCTCCTTCTTACTGATCCGTTCAGGCGGACAGCACACATTCGGCTATCTACCGGGATCCAGTCAAGCAATGTCTTTTCTGCCCTAGTACTCAAAGCTATCCCTACGCCAGCTAATCCTCGTGAACTAGCTGTGGCATCTCCTGACACCCTCAAGGTGAATTTTGCAGATTCAACCTGTTGGCCAGGTGGGGTTAGGTGAATAACCACACTTGGGTCTTGTATGCGTGTTTCTGAAACACAGCATACATCAATGGCTCGTGATGCCAGGGTCTTGGCTAGTGATGCTTGTTGTCCTATTTGGCAAAGTGTCCTAACATTAAGAGCTCCTATATGAAATTGGTGGCGCGGCTTTAAGAGGCTGTCGGTGGTGGTTTTTTGGCTTCCATCGTTTTTAGTGGACGCAGAGTGGAGAGGAAGTGGAGAGCTATCAAGTCGAGGAGTTGCATCAGTGGAAGGAAGGCAAGATGATAGAGATGAAGATGAAGACAAAGATGAGTGAGTAATAGAGAGGTTTCGCGTGCGTTTCGGATTGTGAGGGCGATTGTTACTTCCCGGCTGCCCACACCGTGGAAGTTGGTTGCGTGACCGCAGAGCCCAGAGGACAACTGCTTGGGGCCGCTGACCGCTATCCAAACAACCTTCCTGGCATGGTAGGACCTCAAGAGACATAAGTCTCAGCCAGTATAGCTTGAATAGATCATTGCGGTGTTCAAGCCCGACCACCACGTAGGTAGCAGCTTTCGGTCGGGCACGTTACAGTCGGTTTATGATCACACTACTTGCCAATGTAAATCTTCTCCTCCCAGTCCTAATTATAACTATAACGAGTATATCCCATTACTGAACTGATAACTTGCTGCTGTACTTCTAATTTCTTATGGTCAAGATTGAGAAAACAAGACCTTAGGACGCTTTTTGATCGACTGATTGTAGCAACCGAGTACTTGTTTATCTTGATAATATGGTTTGGTGGAACGATGTTCACTGATGAGATCCAATTACTGATTTTTTATACTCATAATTCATACTGAATGATCATCAAGCTGGATAAATTCCCATCTCTTGTTTTCCCTTTCACATTGCATCACGGAATAACACAACCATTCATATACAAAGAGTGAAATTCAAATCGCGCTGTGTTTTAAAGATGCAAAGGTGTCAATAGTTACACAGGATACGCTGTACACAAAATCAAATGTCTTTCCTCCAACTCCCAAAGTACTTGTTCTACCGCGACCAGTGACGAATCAGAACAACAAATTGGTCATCCAAAATAGGAGTATATTTAGAGATTAGAAAAGTAGAACGGCGATGTTTGTTTAACTAGCTAGGGTTCATGAACGAACGACCGAGAGTAAGACGATAGCGTTCCAAATGGTGTAGATGTTTAACCGCCTACCTTCAGGTTAACAAGTCAACTTAAATAGTGGAGGTAAGCATCCAATGTCGTGTGAAGAATGGGGTAGTCGAATAATTTTGGGGAATTATTTACAGATACATTATATACTACTAACTGATTGATTTGAGTAGCCCAAGCCACTCAGAGTAGAATTTGCAATATATGCAATTATAGGTGAAATTTCACAACAGTTCTCCTTGAGAACTGTTGATGTAAATGGTGTCCAGCTACTTATATCAACCAATCAATAGTATATAGCCTCGTACGTTTATGCCCGCCCGTTTTCTTGATTGCCACTTATGCTATCCAGTAGATCATATACAGTGGTATTCAAAGGAAACTTTTATGAAATTTTACCTCGGAATTTATAAATTGCAAATCGCGAATGAACTTCCAAACTGTGAATTTAATTCATTATAAGTATCTTATGTTAAAATGAACAATTAGAGAAGAATAAGGTTGTAGACCACTAGTCAGCTAAAATATTCGATGCACCTATGAAATCATATTCGCTTAAATAAATCCAAATACGGGTGATTACTAACATAGAATAATTCAAATTCGATAAAATCTGAAATCATAGCCAAAGCTACTAAAGACCTGAGAACACTGAAAAATTCGTATTTATTATTTCAGTATACACATAAACAATCTGTATTTTCAGCTTTGAATCAAACGGTTATTAAGCTGTTAAAGTAAACAGTCAATGCTTGATATTTACTCAATTACCAATGATCTCATGATACTGCACCTTGTCCTTCTGTTATCAACATAGAATGTTTATTCCAACTGAAATGTATTTTACCAATATACTTTATCCTGTCTTATCACAAGTATGTTATATGAAATGTAAATATTATGATCTCTCAATGACTTAGTATCTTTGAATGTAAGCATGTTGTATTGACCCAGTAATCATGAGATGTAATGACAAAATATGTGATAAATGTTGAACTGATTGTATTACTGACTGGTTATTCGATCGATAAAAACAAATTGGACTGATATAATTAACCTATAGAGCACACTCGTTGATAGTTTGGCTGTGTGATCATTGTTCACAAAAAAAAGTATGACTGCATCACATGCACTGGCTTTCACTGTGAACTTATATCAGAATACAGAACAACTATTCATAATAGTACCGTGCTCACTAGCGAATGACTACAGAATTAAGTTAACTGAAAATTTAGTGAGTCCTCAGAGTTGATAATCCCTTTTCATGGTAAATTAAGATTTTATCTACCTAAAATGAACCCACTATGTGCTGAAATAACGCTGATCGTTCTTAAAAAAGGCACTGGACGTTAAATTTATGCGACAAAAATAGGATTTGCAGCTGAAATAATGCTCTTAGTTGTGAAATTAAGCTGAAAAAATTACCACTATGTGCTGAATTAAGTCCTTTCGTTCTGAAGTAATACTAGTCATTGCTGAATGGGGGCTGGAACAACTCTGATAAGCAAACCCAATTGGTTCTGATCTGCCTCCGACAGTGCCTACAATTAGTGCCATTCATGCTGAAAACCATCACTGAGTTCTAGTCTGCATGCCTAAAAGAACCATTTCAGAACAGATTCAGAATTAGCGAGATTTAATTCAACATTATAGTAAGATGGGATGTGAAAACAAAAAATCATCGGTGATGTAGACTGGTGGTTGCGCAATACATAACAAATTTACAGAAGTTCAGATCCACAGGCTGTTGGATTCTATTCCACTGACTAAATGAGCAACAAACTCACCTGAAGCTCCTGGTGGGATGATGGATAAGTATTGTAGAAAGGTTGTAAAGTAAGAAAAAACAGTTGTTCAGTACTCCTTGGTTTTCAATGATTCTCTAAGTGAAGTCATTTCGGGACCAAACTTTAGACGAATTAAATCTCTTCAAATCAACACTTGAAAATTTATATAAAAGAAACTTAATTTCAAATTATTTAACCGATAACAAATCATCAATCGTGGGTAATTTGAAAGGTCATTAGAAAGCTAATGAGTTCCTACCTATAAATGTGTGAAGATAAGTTATTGTATATATAAGTGGATGATTACATCAAAGTTTTCCTTAATCTTCCCTTTAAGTTGGTATTTTTTTCTAACTTAACCATTTTGACTCATTTTGTTTATTTGGTAAATTCTCAACGGTCATTACACAAGCAACCACGATATCACCGATCTATGTGCATTATAGATACTTCACTTGGATTCTAACTGATCGGTGACTCTATTACTGAGTGTCAGTCAGAAATTCCATTTGAGATCTAGAACGAGGAGCTTTCTGCAGGTGAATTCTTGTGTCGATCATCTTTCACTTGTCCTTATTTCAAAAGTTGTTTCAATAGTGTGGCTTTGGTGTTCAAAAGACTGATTGTTTTCTCCTTCAATTACAACAATTTAGCAATGTTAATTTACTTATTCACAGATCTACCAGTTCAAGCACGCTAGTTTTGTCACTGCATCCATCAATAATAAACTCTAGTAACACTCTATTGTAAACGCCGATAAAGATAAACACTGTTTTTGTTCAAGGAAGAAATAATTCTTTACAACAACTTCATTTTTAAATATAATGCACTCGTATTTATATTACGGAAGTGATATTAAGTGGCACTAAAAACTCTTCAGTTGTTAATGTAAGGATAGGATAAGAATAAAGATAATTAACACGGTTTTTAAGGAAGTACAGTTAAAATGAATGAATTGCAAATCACTAAATAAGTGAATGTGTATTAAAAGTACTAAACTAGGTCAAATGTTGTCAAAAATTAAAAGTACAGTGAATGATAATAATGCAGAAGGGGGAAGATTAACAGAAGCCGAATGAATTTTACTAATAAAATAGGAAAAAGGACATTACTATGACCAAAGTGAAGAAAGCAATTTTAACAGAGCGTTTTCAATACATAGTTTAGGGATTTTGTCCGTGTACAGCTAAACCTTCGGTTTTACACAAGTAGAGAAAAGGTAAGGTTTTAGGGTATATGAATTTAGCCCTGTAGATAGCTTCAAAGGATGAATCTAATGAGGATGAATGACCTAACTCAAGGTGTTCACAGATGGAAGAATTCGTCATCCTATACTTCTGTTTCATCAACCAAATTGGGTAGTGTTTAGCTATGCGTTTCTAAAGAAAACTCTTACAACATCCAATATAATCATCTCGACAGGAGAATATGAAACAGTAGATACAGAGAGAGGTAAACATCAGCGGTAGTTTATGATTGATGCAATGTCGAAATGGACGTCATCTGCAGGATACTAGGTGTAAGCCAGTAGCATAAACAGAGAGTTTACTACACCTGGATAGACGACTTTTATTCACTTCAGTTAAAGCATCACCCTTGAATGCCAAACTCATAAATATGATTTGACTAGGAGAGATTTCTTCCCTTATATTTGTTTTAATAAACTTTCTGCGATATCCGTCATTTAAGAATGTTGATGATGTATATATATATATATATATATATATATATATATATATATATATATATATAACACGATTTGAAGAACTGTTATTTACATTTTACTGCTTTCTAAAATTCATCACTTAATTTCGTTTTGTTCTACAACACACCAGTTTTAACCAACCTATCTATGATCAATGGTTTACATGTTCAGGAATGTATATTGTTTATGTCAGTTTATTCTGATGAATTATCGCTGAGTCAACTGGATGGTTGAACTGTGAAGTTTTCATTGACTTTCTAGGAAATATCTACAGTGCTAACTTCAAAATCAAGTCAACTTTTAGAATTCTTTATTTATTCTTTATTTTCTCTTCTGAAGATGGAAACAGTTGATCACAGAAAGGCTGATTTGTGAAATAACATCTCGGATTCAGTAGGGGTAGTCACCATTTCAGATATTTTGTTGCAGGTATCATTTCTCATTGCAGATGCTGATCACTGATTCTAGGAACTAATCTGTTTCATAGCTGTATATCCATTTGTGTTTGCAGTTGAAATATGAAATCTCTTATGGAGATGAGTAGGTCTGATAAGAACACTAAACTTCGGTTTTTGATTGCAACGAAATTGATGGGCATGAAATGTTGAAGAAATAAATTCCTGGCATCATCATAGTATTGAAACCTAATAGACTTGGATATGATAGTTTCCAAAATAGAATAACACTCTTATCACACAGAAATAAGGAAAAAGGCTGTCTTAGGATGCTTCATAATGTACATGATATTTCTAAAGAAAAATCTGGCACTACAAAAGTAAACAATGCTTCTAATCTCGCCTGAAATGTCTGGCGTAGAACGACTGCTTTCGTAAGTCATTCTAGAATATTTTTCAATCACGTTTACTACAGTCTTGTATTTCACAAATTATGACATTAAAAAAGTAAACCGTAGTTTGAGACTATGTGCAGCTAAAATCAATCGGGAAAAAGGGATTCGTTTTACGGGAGTTTTCACTTACAGATTTATGCAATTATAATAAAAAATGTATTACACTTATTTCTACTGAGACAAACAACAAATTTTCTCTTGTTTTTTATATTCTGTTGGTGCCAGAGCCATATAAAATTTATTATTATATTATTTTTTTTTTTCTTTTTTCAGGAGAAGGGCTCGCGCCACCCTCCATTGACTTCGTTTTTAAATTTTTCCCCCCCGGTCCCCATTTTCTCTCTTCACATGACCTCCTCCAAGTCACCCTTGGACGACCAACTCGCCGCCTCCCTTTCGGGTTCCACTCGAGGGCTTGTCTAGTGATGTCACTTGATGGTTTCCTCAGCGTATGGCCAATCCATCTCCATTTCTTTCTGCCTATTTGTTTCACAATCGGTTCCTGATTGGTTCGCTCCCAGAGATCCCTGTTGCTGATCTTTTCTGGCCATCTGATCTTGAGTATTGAGCGGAGACAGTTGTTAATGAAGGTTTGAAGTTTGTTTGAGATGCTCTTTATGACTCGCCAAGTCTCTGATCCGTATAGTAGCACTGACTTCACATTGGAGTTGAAAATCCGGATCTTATTTTTGATGCTGATTGCTGTTGACCTCCACACAGATTTGAGAGTAATGAAAGCTTGTCTTGCTTTTCCGATTCTGGCTTTGATGTCTTCGTCAGTTCCGCCTGTAGTTGAGACGATGCTTCCCAGGTAGGTGAAGGAGGTTGTTTCTTTCAGGTTCTTCCCATTTATGCTTATTGTGGTCTGTTGTTGCTGTTGATGTTGGCAAGGAATCTTCATCACTCTGTTTTATTTAGTAAGTAATCCTTTTTTTCTCTCATTTTTCTTTCATTTCTTTCAGTTAAGGAAAAAATCGCAAATCCCTCATTTTTGTCATTCTTTTTCCTGTTCCTTGTGGTTTCCGTTGTTTCCAATACAAATGAAATCAGAAGATCATTGGTGATAGTAGACAGCCTTGCCTCACTCCCGTCCTCACTTCGAAGGCTTCCGTAAGTTTCCCGTTGTGGATTACTTGGCATGCAGCATTGTCGTATAACTGTTGGATGAGGTGTATAATTGTCATGGGACCCCGTAGTAGCGAAGTAGTTTCCAAATGACCTCGCTTCGACGGTCTTTAAAAGTGAAAGGAGAGAGAGGTCCTTTCTGTTATATGGAGTGGGCATATATATTTTTGTTTCCCATCCGCGTCGATTTTCTTTGGTTTTTATTCGATATTTTTGGTGAAGAAAACCAATTCCCATTTTTTAATCCTTATTTCTTTTTTGAAGTTATATTACTTCTTCAACCTTGGGTCTTTCCCCCTTCCCCACTTCAGGTCTAGTCCTGGTTTCTCTGGGTCTATTTTCAAAGCCTCTGCTGGGATTCCATCTGGTCCCGGTGTTTTCCCAGTTTTAAGCATCTTGATTGCATTCAGGACTTCTGATTTCGTCGGGGGGTCAGTGTTCACTGCTAGTTCTGCTTCCGTTGTTGGTATTGCTGGACGTGTTGTAGGTGGCGGACGATTTAGAAGTCTTTTGAAGTGTTCAACCCAGTGCTTTCTCTGTTCCACCTCTTTGGTGATTGACTTTCCATTGTCGTCCTTTATTGGCTTAATCTGTGTCGAACGTTTGCCCGATAGGTTCCTAGTTGTTTGGTAGAGTGTGGCGAGGTCTCCTTTGCCTGCAGCTTGTTCTGCTTCGTTGCCATGGTTTCATAATATTTTCTTTTGTCTTCCCTGGCCTTTTCTTCACTCTTTTGTTCAGTGTATTGTAGCTTGCATTCAGCTCCTGTTTTTGTTGCTCGTCCTTGGTACTTTCTTCCTTTCTTTTTTTCCAATTGTTTCAATGCCGTGCCCTGTTTTTCTTTCTCTTTTTTTCTAGAATTTTTGCGTTGGTTCCAACTTTTCCAGTTTTTCCAGCTTTCCACCGCTTTGTTGTGTTTTTTTCCTTTGTCTTATGTAAGTGCCTTTTCGGTTCTTGTTTTTGGTTATTGTTGGCTCTGCCCCAATCCCTTAAATTTTATTTGTTTGTCCTGTGAGGCTGCACTTTCTTTTTTTCCTTTGGTCCGGCCCTTCATTCTGAATTGATTAGTTTTTTGTTTTTGGTTGCCCCCGTGACCCTGACTTTTTGTTTTTCTGACAATCCACACAAGTCGTGAAGGCGGCGAAGGCAGTTCTCCTTTCTTATTCTTCTACCTTTCCTTGTTCCTTTCGTTTTTGCGTTTGTCTTTCTTATAGTTCTGTGCGCTGGTGTATTGTTGCTGTTGTTGCCTGTAGTCTGATTCTTCTTTTCTTGGGTGTTCGTGTTGTTGGTGATAATTAATTCCTTTTCTTTGGGTCATTGGTGATATTGCCGACTCCCTTTCTGCGTCGTTGCTCGTCAGCGCAGCCGCGTGTGGTGTGTGTGTTCGGTGGTGACGATACTGACTACTTGAGTCATGTCCCCCTCTCTTCCCACTTTACCCGTATTTTTCTTTTTTGGGTCTCGGCTGTCATCTACTTAGTCGTCCATACTTCCAACGTTTTTGGTTCAGAAGTAGTCTAGAATTTTGTATTTGTGTTTACGGGGTAGCACAAAAAAAGTAAATTTAGAGAAAATAAGAGAGGTTTTTGTCCCCAAAAAAAAAATGAGAACAACGTCAACAAAGGAAACAGTTCACACAAAAAAAGGGCAAAAAGCGACGACAACTATACAATAAGACAACATGCAATATAGTTCAGTATATGTAACTAAAATGATATCTTAACCATAAAATCACTGACTTGGAGCAACTTGAACATATAAATCCAACAATATATACAATTATAGATGTCTTTATGTTTAAAAATTCCACAAATCCAAACAGTTAGTTATGTGTATTATCTGTCAATAAGATTGTATTTTTTGGATTCAGTGTTCGAAAGGTTAATAATTGTGATAATTTCCACAAACACATTGCATAAAATTTTAGAGTAATAAGATATTTTATTTATGACCAAAATGTAGCGTAATAGTCGAAAAGCGCGCGCTGTGTCCAATCCGTGACTTTCCATATAAAATTTAGTTACCCTGATCAACCAGCAGGAGCCCCTACTTGGTAAATTCTTTATGCTTATTCACCGTCTACAAACTTTGGAGAAATCTTCATTCCTACTGAGATTTTAGTTGGTAGTCTTCAGTGTTGAGGTTCAAGACTCTATCCTTGTACTATTCAAATAATGACTGGATCTCTGAAATAGTGAATAAAATGGGCTCTCTTATGTGTTATTTATCAATTTACTCCTTTAAATTCAAACGTGGAGTGGAATGGGAGCTCAGAATTGTGCCCCATAGAATAACGTAACAATATAAAGAAAACAGAGACTGTCACACTTCATGAGTGTAGAACAGAACTCTAGCCGCGGAAGCTTAGGAAACCGTAATTTTGACATTTCAATGGACATCACTTCTGACCTACACATTTACTTCTGTAGGGGAGTAATATTAGAGTTCACTAACATTCCAAGTATAAAAGTAATAATCCAAGTCAGTGGAGTGTTAAATCACAATATATTACCAAAAATACAGTGACGAGTTATAGCAACAAAAAGGATTACTTGGTTATAAAGTGTAAGTCCTCGGCTACAAATTAATTATATAATCCACAGGCACGTTAACTGTTTGGACTGCGTCTGCTGTAGCTGCTGTGTTCCGGTTGTAGAAATGTCTTCGGTTGAAAGTAGTAGGCTCCTACAATAAATCCGAAGTATACAACACGGTGTGAGTGGAGCAAGTAAGTAGAAGTGACCAGGGAGAAGACGAAGTCTCCAACAGCAGAGTGTATTTTTCAATTGTACACGGAAATTATGTATATTTCAACAAGAAGCGATTTAAACAAAAATTATGTACAATATCTCGAATTTATACAAGTACCTAAAAAGTGTACAATCACATTGTTACGTACTCAACACGGCTCCCCCCTAGAGGTCCGGAGAGACAACCGGAAAATGATACGTAAAACTATGAAGTAAATAATAATAGTAATAGCAACTTTTGGATAAAAATAGGGATATATTACAACATGCATAAACGCGAGAAGGTATGTGAATCATGTAAAGTCTGAAAGCATATACAATAAGTTCAGCAATAAAAATTGAAATAGAAAGTCATGTCACTTAAATTTGCACTAACCATGAACATAGATTTTTAATGTATAAAGAAAAATATGTAAATACACAGTAATTAAGGAGGGGAAAGAAACATTAAAAAAAATATGGATTAAAGATCAATAGTTTTTGGAAAGGACACTACCTGTTTTTTCGGTGAGGTACATATAAATAAATAATAGTGATAGTAACATCAAAGTTTACGACGAAATACTAACGGTCATGATGATAATGTCTAAACGAAAAAGATAATAATAATTTTTAATTATTTTTCTTTTGTTAGTCCTCAAAATGAACGTAGCGAGCCGGTTTACTGATTTGCCGACCACTACGTGTTTGATATGGAGGGAGGATAAGACTTGGTGCCGGTGGAGTGGAATCGGATGTTTGATTATTTGATTGCGCAGTTGCCGATGTAGATTCGAAGTCGTTGTCGGTGTATGCGGGTTTGATTCGATCAATGGAAATAGTCTCTCGTTTTCCATTCTTGTTCACGGTAAAGTGTTTGTCTGAACGTTTAATAACTTGAAAGGGTCCTTCGTATGGAGGTTGCAATCCTTTTCTGATGGCGTCGACTCGAATGAAGACGAATTTGCAAGTTTGTAGATGTTTGTTGATCTGATCTCGTCGGGGAGATTGTCGAGGTGCTGTTGGTTGAAGTTGAAGCATTTGTCTAGTTAATCGGTTAGTGAAGTCGGCAATGTTCACGTCTGTGGAATCGGCTGAGGGGACTAGCTGTCCAGGCAAGGTTAGGTTGGTGCCATAGACAAGTTGAGCCGGTGTACATCCTAAATCTTCTTTGATAGTAGATCGGATACCAAGTAAAATCAAAGGTAAGTATTCACTCCACTTAGATGTATCATTCTGCGCCATCAGGGAGCTTTTCAGTTGTCTGTGGAATCTTTCCACTAGACCATTCGCTGCCGGATGATAGGCTGTTGTGGAGATATGTTTCACTCCCAGAAGTCTCGTCAGTTCGCGAAAGAGTGTCGATTGGAATTGAGGACCGCGGTCGGATGTAATAGTAGTTGGTACACCGTAGTTTGACACCCAACGGTCGAGAAAAACTAAAGCAACGTTTTCAGCAGATATGTCGTTTAAGGGGCATGCAATAGCCCAACGAGTAAATCTATCAATCGCTGTCAGGATATGTGTATATCCCCTTGATGTTGGCAATGGTCCCACGATATCTATATGGATATGCTGAAATCTCCTTTCGGGTAATTTAAACGTCTTCGGGGTTGTAATAGTGTGGCGGTGTACTTTGGAGCATTGGCATTGGATACATTCTCGTGCCCATCTCCGAATGTCAGAGTTCATTTTAGGCCACACGAAGCGTTCGCTGATCAGCCTGACCGTGGCGCGTACTCCAGGGTGGGAAAGCGAATGTAAATGTTCGAACAATGCTTTTCGGCAACTGAGAGGGACAAATGGACGATTAGTGCCGGTAGATACATCGCAGACTATGGTTGCATCTGATAAGGGGATAGGCACATCTTTGAGTTGTAAGGAAGAGTTTCTGCGGCAGGTTTGGAGTTCAACGTCATCTCTTTGTAATTGAGCCATACGATCAAGACTGATGTCTACCGACGTTTGGAGCTGGTTAATGTCACTTCTTGAAAGAGAATCGGCTACCACGTTCGCATCCCCTTTGATGTACTGAATGTCGGTTGAAAATTGGGAGATATAATCCAACTGTCTGGCTTCTCTAGGGGAGTGTTTATCAAGTGAAGTAGTGAAAGCATGACACAGGGGCTTGTGGTCAGTAAAAATAGTGAAATGCCGGCCCTGTAGTAAGTAACTGAAATGCTTCACTGCAAGATATATGGCCAGCAATTCTCTCCCAAAAGTGCTGTATCGTGTCTGAGCCGGTTCCAACTTCTTAGAAAAGAATGCGAGTGGGGTGACTTCGCCCTTCATCTTTTGTTGTAATACTGCCCCTACAGCTACTTGGGAGGCATCTGTGCACAAAATAAGCGACGCTTCGGGGTTGATATGGGATAGCATAGTGACTCTGGATAAGGCATCTTTTGCGTTGCAAAATGATTCGCGTGCTTCAGCTGACCACTGAAACTTTTTAGGATCATTTTTAAGGAGGTCGGTTAACGGCTGGACGATGGAGGCACACGAAGGAATGAAACGCCGATAGAAATTAAACATCCCCAAAAAACGTCTGACCTTCTTGAGTGAATCTGGTTCGGGGAAGTTTTTGATGGACTCTATCTTTTCCTCCGTAGGCGTAATACCATTCGTGGTTATGTGGTGTCCCAGAAACTGTATAGAGGAGACACCGAATATGCACTTTTTGGGGTTAATGACGACTCCATATTGCTCAAATCGTTGAAATAAGATGGTGAGGTGATCAGTATGTTCTTCGGGCGACGAGCTAGCAATTAAAACGTCATCGATATATACAAATACAAAGTCCAAACCTTGTGTGACCTGATCCATGAAACGTTGGAAGGATTGTGCTGCGTTCTTTAGGCCAAATGGCATGCGGAGAAATTCAAACAAACCGAAAGGTGTGATGATGGCCGTTTTTTCGATATCCTCTTGGGCAACTGGTATTTGGTGATAGGCCCTGACCAAGTCTACTTTAGAAAAAATGGTTTTTCCGTGTAATGTCAGGGAGAAATCATGAAGATGAGGAATAGGATAACGGTCGGGAACTGTGGCATTGTTTAAATGTCGGTAATCCCCACATGGCCTCCAATCATGATCAGCTTTAGGCACCATGTGTAAGGGCGAAGACCAAGGACTATTGGAGGGTCTGATGATGCCGAGCTGCATCATGTGTTCAAATTCTGCCTTGGCTGCTGCCAATTTGTCCGGGGGTAATCTACGGGACGAGCACGAACTGGTTGACCCGTAGTAACTATCTTGTGAGTAACTGTGTGAGGGACGTCCTCGATGTTGTACGACGGCTTAAGAATTTTAGGGAAACGGTGAAGTAGGGAGGAAAAAGGGCAATCTGCTGGTCTTTCAATACTGATATTATAGACAGAATAGCTGGAGATAATTCCATGGATCTTTAGATGGGTGTTGTTATCAATCAGTTTTTTATTGTTGACGTCAACTAACAGGTTGAAATTACTCAAGAAATCTGCTCCGAGGATGGCGTGACTGACGTCGGCTACTATGAAAATCCATGTGAAACGCCGACGTAAACCTAGATCCAGTATGAGGGATTGCTCTCCATACGTCTGTATGCTTGTGTGGTTAGCTGCCCGGAGAGACAGTTTTCCGGGTGTCCGTGTAGATCGCCTGGATAGTGAAGGAGGGATTACGCTAACTTCTGCTCCCGTGTCTACCAGGAATAAAGTGTCTGAAGTTTTATCCTTCACATAGAAGAGGCGACTTGTTTGCTTGCCAGTAACAGCTGTCGCCATCACTGTCTGGCTGAGGCGTTTCCCTGAGCCTGGTTGGCTTCGCTAAAGCTGCACGGTTTTACACATTTCAGGGCATGACGTCCAAACTTCCAGTGATACCAGCATATATTGCTATCCCGAGAAGACGTGTAAGAACGCTGTCGTGAGAAGGATCGTCGTCGTGATGGTGACCTTCTTTGTGAACTCCGTCTCCGGACTTGTCGATCAGACTTATTAGTTTCCAAATTGTCAATCCTTGCCGCTAAGTCTGCAATGGCGGCGAGTATCGGTGTGTCTGCCGTGGGTGTGGAATGACACGGTGTGGCACTATCAGATGCTACGTGACTTATGGTGTTATCGGATAAAACATCCAAAATACTATCTGCCATGTCACTTAGTTGGTCTAAGTCATACGACTTTCCTGAGATGATTAAAATTTGCTGGACATTTCTAGGTAAACGTTGCAACCACATCTGTTTCAGCACTACCTCGTCTACTTTATGATGTCCGATTAACTGGCGCATGTGCCTGAGCAGCTGGGATGGTTTACGTGGGCCTAGTTCACAGCCTGTGAGCAATTGTTGGATTCTTTTCTCATCCGACAAACTGGTACGTTGTATGAGGAGGGCTTTAAGTTTATCAAATTGATGTTCCGTCGGAGGATCTTCGATGAAATCGCTGATTTCTGTCAATACTGACGGAGGGAGTTCTGCCAGCACCATACCATATTTGGCTATTTGGGACTTAATGCCCCGTGCTTCTAGCAACGGTTCAATTACCGCAAACCAAATCCTTGGTTCTGCGAAACCGTATTGGGGTAAACGAAAATCAGTGATGGCATTTATTGTGGCATTTGTCTCGCTATTAGTTGTCTGCTCGTTTGATGTACCGGACTGAGGTGATGACATTATTAATATGAGGTTATTGGTGCAAATTAGGATACAAATATAAACCACACACAAAATCACAATGAATATAAAAATAGCAAAAATAAGAATATAAATATGCCAAAATAATCCGTGTTCTTATCGGGCTCACCAATTAATTTGTAGGGGACTAATATTAGAGTTCACTAACATTCCAAGTATAAAAGTAATAATCCAAGTCAGTGGAGTGTTAAATCACAATATATTACCAAAAATACAGTGACGAGTTATAGCAACAAAAAGGATTACTTGGTTATAAAGTGTAAGTCCTCGGCTACAAATTAATTATATAATCCACAGGCACGTTAACTGTTTGGACTGCGTCTGCTGTAGCTGCTGTGTTCCGGTTGTAGAAATGTCTTCGGTTGAAAGTAGTAGGCTCCTACAATAAATCCGAAGTATACAACACGGTGTGAGTGGAGCAAGTAAGTAGAAGTGACCAGGGAGAAGACGAAGTCTCCAACAGCAGAGTGTATTTTTCAATTGTACACGGAAATTATGTATATTTCAACAAGAAGCGATTTAAACAAAAATTATGTACAATATCTCGAATTTATACAAGTACCTAAAAAGTGTACAATCACATTGTTACGTACTCAACACTTCCCTAGTTAACACTATTGTATCTGTACAGCGTCTATGAGACAACTCGGATAACGGTAGATGTTATTCTTAGTTGATGCCCTCCCTTGGGGCAAAAGTGGAAATGACTAGAAAGAAGTTGTCCCACCAGCTAGTTACTACTCAGACTATGAGACTTAAGTGACTAATAGCAGGAGTGCTATACTGAATTGCAAACCTAAGGAATCGACTTATCGTATTTTGTGCAAAGGCCCAGATACTATTTGGAAAGGGAAATGGATACGACAATTTCCTGAACTTTCTACTCGAGGTGCTTGATCCACAAGACAACAAAGCAACATCAGCAGCAACATTCCCGTAGTTACAGGTATTGAAAACTTTTTTTTGAATATCATTCAAACCTTTCGGATCCCTGAGCCAATCTACACTATTGCTTTAGAGTCACAATTACCTAACTCCTCTAAGTAAACTCATCCTACTGACTGTAGTGATCAAAACCAAAGTGTTGTAGTCTGAAAGCTGGAAACTAAACACTTCTTGCAGACAATCCAAGATCAAAATCCCCACGGCATACCTTGACTTCATTGAAACAAAATCACAACTGCAAAACAACACATTATTAACACTATCACATAACCGCAAAGAGAAACATTTAAATAAGGGATTAAACTAGGACAAAAACCAATATTAAAGATTAAGTTAACAGGTATCAGTATTTAATTGGTGGATGGTGACTAGCAGTGGAATCCAGGATGCGCATTTCGTGCTATTTAGGACTCGTCGCTGGATGCACCTGCATTCCCAGTCAGTGAGTGATGATGTTCCCACCGAGGCTCGAACGTCACAGCGTTATCCACTAGACCATTTGAGCCACGAGAGCCACCTTTTGTGCAACGGGTCATATAAAGTATTTAATTGAATTTTAGGTTTTCCCGTCGATTGATTGGACCGAAGTGCTCGGTCTCAGGTTGACATGTTGGCTTCCTTTCCAGGTGCTCCGGCGATGTTTGAGCATGTAATTAGAATTTAATTGGTGGGTGGTGAATAGCAGTGAAACATCATCACTCACTGGGGAATGCAGGTACATCTAGATGACGAGTCCCAAATAGGACGAAACGTGCATCCTGGATTCCACTGCTAGTCATCATCCACCAATTAACCTCTAATTATATACCCAGACATCGTCGGAGCATCTACTCAAGAAGCCAACATGTCAACCTGAGACCGAGCACTTCGGTCCAATCAGTCGACGAGTGAATCTAAAAAATTCAATTAAATAAGTATCAATATTGTAAACTGATCGTTCACGAGGGGTTTTCCAAACAATTATTTCGTTACACTCACCAAGATTTTTTTTAAATATTTTTTATTTTTGATTACAGCTTGATTCCAAACCGTAGTTTTGGTACAAGTATGGAATTTTCAGCATGGATATCGGTAGCCCAAATTTTACAGGCCGACCATAGATATCAGGTGTTCGTCGGCAGGGGATCGAACCTCGGACCATGTGCATGGTCGGCGAGAGTTCTAGCCACTGTGCCACCAACGCACTAGATAAAGATAAACGAGGAGATCCTACATTTGCGAAAAACATTAAACAAGTTACAAGTAATAACGTGAATTGACAGTCGGACAGCCCTTACATGTTTTATTTTCACAACACAACTACAAAGGCAAACAACAGTTTTGGATGGTGTTTGCCTGATAGTTTGAGTAGTAGTTCAACCGAACAAACATGATGTTGGTACTAACGTATACACTAACGATGTACTTTGTCTGATGCGGGCAGACAAATATGTACCCTGCCTACATTATTAGGATAGAGGTGAGGTAAATAGCTATGTGGCTACAGTATAAGCCTAAATTGGAGTTAATCTAGCCTTTATATTGATTTTTGTTGTTGTTGTCAATGTAAACAGAATGAGGTCATTCTATGTTTAGTCATTCAGCACTGAATGAAATAGGCTTTGGGCAGATTAAAAAGTTAAACAGCATATAAACCCACACAAGAGCAGACGGAAAATGACCTTTTTTAAATCTACGCATAAAGTTGATTGGTAAAAAGAGGAAGAATTAACAAAAGGATTTAGCTTGTTTAAAGGTCATGGATGAAATATAAACATATGAAAAGTTCGATAAAGAAGAGAATAAGAAAGAGAGAGAGAAATTAGGTCACATGAATTGAATTATGGTAGAGACATGTGTAGTTGAAATTAACTGCAGTGATGCTTTCATTGTGCACTTTCAATGTAGTATATTTTCAAGTATTGGTTTTGAAGGGATTTCGTTTAATTTGTTGGAGGATTTCATCATGAGCTGACATCGGTTAGAGAACCATTTGAAGACTTTGGAGTACTGCACAGCTATTTCGTTAGCCTTGTTTGGGACTCTTCAGCAGCACGCACTCAGCGTAGCGCTTCGAACCCAGGAACTTCTGGTTACAAGGCAAGCTCGTAGATCATTAAGCCACTAGGACCCGATCGAATGACCCATGAATTCTAACTTCTGCCAATTCGTGACATACAGCGAACACTTCGCAATGTTTTCTTCGATGAGTCACTGTCCTCACCTTCAATCTGCTGTACCCTACTGGTCACGACTTCCCACTATAACCCCAGGTCAACTGCCCGAATAGGGCCAGTCGCTAGTGAGCATCAGATTAATTTTCAAGTACTAGTTTTGGTTGGAGGATTTTATCATAAGCTGACATCAGTAACCAGAAGGTCCTGGGTTCGAACCCCGGTGGGCGCATATTGGTGGAGAGTGCCTAATTATGACAAAGCAGCTGTCCAATACTCCCATGTTTTCCAGTAGTAGTATATATCACGGTCAGTATTAGGTTTATAACATTTCAATGCTTTCATGCAAACTCGACATATACGATCATTGTCATATTTGTTAAATTTACCAAGATACTCATCAATATCCTCTGCCTTAAACTATAAGAATCTTTACATCTACATAAATAGTTACCAGTTACCCATGTGTCAAATTCCTCATTTAGGTGGCATAACGGGATTAGTTATAATGTAGTTAGGCAAACAGTTTTAGGTAGTTTGAAGGGGAGAGGGAATAGCCAGGAAACCCTGAACTTTGGATTTCGTGCCTGTTGGCCCTCGTCAGCAAGGTACGTCTGAAAACTCAAAAGATATCATGTCCCCTCTGAGATTCGAACCCGTCTCATCCAATATTATATATAAAGAAAAATCAATCCACGACTCTATGAAGTTAGATAGAGTGAGACGGTTGAGACATTTTGACCCACTAGCTTCCTTGACGAGCAGTGTTAGCTAATATACTAGTAAGATGCGAAACAACTAGTAGCTGTCAGACCACAAACCCATATTATTCCATAAAATCGTTGAACGCCGGTTTGGCTCATATCCTCGAGACGCCAAGAAACAATGACTCAAGGACGTTGATGATATGTCTCAGTATCGTTCTGAGTGGCACACGTGCACTGATACATTGTGACCTTTCGGATTCATTAAATCCCCATTATTCTCAACATAAGACGAATAATTATATTCTTCATGTTCCTCATTACTCTTTCTTCCACACATTTTCTTTTGTTATAGTTGCTTAACATCACTTTTTTCTCACTTCGTGCTTTTTTTCTACTAAATGAGAAGGCCTTGACTGATGCACTCTGGTGTGACGGTATACAGCATGTTTCTAAGTCATTCAAAAGACATGATTATAGGTGAACTAATATATAGACGCATTTATTCTTATGTATTTGAATAGTGTAGCAGCATGTCGTTTGCCGTTAGTGAGCGCTTTGGTACTAAGTTCCACCTTGTAAAGTCACTCAGTCAGTTAGATACTGGCAGCCAAGATTAACAACAAAGTAAAGATCGTTCCTAGTTAGTAGTAATGATAATATCCAGTAGTATGGTTGGATCCGTGCATAGAATTTACTAAATATATTTGTAACGGTATGGATGTAGAAAGAAATGACATGAAATCTAATATCCATATGAAACACTATCCTTAATTCATCAAAAACTAACTTGCAAAAATATTATGGATACAATTTATTTGGATTGAGTCACACTGTGTTATACAGTATTATTTACTGATGACAACTTTTCGAGAACAATTTGTTGCTCATAATCATATCAACGTACGTCTCACACAACTGTCTTCCTTCGTTTATATACTCGAGTAAAAGTGATGAGATACATGAATAAAAATAAATAAGAGTTCATTAGGCATGTGTGATGATGGAGATGAGTTACGTGACACCATGGAATTAGACTTCTTGTTTCTTATTCTGAATACAGTAGATTCTCATACTGATTTCAGATAAATAAAGGTCTGTTTCGCTTTTCTCATCCCGACTGACTTTCTTCATCCTCATCAGTGAAGCCTGTAATTGGAATGATGTTGTCTAGAGAAGTGAAAGAAAATATCCCTCTTCAAATGTCTCCCGTTGATGGCACTTATTGCATATTGTTGTTGGTCAGGTATTTTCTTCATCTCTGCCTTCTCTATGTTCATTTGGATTGACGTCTCCTCTACTTCTTCTGACAGCTGGTTGGTTTTATCTGTAGATCTTCTAGTTTTTGTGACATTAGACATAAATCATCCGTGAAGTCCAGATCCACTAGAGTCTTCTTCTTCCTGGTCTAAGATATGCCTGATTTCTTTCTCTCCATGGTCTGGTGCAGCACCCAGCTCACCATAGTTAGGAATATTATCACTGATAGTGGAGGCACGGTCTCACTCTTGCCTTCCTTTCAAAGGCTTCACTAAACTTTCCTTTGTGAATTACTTGACTTATGGCATCATCATCATGTTACTGTTGAATGAGGTTGATAAAGTTTGGGGGTACTTCAGTTTCCGGACCTCTTATCATCTGACAATATCGAAGGCCTTTTTAAAGGCGATAGAGTTGGGGTGGATAGCTGACTCTCATTCTATTCTATGTTCGATGAGGATTCGTAGGTGCTGTTAAGTTTATTAAGTTAAAACTCATAAAAAATGTGAATCACATTTTCTTATATATTAGCCGGTTAAGGTCTTTTAGACAATTTTAGGAATAGTATGGTGACCTTGACATATCTAGAATTGGTCGAAGCGAGAAGCCAATTTTGTACACCTTTGGTAAACCTGTTCGATCACCTGAAATCAACAGGATCAACTACTCCCCAACTCTATGCCTTACATAGGTGCGCAAGCATGGCTTGTCACTTCAACCAATTTTAGGAATCAACCATCTTCATAAGTTGTTCAAAAACAGTGGCCAGGAAAATGGTAAACAAAATTTTCCCAGACAAAGAAAATCAGATATAATTGAATTTATATAAACAAATGAAACATATAGACAACGGTTAACGAATAGTGAATAAAAAGCCTTCCTCCCATATAGAAGATTCAAGTTGCATACCCGTCCAGTACAATTCAAAACCTCACCTATTTTACTAAGGCAGTAATTCAATGTTAGAATGCTCGCCAACCATACACTCAATCCGGGTTCGACTCCCACACGAACGACACACTCACAAACCTAGCTTAACCAATTTTACGCTAGAGAAAATAGGGGAAGTTGGGTTTGAGTCTGGCAACCCCCACCCCCTCCTGTAAAGACAACACAATTGCCAATCAAACTTCAGAGCTCAGAAATGAAGCTTTATGTTCTACTGGGAAAACAAAGGAATAAAATAGGAGAAAATTGCTTGTTTTTAATTTAATTTTGTATTTCCTATTGATTAAGTATATTCGACTAAAATGTTCGGTCTCTGTTGGCATATCGGCTCCTAGTACGCATAATTTGATGATATTTGAGAATTAATATTATTAGGAAGACAATATTCAGAGAAGAGACTCTCCAACAACGAATTTATTATCAAGCTGTACAATGGTATATGTATGGTTTTTAAGAAATTATATCCCGTGAGTGAATTAGATCAAAAGTGTGAACACATGAAGTAATAATAGTATGAAATAAGATTAAAATATTTGTGATTATAATCATAGCTAAATGTCAAGTAGCAAAACAATTAATTTCATATATAGAATAATACAAATCATTATTGAATAGAGTAGAGAATGAGAGTCACCTATCCACCCCAACTCCATTGACTTTAAAATGGCCTTCGATATAGTCGACTGTTAAGGAATTTGAAAACTGAAGTACCCGAAAACTTTATCAACCTCATTCAACAGCTATGTGATGATGTCATAAATCAAGTAATTCATAAAGGAAAGTTTAGTGAAGCCTTTGAAGGAAAGGCAGGAGTAGGACAATGATCCCACCATCTGATAATATTCCTGATTGCAGTGAGCTGGATCATTCAACAGACCGTGGTGAGAGAGAAGACAGGCAGCTTACATCAAGAAGAAGAAGTATCTTTTTGATGTGCTTATGTTCTCTGAACTGGATAGTTAATTTGTAAAGCTTTTATTGCACTACCAGGCAACAGCTTCAGTGCATACTTCTATTCGAGGTATCTAGAAGATATGGACTTCACGGATGATTTATGTCTAATGTCACAAAAACTAGAAGATCTACAGATAAAACCAACCAGCTGTCAGAAGAAGTAGAGGAGACGTCAATCCAAATGAACATAGAGAAGGCAGAGATGAAGAAAATACCTGACCAACAACAATATGCAATAAGTGCCATCAACGGGAGACATTTGAAGAGGGATATTTTCTTTCACTTCTCTAGACAACATCATTCCAATTACAGGCTTCACTGATGAGGATGAAGAAAGTCAGTCGGGATGAGAAAAGCGAAACAGACCTTTATTTATCTGAAATCAGTATGAGAATCTACTGTATTCAGAATAAGAAACAAGAAGTCTAATTCCATGGTGTCACGTAACTCATCTCCATCATCACACATGCCTAATGAACTCTTATTTATTTTTATTCATGTATCTCATCACTTTTACTCGAGTATATAAACGAAGGAAGACAGTTGTGTGAGACGTACGTTGATATGATTATGAGCAACAAATTGTTCTCGAAAAGTTGTCATCAGTAAATAATACTGTATAACACAGTGTGACTCAATCCAAATAAATTGTATCCATAATATTTTTGCAAGTTAGTTTTTGATGAATTAAGGATAGTGTTTCATATGGATATTTGATTTCATATCAAGTCAAGTGAGTTCTTCTATACGCATCAGAAACTTGGCGGGCGGGTCACAAAGAATATTTCCAACAGCCTGTTGCAGACGCTACCTTTACCAACAACTGTCTTCGCTGGATCTATACTGGAGACCAGATGGCCGAGCCGGAAAGAATCACCAACAAGAAACTATGGCTGGGAACAAACAAAACAAGAACCAATCGCCAACCAACAAATATGCAGGCGAAAGCGGAGATGGATCGGACACTCGCTGAGTAGGCCGCTGGGTGACATCGCGCGTCAAGCCATTGCTCGAGTGGAGCCCGAAAGGTAAGCGGCAAGTGGGACGTGTCCAATGGTGACAAGAAGGAGATCGTGTGAAGAGGAGTTGAAACAGTATGGACTTACATGGATGCAGATGAAAAGTACAGCAGAAGACAGGAGGAAGTGGAGACGTGCAGTTGAAGCCCTATGTTCCACTAGAAACCCAAGGGAACAATAATACTAATAATGCCACTCCCACCACTACTATTATAACTATTGTTTGTGTCTACATATCTGTGAATTTCGTAATCCTTTCATCTGAGTAACAAAACGTTGTTGTAATTATTTTCATTTAGAAAGGCAACATGACTATTCATCATCATATTTTACACTGCATATGTGATTTTACACTCAATTATGAATAACAATACCATAACTACTGATGTAAAATAAATTGACTATATTTATTCACATTCATAGATGTATAATATACGAGTATTATGTATTGATTATGTGCAATCATTTAAAATTTTTGTATCTGATTTTAGTCTGTTGTGTTTTGGTTTTTTTCATATTAATTACCTTGTTTCATTCTCTCAATAAATACCATCCATCTATCTACCTATGATACGTACGTATTTCAACTCGTGATTAAATATACATACAACATCTATTTTCGTTTATTATCGTTGTGCCTTCCTCATTTTTAAAGATTATTCTAAAAATAATGATAAATTAACCAATCATTTTAGTATTCTAGATTGTTTATAAATATACTATTCATGTGATTCTAGCAGTTTCATTGTAAGCTTATAATAGAGTAATCATTTAAAGTGTGATTATCGATCGATCTGCGGTCTAATTTGTATTCGTTTATTATTGATCGATTTGAATCGATATTCATTTGCTACAGACACGCACACACACACACACACGGATTTATATCATATAACATATGTAAAGGTTTTGTTAATGAGACTAATGCTGTATGTATATTATTGACATTGTACAAATTGATTTTTTTAATTATTTTTTTTTAAATCGCTTAATCTCTCAAAAGCCATAAAGAATTGAAGCGAAGGTAAACGTGTTGAATAAATATTTACAAGTGTGCGATTATAATCTAAAGAGTTACATACGTGATTTGCTTTAAAAACAATTCACTCTGTACTTTGAGCTGGATTATCTAAATGTTGTGTTGAATAATGTTTGATTTAATGTTAAGACACTTTGGAGAAGTTCACTATCGTAATAGAATTGCCAACAAATCAATTTTGAGGAATATTATATAAAAACAGAATACAAACCTGCAATGTACTGTGATGTAATTTCTATAATTACAAATGATCATTCTGTAATATCTGATGACTATCGTTTGTCCGAAGTACCCTGTAGAGGTAGCGGTTAAATAATTTTCAAGTTTTCCTTTACGGGGATTTAACTGATTACAAGTTTGATCACTAACTGACATTAGTTACAAGATCAGTGAAAATCAAGCAGTAATCGACAGATGTTTCGCTGTCACTTGGGACTCTTGTTAAGTACAGACACAGTACCCTTGTTCCATAGATTGTCTAGTAGATCGGATATATTCTAATAAGTGGCCTGAACTTAATACAGTGCAGATATCCCGAATATATTTCATTTACGGATGTTATTAGAAACATTCTGCGTCATTCTTCTTCAAATAAAACTGAACTATTTAACCAAGAACAAGACTCTTCAAGAGTGAAGCTAAAAAACGAAACCATACAAGAGAGAGTACCATTAAAGCGGTCCAAAGCTTCCTACCGATTGTCTCTAAGCATCTAGCAACAATTACATTAAGAATGCTCAGTGTTGACGAGTTATCTAATACATGGATAGGGGCAGAGAAATTGATTTCTCAAAATTATTCAACATAATTAAAGTTCAAGTTAATTCCAGTTTACTGAGAGCTACTCAAGCAGTAACCATCAGACTGTTAAGATACAAATTGTGAATTCATAAAGAAAACCATTGATAATTTCTTCCTACTATGAGGAAAAACATTTATGTTATTTGCCGATTTTATACCTCCAATCAAATTTTTAACCACAGTCGCTAACTTTCGAATATTCCCGTTATTATTTCTATGTATACTAACAAACTTAATAACATCTTTTATCCTGTCCTTATTCACTACTAATGGGGAGCGAGAAAACAGACATACCTTAGACCAACAAGAAGACTCTAGAAGATTTAGACTTCACAGATGATTTATGTTTCATACATTTATTCCCCCTTAATGAAATTGAATAAAGCGAGAACAACAGGTTTTGCAGAATAAAATGGTACCATCATTTATTTCGTTGGCTTCTCATCAGCTGCTTACAGACCGAAGTCATTATTAAATATATCTACAAAAACAATTTTAACATACTTGCACAGAGTTCATTTTTAAACAAAAATCAATCAATATATGTATACAATTCTAATAAACACTTTATCCCAAACAATAATAATCTTACACAATTGAAACTATCGGCCTTACGTAATCAGATGAAAGAGAGGGTGAAAATATCCAGTTACCAGGCCGAAGAAATACTGACAACTGCTTCTTTCTGAAAGCATAAATCGGGTTACAGGCACTTGATGAAGATCACTTCGTTAAACTTGAAGAGAATTGAACTCTTTTGCCTATTGATAATTTTGAAAGACATTGAGACGTCCACCTCATGACCCGTGTCAAGGAGATACCTGGTGATGGTACTGTTTAAAGCATAAACTTGAAGATATACAGACGAAAATCAACAAGGTAGCAAAACATTCAGGCAGAGAAAACATAACTTCAAGTGAATATAGAGAAGACAGAGGTGATGACGACACCTAACCAACCACCACAGCAACAATAACAAGCACAGATGAGGATGTCAAAGCTAGCCATCATCGGGAAAAGCGAAACAGATCTTCATCAATCTGAAATCAAAAATGGAAGTGTACTAAGTTAAGCATAAGGAACAAGAACCGAATTTTCAACACTAATATTAAGTCAGTTAGTGATTTTATTTGGTTCAGAGACTTGACGTACACGTCACAGAAAGGATTTCCAACAAACTGAAGACTTTCAACAACAAATCCATTAGCTGTCTAGTAAAGATCGGATGGCTGGTCAAAAAGGATAAGCAAAAAAGGAACTTGGACAGTCAACGAACCAATCAACAGTATATTATCACAACAAATGTGCAAGAGAAAGTAGAGATGGATTGGAGAATGGTGAGTAGCATCATATGCCAGGCTGGCTTTTGAGTGGAATCCTAATGAAAAAGGACGAGTTTAGCATTGTTTTCGATGATGATATTGGAGGAAATCGCGTGAGAAAAAGATGAAAGCACTATGATCAATCGTGGAACCAGCTAAAATGACTTCAGAGAACAGAATGAAATGGAGATGAGTTGATGAAGCCCTATGCTCAAAAACCAACAAATTTAAAATAATATCATATTATTCTATTCAATTTCTAATTCTTTCTTTGTTCGAATGATATCTTTTTTTGCAAAATAGACTTCTGTTGTAATAACGTCAACACTGAACATATCATGAAGCCTAGTAAAGAAACTTTTACAATGATTTATAGAAGTTGTATAATTGTAACTATTCAATGAATTAGACAGAATGTATGTATATACGTCTATTCATTATCACTGTGAAAAAATTGCATATTTCAGGGTAAACTTCGATAAGAAAATTTATGTATATATGCTCAGAATGATACAATGTACTTATACTATTTACTCCATGACGAAATAATCCATGAGTCAAAACAGTGTATATTGCTAATATATCTGTTTCTGTTGTATAATAAATAGTAGTAAGGATCTTGATCAAGACTTTAGAAAAGTTTTTCTAACGTTGATTTTACTAAAAGTTGCAAAAAAAAGTGGCTCTTAGCAGTTAACTAGAATATTTTTTCTAGAAACAAAGTAAAGGTTTTCCAATGGTTCTCTAACTAATGTCAGCTCATGATAAAATCCTGGAACCAATCAAATCCCTACAAACCATCACTTGAATACCAATGAGATGCTCACTGGCGACTGGCCCTATTCAGGTAGGTAGTTACCTGGGTTCCAGTGGGAATTCGTGACCAGTAGGGTGCAGCCGGTCGGGTGTGAGGACAAATACTCGCCGAAGACATTGGCTAGCGGTTGCGCTATGTCATGAATTGGCAGAAGTTAGAATTCAAGGACCATTGGATCGGGTCCCACTGGCTTAATGGTATACGAGCTCGCCTTGTAACCGGAAGGTCCTGGGTTCGAATCCCGGTGGGTGCGTACTGATGAAGAGTCCCAAACTAGGCTGACAAAACGGCTGTCCAGTACTCCCAGGTTTTCCAATGGTTCTCTAACTAATGTCAGCTCATTATGAAATCCTGAAACCAATCAAATCCCTACAAACCATCACTTAAATTAGAATAGTTTGACTTTATATAAAAGAAATGACACATTCATTTGTTCTAGTTATAGACAAAATAAAAATGTGATAAATATATTTAGTAATATTATTAAAACTCTTAAAAATACCCTTGGAATTCGAATATAAATGAAGTGAAATATGAATGCAAATGATTTATTTTACAGAGAAGATATATATATATATATATACCCCTTTTAACACTGTTTCATCAAGCAGTGACGATCAAGATAAGGAAAGAGGTTGTGCAAATTTCTTTTGAATCCATGAGTTTGGCATCTTCAGGTGGATTCCGGTGGCTTCAGATGTATGTAAGAGGTAAACTCTTAATGTAAAATTAAGATCAGTTGGAATAAAATAGACAACTTTAAACGTCTTGTTAATATCAACTTTATGTTCCATATCTATCGGGTGGGATGAGCTAAAACAGAGCTGCGAATAGACCTTGTTTGTCCCTCACTCAGATATAGAGATTGATATTCATAAATCCCATGAAGAATGTACTTCATTGTATTCCCAATGTAACCAGCTTTTGGTTCACAGAACTACAGTAACCTACTCTAAAGACTATCCTAATGAATCAGTAAAAATGGATTTTCAGAAAAGTTCCTTGATAAAAATATAGATATACCGCTAAGGTTAGTCAGTATATCAATGCCTAAATATGTTGTGAAAAAGCATTCAGTATGACAGAAGTACACTGTCTGTTTACAATTATTCCTACATTACTTTGAGGAAATAAGGATTCGCTTTCTCCGCTCCTGTGGAACTAGTTATGTTTGGCGTACACTTAGATATGTTCATCATAGGATTTTTTAACATTATCCTGCATGGTTAAGCAAAGGTTAAACAAGGTCTATTTGCAGCTCTGTTTTAGCCCACCTCACCCGATAGATGCGGAACATATTAACAAGATATTTAAAGTTGTCTATTGTACTCCAACTAATCTTAATTTTTCCTTAAGAGTTCACCTCTTATAGAGAGCTAAAGCAATCGGAATCTTGCTAGAACTTACGTATTCAAAAAAATTCCTACAGCCACTTCCATTTTTCAGAGTCAGCTAGTATGTTCAAATAGGATATAAGAAATCATGAGAATACAATTACAAAATAAGCAAATAGGTAAAGTATTACATTAAGTTTAAAAATGACCAGCAGTAACAGCAACAGTAATGATAAACAAGGTCATGAAATTACTGAAATATAGAAGTAAATGTTTATCACTGAAGAAAGAATATTCAGGGGTTGGTTTGTAGGGATTAGGTTGGCTTCAAGCTATATCCCGGAGTGATATTAGTTAGAGAAGCGTTGAAAAACAGCATTGGAGTACAGGAGAGCCGTTTTGCACTAGTTTGAGACTCTTCGTCGGTACACACCCAATGTGGTCCTAACCTGGTGCTCACCAATGACTGGCTAAAGAACGAATTGTCTGGAGTTCTAACGAGAAGTCATGATCATTGGGGTGTGAGAACGAATACTCACCGATGACACTGGTTGGTGGTCTCACCAAAATCACGAATTGATAGAAGTTGAAATTCATGTGCTGGTCACTGAATGAGTTCCCAGTGGCTGAATGATCATCGAGCATGACTTGTTACTGGAGAGTCTTGGATTAGGACTCCAGTGGATACGTACTGATGAAGAATCCCAGACTAGAACAAAGCAGCTGTTGAGTACTGTGTGGTTTTCAATGGTTCTATAACTGATATCAATCCGTGATCAAAGGTGCAACATTCAATCAAAGTGTTCGACATGAAATTTACGGTAGGATCTTTTATAATGAATATGTTGAGACTATGGAATATTAGCGTAAACAAAATGATTACTTATCTTTATCCAGAATATATGGAATATAACCAAAGTTAATTTACTTTGAGTTTCTCATTTTTAATTTGATTACCCTTTTAGAAACAGAAATGATGAGGGTTTCTGCACATACTTTTCGGATATCTTTTTAGTCCCCTTCGTCCGGCCTCCCCCATATGCATCTATAAATTCACCTATCTTTGTGTAGCATGCTACAACAATCGTAGTCAGCGAACGCTTCGCAGACGAACAAGAAAGCACATTCCAGCGTGGTTTTACAGGGAAGGAAAAAAGAAGTATGCGGGAAGTTCTATTCTGAAACACTTGATCGACTTCTTTCACTCTACCAATCCCCTCCCGTGTATTTAAGATCCTTTATCGAATTCATGCTAACTTGTCACATTTTATTCTTTTCAAACTTCTAAAGACAACGGTGGCCTTGGCCATTTATGGATGCAAGCCAGACTTTTGAGTACAAAAAAGTATGTACAGTCTTTATTTCTATTTTGTCTGTAGAGGGGCAAATATTTATTTATTTTCGGCTTTGTTTATGTAATCTACATATATTCCCCTTCTTACTACGATTGTTATTATTTTTCTTTGCACTATGAATAATTTCCAGCATTATTTCGCTTGTACCATTTATTATTTCAAATCAATAAATTTTTTGAAATGTTAGATTCTGTCATCATGTTACGCAATGTTCCAATGACCTACTATTGTGACATCTTTACATTCTGTAAACTATTTTGTTTATTCCGTAGTTTATCATTTCATATTGAACTACGATTATAATCACAAACATTTTGATTGCATTTCATACTAATATTATATTTAAGGATTAATACCATTTGTTTACATTTCTTCATACGATATAGTTTCTCAAAATTCTGCTTGATAATAAATCCAATTTAAAACAATTAGTTCCCTTTATGAATTTAGATAAAGCAATAAGAAGACGTAATTTGTCTGAACCGTGTAATGTATTTACGCAACACATTTCGAACAATCTGATCACACACGGACTTGTCATAGGAATATATATGAAATTAATACAGAGTTAAGAGGTGAGAAAACAAATTTAGGTCGAATTAAAAGCACATATTGAAGGTCAAAATAAAAATGAAGATCACTAAACCAAATAACAGAGGTATTAGTAAATCTACCCTGACTGGAATCAAAATGAAGTTCAACAAAGGAGGGTTTAAAGTGATGACAAATTGTTTTTCAATGCATAAAGGTGGTTTAAACTTCCTGATCACACTTAGGCTTCCACAAACTCTAGGATACAATCCAAACACGTTCTATAGGTAGGTTTAAAAGATGTTTTATGTCAATTTTAGGTCCTATCTCTATAATATGTTTCGTAATAGAGGAGATAGGGCTCCTGTTCTCACTATTAATGGCTTCTGAAGATTATATTTGCTTCTGGAGGCATTTAGGGATTTGCTCTGAAGCCCTTATTTGCAGAGATCGATGAGTCCTCCCTATGTATATGTGTCCATACGTACATTCAAATTGGTAAATACAGTGGGATGTGACGTCATTTTTCGCATGTTCGAAGGGCTTAGATAGATATATTGGCTTTACATTCTCTATTATTATGATATTAGCTGCATAAAATTTTTTTTAACAGCAGCGTTCAGTCTTTGTCTAGTTATCAAGCTGCTTTGATGCCCCATATAGGGTAGCTTGATGTATATGTCTTTCTTAGAGGCGGGTTGGAGAGTGGGTCTCGGTGTTTTGACTACTTTATATCTCCTGATGAACTTATCTGGATAATTGTTATCAACCAGAGTTTGTGTTAACTTTCTTTTTTATCAAGTGTGTCTTCAATGTAAAGAGTCTCTTCGCTTAAATACTATGCTCTCAGCTTAGTGTTACAATGGAAATTGTAAACTCTGTTGTTAACAAAGATGAGAAATAAAACGATTTGTGTTAATGAGGATAGTGAAAAACAACATAATTATGTAAACAAATGTCTAAGTAGACAAAGGCTAATAAAACAAATAGTCATATTACGTAATGCTAGATTATAAAGGAAGTAAAAAAAACTAAGTTTCAATGAAGATGCAATAGGTCTAAGGCGGAATCGATAGAAAGTGATAAAATGATGATTAAAAATACCTAAGGGATGGTGGTGGCAGTAGTATAATCAGTTGACTAAATCTTAACTGGTCAAAGGTGAGATAATGACTGTACGAACTTCGTTTGAATGCATAGTTTAGGCCTAATAGTTCGAATGGGTAACTCCTCAGCTATTTGCAGTAGACGAATACAAAATCCATTGAGAAGATTATGTGGGCTGTGATGAATTATCTTGAATGCTTCTATTTTGTCCACTGAGTGATCACGATTAACTAGATGAAGCTAATGCAGCTTTGGATGGTTTTTATCTATTCACTGCCACACTAGGGGAGAGGTTCAATAACACGTTAGCTAAGGTGTTTAATAGTACACCCAACATAACTGTTTCCACAAAAACATTTGAACTAATAGATACACAGATATGTACAAAATATCAAGCTTATTGCTTCGTTTCAGTCACAATCATTCTACAACTAGAAAATGCTTGACACAGGTTTGCTATGTAGAATGTTCTCCATATACTTCTCGCTAGTTTCTTCCTTACTGGTTATTTCTTTATAAAACTATTCCAATATCCCGTCTTCATCAAATAATCATAACTATATTCAAAGTCCTTTAGTAAATGACCTTCCGTATATAACTTTCTTGTTTCGTTCGCAAGCCATTTAGCAATGTTGCTTTCATATTTAACGGGCATATTAACTAAGAACCTGAGCAAATCACCCTGTGAATGGTTGTTTCCTATACACGCTTCTCTCAAATTTCTTATTGTTGGTAGAAATGATTAAATCACAACAAAATTCAGGTTACCTTTAGGGTGTTTATTTTATCAAAATATTCTGCTACCCTAGAATGTATCAACTGAATCTTTGTTCAAGATGCTCATAGAATAACAGTAACCAATTTACCAACCACATTACCAATAAGTGTAGTAAGGCACTACCAAGTAATAATTCCACCGAAATAATAAATCGAACTCGCAGTCTAAAAATACAAATACTATTTATGGAAATATTCTATAATAATGACAAAATGTTATCCTACTGATTTTGAATTAATCTAATCAATAGAAAAAATTGATTTTTCAATGCTAATGACAGTGTAGACTTATAATAAGTTAATAACACCCAATCAGTATTTTAAGATTTTAAGATGTAAATTCATCAAGAATAATGCTTTGAAACATTACTTATATAGATTTAAGTGTAAACTCAAGCCTAAAGAACTTGTAGTTTCCTCAATACTAATAGCAGAAGAATTAGACAGTTAATCCATATACTATCTCTATATGATTACTGAAATTTTGTATTGCCCTAGCTGTGTTATTAGTTTGCAATGGTGATTTCGAACCACAGATCTAACTAGATCTATTTTGTATATGGATTTCATGAACAAATAGCTTTATATGACCCAGAGTTTTTTTTATTTTTTTTTTATTTAGCGTCTGAAATGACAGTAGCTTAGTTCTAGCCCCATCGGGAACAGTACTGATTTGATGGATGGTGGTACATTCAACTAACAAATCCTAAATGGTATAAAATACACTTCCTTCAAATGAAAGATAATTATCTTGTCAAACCATTTAGGGTTGTGTTTATTAATAACTTAATGAATCTTTTACAACAATAGTGTTACTCCCAGTGACTAATTTTTGTAGCCATTCCTAGTGTCATGCATACAGTCTACTGGAATTCATGTGTGGTATTCCTTTGGGTTCGTAGTGCAATATAGGATTTAGCCAACACATCGCCATCTCACTCAGTTCTCAGGAATCTTTTCTATCTGATTGCACAAGCGCTGGTAAAATTTAATTTCCCCTAACGTGATCACCCCCACTTTACCTTCGGATACCCAAATCATCGTTTTCCACTCAGGTTCCATTTGAAGGCCTGGTGAGCAAGTGATTTCACTCTACAGTCTTCTCAGTGTATATCCAATCCATCTATATCTAGTTCTTTCTGCATATTTGTTTGGCGATAGACTGTTGGTTGGTTCATTGCCTGTCCGAGTTCCTTTGTTGCTTATCCTTCCTGGATAAGTATCCAGTCAAGGAAAATAGCTGTTGACAAAAGTCTTCAGAAGCCTGTTGGGAATGCTTTTGGTGCAAAGTCTTTGAACCACATGGAAGCACTCGTCTGAAATAATCGTCGAAGTCATAGATCTTGTTTCTTGCGCCAAGTATAGTAGATTTCCACACTGATTTCAGAGTAATGATATCCGTCTGTAGTTGAAAAGACACTGTCAAAGTAATAATAATTGTTATTCAAGTATTGGTTTGTAGGGATTTAATTAATTGAGTCCCAAACTAGGACAAAATAGCTGTCCAGTGCTCTCAGGCTTTACAGTGGTTCTCTAAGAGATGTCAGCTTATGGTGAAATCCTGTATTATTATTATTATTATTATTATTATTATTATTATTATTATTAATATTGTCTTCTTAAGTTCCTAGAGGAACCTAGGGCTTCATCCATACGTTTCCATTGCGTTCGGTTCTCTGCTAACGTTTTCACTTGGCTCAACGTCTGCCCGCATGTTTTCTTCTCCTTTCAACATCACCTACTGCATGTCACCCTCGCAGTGACTCGCCACTTCCCATTCGGGTTCCACTCGAGAGCTTGGTGTATGATGTCACTTGATGGTTTGTTTTCTCAGATTATGGCCTATCCACCTACATTTCTTCATGCATATTTGTTGTACAATTGGTTCCTGCTGGGTTGGTTCACTCCCAGAGATTCCTCCCTGTTTCTGACCTTTTCTGGCCATTTGATCTTGAATATTGAACGAAGACAACTGTTAATGAAGGTCTGTAGTTTGTTCGAAGTGTCCTTCGTCACTATGAAATTCTGTAACTCGTAATAATAATAATATCTAAGAGTTAATTGTTTTCCCGTTAACATTGCAGTCCCCACTAAATGAATTACCCTCATCGAATGCACAAAAGTCAAAGAATTCCTATGCAATTTTTATATTACAATTATTATTATTATTTTAAGCAGAAATAAATAATAATGCAAAATTTGATTAAAAGTAGCCATTCACACTATATCGTAGTTTTTGTGTTTATCTCTAATAATATATTTATTATAATCTTTATAATTAGTGTAATCAAAATTATGTCCTTGCCCTTAGCGCGTTATATGAGTCAATTTTTGACCTAGAAATGATTATAATTGCAGTATGCGTAAGTTATTATAAGTTCAAAAATGATTCTAAATAGCCAGTATAATAATTATTATTATTTGTAGTAGTAGTAGTAGATACAGGTTATATTTACAGCATTCTTCACGTTACTTGACTATAAATCATCTTCATCTTGAAATTATTTAGTACTAAATTCTTATCATTCAATGCATATTTGTAATATGGACTGTTTATTTTGTGTATTGCTGCAATGTGTTCTACCTTACTCATGTACTGTTAAATTTTTGTCTTTTATGAGTTTTGTACTAATAAATTCTTACATCTTCTTGTTTACCTCATTTTACTTTACATTTTATAAGTTTTTATCAGTATATATCGTATCAACTACTAGTTTCATACCGTTACATGGCATCCACTTCAAATAGTCTGTTTAATGCAACACGAATGGGAAACGAAAGATCGGGCATGGTTTCAATGATGATACGAAGGACTTAGTGCTGTGGGGAGGAAATGAAAGTATTGAGGAAGGGGGCGAAGAGGAAATAGTAAGATGGAAATGTTCTGTTTAAGCCCTATGGTCTACTACGAACCCAAAGAAATAATGATAACCTTTCCGACGGCTTGCTGACGGGTGCCAACTGGCACGAAACCCAGGTCAAGCAAGGCTTCCTACCGATTGCCTCCAAATATCTAATATGAGCAGTTCACAGTGCATCGTGATGGCGAGTCACATAGAATGCTGACCAAATTGAAAACTTGACTGATAGAATTTAGTCTGCACCAAACAAAGGACTAGACACACTACACTCGTCATTGAGTAGTGTCTAATCAAAATATCCAGTACATTCCTAGAGGAGATCGATCGCGAAGCCAAACAGCTCAGTCTCTGACTGCAGCACTGGATGACACGGGCGTGAATCCAAGAAGGGACATGAGTTCCTTCAGGACTGTAGGTACGCCTTGCTGACAGGTGAGTGTCAACTAGCACAAAACCTAGGTGGAGCAAGGCTTCCTGTGGCTGACTGCCTCCAGCAATCTAATATCAACCTTTCCCATTTCATTCTATGAATACCTTTATGTATTTGTTTATCTGTTTTAGTTTTGTACTAAATGTCTACCAATTTTATTGTACTTATTTAATTATGATGAAATTTAAAGAGAACACACATCAGTGGGGAAATAATTCTTGAGTGAATCTTCTTTTTCAGATGCGAATTACTTTACAGATGTTTCAATTTAGTTTGGAATTCGTCAACAGTACAAACCACTGACCCTACTGGGGTTCAAACCCAAAACATTCAGGTAACAAAGCGAGCCAACAGAGACAAAATCCAATGATCAACCCTTGAATTCTAACTTATGCCAGTTTGTGAAGTATGGCGTCATCGCCAACCAATGTTATCCATGAGTAATTTATCCTCACATCGAACTTAATGGGCCCCATTAGTTGCGACTTCTCACCATAACTTCAGGCAACTTCATCCTCTAGTCAATCATTAGTGATCATCAGATGAATTTTCAAGTGTTGGCTTTAAGGGATTTGAACTGTTTTAAGTTTGATTACGAATTGACATCAGTCAGAGAAGAATCATTAAAGACACTTTTTCTTCCATTTCCCATTCTACTATTCATTTGTTCCATATTAATGGCCTCCATGTTCATGTTAAATAACTAAAATCTGTGGTTTCTTTTTATATACTTCTAGCTAAATTGTTGTTGTATGTGTTCACAAGAACTTTGTTGCTCTCCCTCTGTTCACTTATAATTATAGTGTATGTGTTGTTGTTCAGAATAAAAGAAACCAGAGACTGCTATTATTATTATGTGGGTGTTAATTATTAGCTAAAAAGTTGTTTGTTTTTCTCTTTCTTTGTTACTTATTTCAAAGTCTAATTTCAAACAATTTGACGATTTCCCAAATAAATTTATAAGTGTGGTACAGGAGATAGAGTGAATCAGAATATTTGGATATGTTCAAAAATCATTTTAAGTTACCTACCGAAATGAGTTCGTACTTCATCCCTCGCTAGTCGTGATCGATAGCTGATACCTTAACGTGGTGGGCAGGCTTGCATATTGCAATAATCCAACGTGCCAAACTGGTTGGAACTAATATTTCTGTGAGTCCTACCACGTACAGATGGGTTGTTTGGATGACGATTCAGCTAAAAGGAGTTACCGTCACAGTATCAGTTGTTTACACTATAATGAGTCTTTCGGTGAAGTCGTACTGCGATGAGAGCTGGCTGCTAGCCAACTCGGTAGACAATAATTTACGTCAATGTTTACGTCCCCAATATTGTTCGTGAGAAAAATAAAAACCATACAAGACTTTGCGTAGGCGGATACAATTAGCATGTAGATGATCTGACATTCAAGAAGCAGCCACAAAGAGATGAAAGATTAACGTTCAACGAGAAACCTTTAGTCAGAAGACTGTATCTGTTTGCTTAAAATAATCCATAATAATGTATGTGAAAATCTATAAATATGTGTTGATTTCCTTAATAAACGATCTGTTGCCTGGCTCTTGTCTTCTGTTGTTACAGTACTACTGGAGAACAAGGAGTGTAACAGCAGTAAGGTGCTTCCCAATGTTATCAGAAAGTATTCCTCTAACTGATATCAGTCCGTGATCAATACTGAAACCAGACAAATCTCAACAAAATAATACTTGAAGATATAAACTACCCTACATAAATGTCTTTTTAGATGAAAAAGAGGAAAACATGGAGGTTTATATTATCCATTATTCAATTCAAGTGTACCTTTTACTTTTAAATGATAAGAACCAGAAAAAGAATCCAAAACTGGATAGTTCAAAAAAGGTACTTAGTGAAGGATACTCATAGTTAAACAGAAGTGAGAATAGTGTACTAATAAGTAAAAGTAACACAATAGCGTACTCATTTGCAAAGATGTTTGACAGAATGCCTTAGCCTGAACAAATTCGATGAATCATCAAGGTTTACTGTGCAGTGTCAGGTTTCGATGAAAAATACCTCTTCTCTGAACAAATTTGGTTTCCTTTTTAAAAACGATGAAGGCATCAAAATAACTATTCAATTCAGCGAATTCAGTACTATAATCTAGAAGTGTGTTTGTGTTACTTCTTCAAGGTAGGCATATGTACGCAATTTATTCATGGAATCTCAGCTCCGTATTCATAAATCACCTACTTGTTTGTTAAGTTTCTTCACTGAAAAGTCAATATATTCTCCATTAAGTTGATTAACTAGGGATTTACAAAAGAATGGATACTGAACAAAGAATACTCATTTTGCGATAACTTCATCATCAGGCTCTACAGTTATACATATACATTATAGTGAATGAATGAATTAGTGTTATGAACAACATTAATATTGTTTAAATAACATCGAATCAATAAAATTGATAGATTGCAGTTCAATGGCATCAACATAAAATAAGCTGAATGTCAGAAAAATTAGGAAAGATAATAATACAGATTGATGAATTTATAGTCTCTCCTGAAGGTCGGCCAGGGCAGTAGTAGTGGCTGGACTTGTTTCTTTTACACACAGAGCACTGGTTTTTTAAAGCGAACTAGAGATTTCTTATAATTCTAAACTTAATTATAATCTCGTTACTTAGAGCAAAATATAGAAAACAGTCTCTTATGTTCGTAATTAATTATGTATATTCGTCTTCATGTGATTATTTTGATTTTAAATAAATGTCATTACATTGAGTCCTTATGACCTAAATTTATTGCATATATGTCACTTTCAAAATGAATTAAATCTTCTTTTTTATGCTTTACAGAAGTTTTATCTTAAAGATTTAGTCATTAGGAGGGGGTAATTTTAGAAGAGAAAAAAAAGAGCTTTGGCGTTAAATGACTGGAGACAGCTGACTTAGGTTTCGTGTATTTTAATACTAATCAGTAGGGCATATCTGCAATCTTGAAGGAACTTATTTCTCCGGTGCTGTAATGAGAAACATTACCACTGAACTCTTCGAGGTCTATTTATGACCTTCTTTAGTGAATACATTAATCTGTTACTAAAGAGTAACTAATATCGTGTGTCTAATATTTAGAGTTGGTGCAGACTGAATTCTATTAGAGCTTTAATTTTGTTTTCATCCAACTTTCTTTAAACTTTGTTCAATTAGACCATATCTAAATGATCTGATACCAATACATGTACAAATTAGAACTCATATTATCTGACAGATATTGGTAAATGATCCTTTTCGGGTGCAAAATGGATTACTTCTGTGATATTTTCTGGATAACCAAGTTATGTCGCCTACATTCTAATCGAAAATGAAGTCTACAGGTTATAGAAATATAGACAATTTATTAGATGACTCTTTTCATAAAAGCCTTCTTTGTTTTTAGTCCATTTGCTGATTACCAAGGAGGAGAAACAAATAAAATAATGGGCTGATCACTTTAAAGGACTCTTGAATCAACTATTACCTGTAACTCGCCCAGAAATACCCTCAACACAAACATTACATATGGAACTGCCTGCCAGTGGACACCAGTCCTCCGACGAAAGCTGATATATCAAATGCGGTCAGGCTACTGAAGTCAGGAAGGCCAGGACGGAATCCCCCCCCCCCCGAAGCACCAAATATGGACCCATAGGCTGATGCAGATGTGCTCACGCCACCACTGAAAAAGGTTTGGAAAGAAAGGAAGGTACCTGCAGACTGGAAGAAAGGCTACCTTGTCAAGCTAACAAAGAAGGGCAGCTTAGGTCTGTGCAAGAGCTGGTGTGGAAAAATGCTCTTTTCCACGCCAAGTAAAATTCTAAGTTGCATCATCCTGGAAAGAATAAAAGATGTACTGAATAAAGAACTCCAACAGTCCCACCGGAACAAGCCGGATTCAGGAAAGGCAAATTATGTGTTGATCAAATTAAAACTCTACGCATAGTCATCACAGAACAAAGCATAGAATGGTAGTCAAACCTCTACCTCAGTTTCATCGACTTCGACCTCATTCAACAACTGGCTATATGACAGTGCCACGTGTCAAGTGATCCACAGTGGAAAGCTCAGTGAGACGTTCGAAGTGCATACAGGAGTAAGACAAGGCTGCCAATTATCACCGATGATATTCTTAATTGTGATGGATTGGATTATGCGTCAGACTGTTGGGGGCGAGGAGTCAGGAATACGCTGGACCACCAATAAGAAAACTCTA
Organism: Trichobilharzia regenti; assembly: GCA_944472135.2. Lineage (NCBI taxonomy): Eukaryota > Metazoa > Platyhelminthes > Trematoda > Strigeidida > Schistosomatidae > Trichobilharzia > Trichobilharzia regenti. Next base: position 72,913,980 of record OX235262.1, read on the forward strand.
GAAGATCTGGATTTCGCACATGGATGATATATGTCTAATGTCACACATACTTGAGGACGTGCAGGCGAAAACCAACATACTGGCTTAAGAGGCAGCGAGGACAGGACTCCAGGTGAACAGAGAAGACGGAGGTGATGAAGATAACCAACCAACCAACTGACAGCAACAGCAACCAGCACCAGTTACCTTCGACGGCAGAGATTTAACAAAGACTACCTCCTTCATTTATCTAGGAAGCATCCTTTCAACTACAGGTAGAGAGAACGGATGAAGATGTCAATGTCGGATAGAATCAGAAAGGGAAGATACGCCTTAGTCAACCTGAAACCAGTTTGGAAATCTTCTTGACTGATTTAACCAGCATAAAAACCAAGATTCGGATTTTTAACACTAATGTGAAGTCAATCAGTTCTTTTATATGGGTCAGGAACTTGCACTGCGTGTCATGAAAAGGATTTTCAACAAGTTACAGACTTTTATCAACAGCTGCCTTCGCCTGCTCCATACTGAAGGTCAAATGGCGGGCCAGCAAGAATTAGCGACAAGAAACTCTGGCTGAGGACAAACCAACGAAGAGCAGATTGCTCAACAAATATGTAGAAGAAAATGGAGATGGATGGGGCACACACCACTGAGGAGGCAGTCGAATGACATCGTACTCCGGACCCTCAAATGGCATCCAAATGAGAAACGACGAGTGGGTCGTCGGTGCGTGGGTGACATGAAGGAGGTTGTGTGAGGAAGAGATGAGAGAGTTTGGACAATCGTGGACCCAGCTGAAGAGGATGGCAGAATATAGAATAAAGTGAAGATGTGTTGTTAAACTCTAGGTTTCACTCAGAACCCAAGGGAACAATAATAATAATATAATAATAGGATGATCTATCCTACTAGATTAAATAACCTAGAAAAAAGCTCAAGTATTGCACTGCATTCACACAATAGGTAGTGACAAAGTGAAAGTATTAAAAAGTAATATGGTTAGGTTGAGGGAGAGGTTAATCAGTGAAGATTTGTTTATTGATTCAACACTACACACGTGCAATCACAATGGCGCAAAACCTACACCGGAGATATGGTAATTTGCAACAAACAACAAGGAGAGAGAGAGAGAGAAATGCATACAAGGTAAATTATGAAGCCGTGTGACTAAACTGATATGAATATAAGCAATAATTTGTGCTCGAGACGTTATCCGGTTATTAATGTTGCATCACTGTGTGTTATAACAAATAAACTTATCTAATATAGAATTAAATTATACCACGGTGTCCAAGTTCTACGCTTACGTCAAGGCGATTATGAAACCCATTCATCAAATAGGTTCATTATTCACTCATTATAAGTTGGCATTAGCTTATCCGACTACAAAGGAAAGTGACCAGTTATAATTCTGATGTTTTATCGACCATAATATTGTGTGGGATGATATCCTTTTATCGAGCTATATTAACACAAGGTGAATGAATGCCTGTTATCCAGGGGTGAGTATATAAAAACAAGTATACATCCGCTTCGTTTACGTTCACTTGAATTGAACAACAGAGGAGGAGAATTACGATTTAAATTTCCTTAGATAGTTGATCTTATGTTGTTCTGTATTACATGTATAGGAGGAGGATATAATCGTTACCTTTAATTGTCATACGAGCGTTTTATCGATTATTTTTAAACAACCCGAATATCTATCACGGCATTAACCTATTCTATGTGCGAAAACACATTGAGGTTACTTTTGATTTTCGCCCGCTATCCACAGGACAGCTTTTGAAGTCAACTGAGAAAAAAACTAAGTGTTAACTGAAGTAAAACACAGTCATTTAACTTTGCTAAATGAGATATTTAACACGGCTAGTTTTCTGTACTAATCTACCAGTCATAGTTGTTTTCTTGTTAGGATGAGTCATTGTCGTATTGATTTAGTATTTTTCATTGTACATATATTGTAAAGTTAAACGGATGACTCATCCATTGACATTGTATGGTGTATTCAAATCGAAAAAACACGTGATTGTCTAGACATAAAGGTTAGAAAGACACCATACAATGGTAACATAGAGAGGATGAAATTCATTAAATGTGATATTTTTTTGTGAACAGAGCAAAAAAGATATGTACGGATGACCTCTTACAAAAGGAATTTGAATATATTCACGATCCCTTGACGGAGATGGGCTTTCCGAGTAGTTTCATAGAGAAACATATGAAAACATCAGGGAAAAAACCCGAGACTCTGACTGCACGTAAAATGGTGACTTATCAAGTGAAAATCTATTCCAAAGACTTTCAAGGAGTATACAAAGAACATTTTACGCAGCACCTATGTTTGTCATTCTTTAGCCGACGAATGATTGGGATGCAGACGAAGGATAAGCATGATAGTTTTGCCATACCTATGTGTATTTATCAGTTCAACTGCACCTGTGGTGACAGTTATGTTGGGCGTACTACTAAACAGCTTAGCCAACGTGTCAGTGAACATCTCCCATCGTGGTTTGGCAGAAGACAGACAAAACAATCCGTAGCTCAATTCTGTCATATTTAATTGATAGTGGTCATGTAGTCGAGAAAACGAGAGCCTTCAAAGCAAGTCATCGTATCCCACCGAATCTTTCTAATAGACTTCGTATTCGTCTACTGCACACAGCTGAGGCGATAGGCATTCGGACTATTAAACCCAAACTATGCATTCGAAAAAGTTCGTACAGCCATTATCCCTCCCTTGGCATATTAATACATAACCAACTAAAGACTTCTACACCACTCCTTGTTTATATTTTCAATCCCTTTTCTTATCATCCCTTAATCTTATCTTCATTATAAACGCGTTTGGTTTCCTTCCATTACAATCTAACATTACTTAATCGGTACATTTGTTTTTATCGACTACTTCCACCTGAACGATTGTTTGTTTAATCATACTGTTTCTCATTATTCCTGTTATCACAGATTGCCTCATTTTTTCATCCTTATTATTGATAAGACCATTATTATTATTGTTATTATTATTATCATTACTACTATTATGACTAATTGCACAACTGATATTCACCATCTTATTATCCTATAGACAAAACACCATGATTGGTTTATATTTGAATTTTTATTTGTAAACTTATATATATTATAGTTAAGCCTGATGAGATCTAATTGAAAATAATTTTGTTCGCTTAAATGTATTGTTCTAAATAAACAAAAATCAATCGTAACAGAATTTGGTAATGTTTGACTACATATAAATCTATAATTTGTATTTCATTGTACCTATTAGTGAAGTTAGATTCTAAGCGATCTTCGACATGTTTTCATTCCTTTACGTTCCGACTGGAACTTTGTAGTGGTGTTTCTTTTACAGGGTAGGATTACTTGTCTCAAGTCCAACCTTCCCACTCTTCCAGGCTTAACAACGGTTGGTGAAACAGGTGAAATTTATGAGTGCATTGATTGAGGATCGAACTCCATATCACGTAGGTGTTTGGTCAGCATTTTACCATTGAAAAACCGATGCATAATTAAATTCATCTAACAGGATAATTATTCAGAAAAGAATCGATCATAACTGGTTTACACTTACATGCGATTTGTATATAAGGCATGATGTGACTAAAACTGGTTTTCATTTCAGCTACATTGGCATATACATTCAAGACAAAACAACGCCAAAAGCTTACTATAATGCTGAATGAAATCTGGCTAATTCTGAACTAACTATAACATTCTATCATGAGTAAATTCTGAAATCGGGTCCCAGTGGCTCAATGGTCTACGAACTCGCCTTGTAATCAGAAGGTCCTGGGTTCGAACCCCGAAGTGTTGGTGTGTACTGCGAAGAGTCCCAAACTGGGACGAAACAGCTGTCCAGTACTCCCTGTTGGGTTTTCCAATGGTTCTCTAACTGACGTCAGCTCATAATGAAATTCTCCATGCAATCAAACAAAATCCTTACAAAAACAATACTTGAAAATTCTGAAATTGTTTGATTATGCGCACAAACTAGAACCCAGTGCTGGTTTTTGACGAGACTGGCACTAATTCAGCACCCTGTGCTTTTTCAGAAGTAGCTCAGAACCAATTGGAATCGCTAATCAGCGTTGTTTCAGCCCTCTCAGGCCGAATTCAGCACTGACTGGCTTATTTTAGAACAAAAAGACTTAATTCAGCACATAGAGTATCAACGATATTTCTATATCCTACACGGTAATCAAGAAGTTGACGCCTGTTACTTGGCGTTCACATTTTCTAGGTTTTATTTAAGCATGAAAAATCAGTTAATGACTTCCCGCGAATTGCTTCTCAACAAAACTTTTTCACAATGTCATATAACTAAGCAATAATGATAACGATAATGTCTGTTGATCAATTTGTATGTATTTAATTGATGCTTAAAGGTTGTAGTAATGCTGGATGGTGACACTTTCGTCTGTACTTCAGTGATTTAATGGTAGAAACCTCACGAACCACGAAAGTGGTCATGTTTCGATCCCCTTTTGACGTACTCGTATAACTTTGCTTAGCCGGTTGTAAGCATGTTAAATAAGGAAGGTTTGGTGTGTGTGTGTATGTGAGGATGGTAACCCCATGCAATTAAGAAAGTGACAGCACTTTTAAAAAAACTTTAAACCTTGAAGCCCTGTGGTTCACTCATAACATAAGGAATGCAAAAAGAACAACAACTAACTAGTGTATAATAGTTAGATCCTTACTAAGAAATGTTACCAAACAACCTCTTATATTTCCATACAGTTGGCAATGCGCCACACTAGTTGTATGAGAAATACACATGACCTGGGGTTCTAGTGGGAAGCCGTGACTAGTAGGGTACAGCAGGTTGGAGACATTGAGAAGTGGACGTGCTATGTCATGAACTGGCAAAAGTTATAATTCATGGGATGGCCATTGGATCGAATCTCAGTGGCTTGATGATCTACAAGCTAGCTCGCCTTGTAACCAGAAGGTCCTGGGTTCGAGCCCCGCAGTGTTGGTGTGTACTGTGAAGAGTCCCAAACAGCTGTCTAGTACTCCCAGGTTGTCCAATGGTTCTCTAGCTGATGTCAGCTCATGATGAAGTCCTCCATGCAATCAAATACACGTAATATCTAGCTGCTCAAACCTTTTGTAGGTGCAGTAAGTTTCAAACTCATGACCAAATAGTTGGGAATTCAGACTCTTGATGAAGGAGACACACAGTTTAAGACTTGAAGACTCATATTCCACGAGAAAACTATAAGGAATGAAGAAGATATATAATCTCATTCATGTTCTACTATCTTATCTAGTAATCCTCAAAGGTGTTACCTATGAAATTTTAAAAGTTAATTACCTTTTAGTATATGTTGTATAGTATTCATTTGTTTAAAAGCTTTATCGTACACCTTTTATTTTCACATTCTCTTGTCAGCATATTGCAAGATAATAATGTTAATGGTTACTGGATAACGATATTAGAGTGTTAGTTGATAATTTGGATATGTATATTGATTGATTCAGGCCGTAACAAAATAATATATTAATGAATAACAGGCTTCCATAGTTAGAGGTAGGAATAAATTAGTCTAGTGTAGATAGAATAATTTTCACTTTGGAAAGATATTTGCTTCGTTTGTAGTTTCCAGTTACATACATTTATGTGTATAAGATTTGATCTCTGATATCGGTAGAACAGTAAATCATAGTGATGAAAACATTAAAAAAAGCAATGTCCAACTTGGATAAAACTCATAGAACTATGTTTTACAACATACTTCCAGTTCAATACTCAAATATACGAACAGATAAAAGGAACACCGATGGGGTCATTGCCCATATCAGGATTAATAGCTGAAGCTGTCATGCAAAGATTAGAATTATTAGCATTATCTATAGTTAAACCAAAAGTCTGGGTACGTTACGTTGATTATACATTTGGAATAATTAAAAGGAATGATCTGGAGTATACCCATAAATTAATAAACAACATATTTGAAGACATCAAATTCACAAGAGAAGAAGAATTAGATAACAAAATCCCATTTTAGATGTCTTAATCAGCAGAACCAATACAGGAAATTTAGAAACACAAGTATATAGAAAATCAACGCACACAGACCAAATACTCAACTATAGTAGCAATAAGCCAATTACCCACAAAAGAAGCTGTGCGCAGACATTGTTTAGAAGGGTTCAAACACACTGCAGCACTCCAGTGTTGAAGAGAGTGGAAGAAAAATACTTACAAACGGTCTTCAAAAAGAATGGATATCCGCCCAGTTTCAGTCTATCCGTTTATAATGTAATGGGAATATTTTCAATTCCCTAGTGTATTTAACATGAATAACAAACGGGCACGTGATCTTATAAGACAGTGCATACCTAGACAGATTATTTAAATCGTTCATTGCTATTGCGATGCGTTATTTTTGCTTCAATCGTGTATCCATCCAATACGTTATTTAAAAAAAGGAAGTATTAATTAATCCTATAGTAATAATAGTTATTTAACAGAAATAAAACATAATACATTCATGAGGCAGTAACTCATCGAAGAAGTCATTACGAGGTGGTCGCACTATGTCGTGAATTGGCAGAAGTTATGATTCATGGGATGGCCATTGGATCGTATCCCAGTGGCTTAATGGTCTACAAGCTAGCTCACCTTGTAACCAGAAGGTCCTGGGTTCGAGCCCCGCAGTCTTGGTGTGTACTGTGAAGAGTCCCAAACTGGGACGAAACAGCTGTCCAGTACTCCTAGGTTTTCCAATGGTTCTCTAACTGATATCAGCTCATGATGAAATCCCCCAACCAATCAAACTAAGTCCCTACAAAAACCAGTACTTGAAAATTCATGCTTTTTATTTTATGGAAGGTGACTTGTATTTAAATTCAGCTGATGGCTCTCAAACAGGACTAAATGGGAATTCTGGATTCCACTACTAGTCACCATCCACTAAATAATATGTTAATCCCCGAATATCATCGAAGCATCTGTTCTTCCTCCACTGACAGGCATTGTTAGCTGATTGACATCGGATCCATCCTATGTCAATCAGCTAACAATGACTGGATCAGGTTGGAAAAGAGCTAGTGGTTAAACAAAAACATGGTATCACTCATTGAGATCCACAACAGATAGTTTAAGCCAGCCGGTCACGTAGGGAGGTGTTGACTTCCAGACTGGTTGGGGTCCTCGGAATGGTAAAAACCAATGGCTGGAGACATGAGATGATATGGCTCAAAATCGTTCTTACCGATGGCTACCGCAGATGTATTCACTATTTGTGAATGCAAAGTTCTACGTTGAATCCAGCCAACCATTCACTAATATGTATTTACGACTTATCGGTATCATGAATGTAGGAAGGACAAAACACTGTTTAAACCATTTATAAATAAATTGTGCTCGAAATGTCAACAGTACAAAATAATTTATCACTGTGCGATTTTATCGAGTAAATATATTGTTTGGTGGACTTATGCTCTATCACAGTGCTCAGATTCTCTTCTTCTATCTCTAAATATACAGTTTTGAGGTTACATGGACGACATCCAGGCAAACTGCACTTCTCTACAACACCACCACTACCAACATTTGGTCACTTCATGGGTTAACATAGCGTCTCGATCTAATCATTAATTATTTTATCTTCAGAAGGAATGGTACTTCTGCTAACACCTAGTGTAGCCGAAGATGAGGGGAGTCAGAATGTGTTACCTTAGGAAATCCAGATATATGACTATTTAGCTATTAACTTACTTTCTTTCCTCAGAACTGTACACACTAAAATTAGAATATAAAGAATAGAACTATGACTAAATATTCGTAGACTTAGAAGGTCATTTATTTATAATGACTATGTTTCGTTAATATATGGTGGGATGGAAAACGCTACTGAACAATACAATCACTTTTTAATGAGCGATAAGACACAGATTATTCTGTGTTTATGATAACAATTTCCGGCGTGACTCAATTAAACATGTATACAGTTTTGTCAATAGCTGAGGCTAACGGAAATGTAGTTAAGAGTAGAGAGAAAATTCTCTGAAATATTTCAAAACTTGCAACTCATGAAAAGAAACGAAAAACGGAAAGATGAATAGAAAGACAACCTTCAACACTTTCTATGCAAATCACTTTTATATTACCAATTCTTGAGTAATAGTTTATATTTCCAGTATTATTTACTGGATGACAAGCTTTCGAACAAAATTTATTATTCATAATAATATCAGATATAATCACGCGACTTCGATACTTGAGTTTTATAGTTTTCTAGGTGTTGAATAATTCCTGTTACGCGTATTTGCAGTTGATTCGATGAACAAAGCTTCTGTTATCAACCTCTCCCTCCACCCTGTGACATTAGATTTTAAAACTGTCATCCTCTCCCATCCTATTGTATGAATGTGTGTAACTGCACGTAGTGAGTGGTATAGCTGAACTATTCTCTAGATTTCTTATCTTATTCCGGTCAACCAATCTAGATGTTGCTAGGTTTTTATGTTCGGCTAGTCTGACTGACTATGTTCAACTACTTTGACCTGACAATTATTGCAAGTGTTTAATTTTAAAGGCTCCACAGGATCCTTTAAAATAATAAATAAACAATAGAGCATAAAAACTAAGTAGTGCCAAGGAAAACCTAAGACAGGAAGTGAGGCATATAAGAGAAGTTTTGAAACTTAATAATTATCCTGATAAATTAGTCAGAAAGTACGTAGGGAAATGTAAGACTAAATAAATAATGATAGTATTGATAGTGAATGATAATGGTAATATTAATGATGACATGCACGTCAAACATGCGCAAGACAACACCAACAATAAGGAATCTAAATCATCGCCAGAAATTTCATACAAGAAAGGAACCTCGGAAACCTCAGGCAGAATTCTTAACAAGGCTGGAATAAAAGTGGCATTCAAACCTACAAACTCGATTAGAAACAAGCTTTTTTCGGTTAAAGGATCCTGTGGAGCCTTTAAAACAAAACAATTTATATATGAATATTCAAATTGGTGTTGGACAGATTACATTTCTCACGGTTACATACTGCATTAACGGAAGAATACTATGTGAACGTGAAAATTCTATATCATGTTTAATATAAACCGAAATCACACTCTCGGTGATTGGTTAACGAATATAAACTGTAGATATATAAACAGCGGTTTGATTAATGGAAAATATACCCTGGCTTCCGTGTCTTGCCTTCTGTTGTTACACTTGTACTGTTTATAAGTAAATCTTAACCACAGACATAAGAAACTACTGTGTGGATCCAAAAATTACCCCATAGTTTTGTTGTTGACTTAATAAGTCGAATGGAATTACTTTTAATCATATTTAATCTACAATCTTCGGTGCATACACCAACTACTTTCTCATGGCATTAAGTAGTGACTAAAAGTTTAATTCCCGCAGGTCACTAGGTCTGATTAAGAACCTATAAAAAGTGAATTGTAAATAAAATTTGATGTGTTAATAATCTAGTGCAAAGTTAATGTGCTATGTAACTAAGCTATCAATAGCACATTGATTTACTTAGCAATGAAACACACTCGGCTACCTAAACCTCCACAGGTAGGTATAGTGTGTCTTAAAGCAGTGAACTATCAGTGGAAAGCAAACGACTTAGAATAATGAGTTACGGTTCTTTGGATTACATAACTGTTGCGCAATTCAAGATTGACTAACAACAGTATAAGTGCATACACGCGAGAAACTGGTGTCCTTGTGGTTGGTGAATTTAATCCAAGAAGCTAAATACAAGTGATCACAATTAAAAGACAAAAGATACAGATTTAGTAAAGAACATTTTTTTCCGATAAGTTTCTTATCTGGCTCTACAGTTAAATATTTTATTCTAACTAATCCTTATTTTCAAAAGAATGGTTAGTGCACAAAGAGTACTCTTTCAGACAACTTCATCATCGGGCTCTACAGTTATATATACCTTATAGTGAATGAATGAATTAGTGTTATGAACAACATTAATGTTATTTAAATAACATCGAATCAATATTAATACCAATAGATTACAATTCAATAGCATCAGCGTAAAATAAGCTAAATGTCAGAAAAAATTAGGAAAGATAATAATACAAATTCATGAATTTATAGTCTCCACTGAAGGGCAGGGCGGTAGCAGTGGGTGGACTTGTTTCTTCTGCACACAGAGCACCAATTGTTTGAGGCGAATCGCGATAGCTTCTACTGTTTGGAGTATTCGATACCTATATTCTTTCGGCAATTTATTTTGTACTCTGTAGATGAGAGAGAAGGATTCTTCAATACTGGCTTTGTGGCCGGTTTGGATCAGATGGTCTAATATCGAACTGTTGATGGCTTTTACTACACCTTCACTTAGCCATACTGGGAGATGTTCTCTAGCACAGCAACGGCTGATATAACTCGCTCCACAAACGCAGTTAAATTTCTAGATACAATCTGAAGTGGCTAGTCTAGGTACTTCGTCTTTCAATCGAGGAATCACCATTGGTCGATTATAGCTTTTACACATAGCTGAAACTTTTGGAATTCATCTGAAGCAACTGAGTTTATCTGTTCAGAGGGAGTTCATTCAGACGTTTTCCTCACCTTGGTCAGTATTACTTAATTGTAATAATCTGACAGTCACCTCTTCCTCTTAAGCCTATAACAATTATATTAATTTCATTTCTAATTTCATTTGATCTTTAATTCAGAATTAGATTTTTAAGCCTATTATCACTTGCACACATGCTTTTGGACAGTAATTCTATTGATTTTAAAAACTCGATATACATATATAACTGCAGAACGAGATTATTCTTTGTTCAATTTTACTCTTTTCTCAACTGAACAGGAATTTATGCCAATGTTAAGATTCTTTTGAGGAGTTGGTTTGTAAATATTAGATTTGTTTATACGAGTTTGATCACGGATTGATATCAGTTAGAGAACCATTGAAAACCAGAGAGTACTGGATAGCCGTTTCATCTTAGTTTGGGAATCATCGGCAGTACGCACCCACTGCGGTTCGAACCCAAGATCTGGTGACTACAAGACAAGCCCGTATACCATTCAGCCACAGGGACCCGATTCAGTGACTTCTCTAACTGATATCAATCCGTGGTCAAACTCGTATAAGCAATATTAACATTACAATTACCTTAGTAAATTAATGTGTAGATCTCTGATAGCCAAAGATACACATTCTAGGTCTACAGTGCAATAGGAAGAATTTAAAATTAATGGTAATCCAGTATGCTAATTATTTGATTTGCTTCAGATTAGGATTTCATTCGAGATACTATTCAAGATAAATAGGCTTATGAAGTAAATTATAACATTCAACGAAAGGCGCATATATCATGTTCCCTACATTGACAACAGGAAATACGTGTACTAAGACGTAAAGACGACACTTACCTCGTTTATTTATTTACTTTCTCTCTCTCAGTATAGTGAGTTTGCTTTAATCACCATCAACTTATAAACTCATCAGTGAGCATTCAAATGAACTGTCGTCAAGATGTGACAGAATAGTGCTAAAATATTTAGGCGCCGAGTGAGAAGTAGACATTTGTAAATTACTCATTTCAATTTCGCTGAGATTTTACAAATATAATTTTTTTTAACATCTATGAGCATTTAACAAAAGAATAAAAAATTTGTTACAGGATTTCATCATGAGCTGATATCAGTTAGAGAACCATTGGGAAATCTAGGAGTACCGGACAGCTGTTTCGTCCCAGTTTGGGACTCTTCACAGTACTCACCAACACTGTGGGGTTCGAATCCAGGTGGGTGCGTACTGCTGAAGAGTCCCAAACTAGGACGAAACAGCTGTCCAGTACTCCCAGGTTTTCGAGTGGTTCTCTAACCAGTGTCAGCTCATGATGGAATCCTGTAACTAACTGAAATAGAATTGTAAGTATGAAAACTTAAGAGGAGACGTGCACATAACACGATAACACACTCATTTCTCAAGGGTACGACTAACAGCAGAGTTAAAGTATCATAGCCAAAGTCAATGTCTTTTAAAAGTTGACCTTCAAGAACCGATCGCACACAAAGGATGATATGCAATATTATTCCAAATCAAAACATGCCTACTTTTTACTGGACTTGGAGAGGATACATACAGTATTCTACTTATTTACTAGGCACTGTTTCTGCAAATCTATACTGTTAAGTAGAGTTATGGCTTTTACGATTAAGATTAGGATAGGATTATGGTTGGAGAATAGTATCAGAAATATCAATGGATCTAATAAATTATAATTATATTTCAATAGTTTGCACACATTGTGTGTAATGGTTATACCGCGCATAGTATTATTTCTCTATAGATTACCTATGTATTGACTGAGAGACATTCTTACAACACATAACCTACAACTCTACAGCGTAATATCAAGTTTGCAATATTTCCTAGCGTATTTTTCAACGATCATACGACTTTTTTGCATCTGAGTTCTGATGGATTGTTCAAGGTTACTGTGGTTTTGCCTATGATAGTTTCGTTGCCCGATTGACAGCAAACATAATGCTACTTTTTATCCTAAGATATGTTTTCACTGAAGTCCGTATAACTGTACATAATGTGTTGAGAAGAGTTACTAGAGAGGAAACCAAGTTATCATTTCATTCAGATTAGCCTCCTGACTGTTAATACCATTTCTTTCTGTAAAAGAAAAATAAAGTAAACTTCACATTATTAATTATTCTTTTAGCTAAACTTTTCATTAATAAAAGTAGAGCAAAATCTAGAAAAATAATTAGTTTCTAATATTTGTTAAACTTCACTTTTTTAAATTTTTAATCCCATCTTTAGATGTAGAAACATTTCATGAATTATTGAAGGAATAAGAATTAATTACCATGAGTGGAACATAAACATTGCAGGTTTCTGATTATCATGTTGTTAGAAGCTGTTTCCGTAAAAGAATACAGGCAATACATTGACCAAATAAATCTGTTTTACATACATACATATACCTTTGGGTATTTTAAGTTTGATTATTTCCCTGAAGAATTTCAGAGTAGTTTTTTGCCAAACAAAATCGTGGAATTATTCATTTCGATTTCTCTGAGATGTATACAAATATCATCTGTATGTCTACTTTTCGCTCGATGCCCAGTTTTTATAGAACGACCCGGTGAAATCTTGATCAGAGATTGTATAAATAAATAAATAGTTTAGAATCCCAAATATATAGATCATTGTAATTCAGAATAAGGACAGAGTATGTTATAAGCTTGAACTTTAGAGTGGAAATTATTTAAAACTCTTCATTGTCTAAAAGTCTATTAATGTATTGAGTACGGAACGAGGAAATTACCATTACGGAGTATACTTAATCATTGAAAGTGATATCTTCATGATGACATAACTTTCCAGTCAATTAACGTAACTGAAAACAATCCCACGTTATCTTGACATTTTATTTAAATTTTTGAAATATATAAATTCAAGTTTAAGAAAGATATGTCAGTTTTTTTTGTGTGGGTACATTCAAACCTTCTGAACAAGAAGAACCAAGTTCTTACATTTAAAATATAATTATTTTTATAGGTGATTTTATGTACTTCCATCTAGGTTGTTTTTGATTTAGTTATGGGCATTGTTAAAATCTTGAACAGAATTGTATAAACATTTAATTTGCGAGAAGTTAAAATAATAGTTGTTGATGTCATTGAGAAGAGAATCGATAAATTTAAGTTTAAAATAATATTCCAATTAGAATAAGACTTTTTGACAGTACGACAAACATTCGCACAACATTGAGCAATAGAAATAACATTTATGATATTTATGTTCAAGATAGCAGGCATACAAAAGTAGCGAATTGTATTCGGTTCATCATGCATACAGTGGTAGATTCCAGCTCAGTGCTTTCGACCAACACTCTCAGTAGTGATGTCTAGAAAACTTCCTTTCGTTTGAATTTATATCCTTTTGCTTCATGTGTTCATAGATAGATTGCTACCTTAATTAAAGATAATCGAATGTGAACAACAAACTAACCCAATTTATATTAAACAGTGCGGAATTTAGGTCTCTAAATTGGTAAATTTACTGTTATCAGGAAGAGACGTGTTGCTATTACCTAGTTGCTAAGAGGGAGCGAAGTAAGTGACTAATCTGAAGTTCGACTACTAAATGTAAGGTAATCGTATTGTGAGTAGCAGTCCAAATGCAAGACCTCATACTAGATATGATGAGACTACACACTTATCAAGGGATACATGAGTCTTGGACAAGCTCCCAGACATTCTGAGGGTTTTCAGTATAATTAATTTTTTTGCGAAGCAACTACTGTAAATTAAACCAAGTTTTGTTCCAATGAACAAAACAAGGTGATTTTCGGAAGGCATGATTGCACCAATGGCCATTTCAAACATCCCTGCTTAACTTCCGTCTTTTTTTGGTTAGGGAATCTGAATCTCCAAATCAAATATCTGTAATGTTAAGAATACCATTATGATCTAAAATGTTGGTTAAAAACCAATGTGAAATGTACTCATGGCAAGACTGTCAGATTTTTCAGAGAAGGAAATAACGTCAAGTTTGATAACTTATTCATTTTGTAGATCCCGAAACAAAAACCCGTGAATAACTTTAATGAACAAGGTTGGTTGCTAAATAACCTTTGCACTTAACACATCCACATTTAGACTTTAAGAGAAGAGTCGTTTCAGAGCTACAAAAACGCTGAATATCTTCATCGGCTGTCCTCATTTAAAAATCCACTTCAGCTGACAACGCCATGATGGGAATCAAATTAATAATCCACTTAACGGATCTGTATACATCTTTGTTATCAGATTTTAATTACTCAAAGGTGTAACTATTTCGAATATCCTGACTATCTTTCTCACCATACAAGTCAATCTTTAGATCCACTATAAGTAATTATCATGCATACCACAAATCATAGTGATGTATAGAGATTTTAACCGGAATGAAAAGAAAGTAGGGCCATAGAACTAACCTTCAATCTGAGATTTGCGATTGGTTAATTTTTCAACCAGTCTGGACTGACCTATGAATGACTGAGGGCTATTGACATAATAACTAGACTTATTGTCTAGGTCAACCAATAGAAAAGCAGAAGGCGAGGCATACAACAATCGATCAATAAACCGGGCAGTCAGATTTTGGAGAAATCTTTGAAATTATACATTATTTTTAAATGAAACTCTCAAGTATATCTTACTTTTCATAAAAGCAACACCTTATTGCAATCGGTGGTAAAACCTATGGTAGAAGTCTGAATTGAAGGTGGTGGTTATCCTGTCTTAGCGACCAATCGATTTTCTTCTCTCCGTTCACAACACAGGCATAAGTTGAATGAAACTAAAATAATTATTTGATTCTAGGCTGTCTACATTGCGGTCTGGTATTGTCGCGCTCTGATGTTATGCTTGGATTTCGACGCTGTATACTTAACTTACGATTTAATTCAAGTTGACGATTAAGTAATGCGTGTAACACGATATTTATGGATTAATAATTTACCTGCCCGTGTAACTGAACAAGATATTCGTGATGTTCTACAAAGGTAGTCTATTTCAAATCCGGAGATTTTAATAAATTGGATATATATTACTGTTTTCATTGTTGTACAATTCTATTTACTATGCATGTCATTTGGAATTAAGCAAATGGATTTACATTTTGCTCGGTTTTCTTTTCAGTCATGGAAAAATACAAAGTGTACGCATACATGAGCACGATGGAAATAACGGTGCTGTTGTTGCGTTTGTTGATACTAAATCTGCAACACGAGCTGTGGAAAGTACTGTTCGACTAAAAAAAGTTAATTTATCTCTTCAATACTGTGAATCATCGGGTGTACCTGGAAATAATAGTTCAGAACAACTGTCTACTTCTGCGGATTATACTCAGACAAGCAACACTAGGTAAAGCATTTGAATGACTATATTTGACATTAACTTATCAGCCTTTTTCAGTCAGATGGTGATTATTCACAACAAAAAAGTCGGTCTGTGAGTACAGTTAGCGACTCCAGTTCTGTATTTCATGATCCGGACAGTAAAGAACAATCCCAAACCTGGTAGATTTCTCGAAATCCGTTTAATTGACACTTTTATTAAAATAGTTTATCAAACACTGCGACAAACCGAAGTTATTCTAAGGATTCTAAAGCAGCCAATATGAACACAAGTCCTCATCCTCAAAATGAACTCCGTGGATTAAAAATTACTCATCTTCCTTTGCGTTCATCAGATACAAATTTGCGGGAAGGATTGTTTCATGAATATAAAAAGCATGGAAAAATCACCTCCGTGTTCGTTCGGGGACAAGATGAGGAGCGTATCTGTATAATAACATTCAAAAGGAGTGAGGATGCCGAAAGAGCACTTGCTTCATCAAAGGGTAAAGTGTTTTTCGGTACGCCTATATCTGTGCATCCTCACGAAGGTTTAAGTAAGTCTCTTTTTTATTGGTAATTAGGTTTTTTCATATAGATGCTGAAGACCCTGATCTATGTCCTCCTGAACACGCTTTAGATGAATATCACCCGAAAGCCACTAAGACTTTGTTTGTTGGTAATCTGTGTTCAGGCACAATAACTCAAGATGAACTTCGTCGGACTTTCCGTGGTTATGGTGAAATAATTGTAAGTTTAGTGTTCACTTATAACTAACCTTCGTAGGAGATAGATATTAAAATCCAAGCAAACCAACCTGGAACGTCATATGCATTTATACAGTATGGAGATATTAAAAGTGTTGTTCGAGCATTGAAAGACCAAGAAACAGTCCGTGTCAACGGAAAGCCTGTTAAGTTAGGTTTTGGTAAAAGCCAGCCTACGAATGTAGTTTGGCTTGATAACTTGTCACCAACTATTAATGAAGCCTTTCTAACGAGACAATTTGGTCGATATGGTCAGCTCACACATGTGGTTTTGGACAGAAAGTCAATGAGAGCTCTTCTGTACTTCGATAATGTTGAAGTAGCTCAACATGCAGTAAATGAAACTCGCAATCGGGCTCTTGTTGGCCGCAAAGTACAGATAGATTACGCAGGATATGAGTGTCAAGTTGCCTTCATGAGGAAACTGGCCAAGCATGACAGCTTCGGACAAGTTTATGAAAACTATAAGTAAGCTTCGCCACTTCATTTCATTGTTTGTTTGTACACGACATCTTACACACCATTTTTTGTTTGTTTAGAGAACGGTTGCAAGAAGTTCTATCACTTTTACCATACGGAGGTGTCATGCCCTATCTTGGAGATCGACAAAGGTATGTGGATTTGGTAATATTTGTTAGATTATGTTGTGTAATTTTGATGAAATGTAGGTGCAAGGTTTACATTAGCTATGCTAGCTCTGGTTCATTGCGATATTTGACATTTGTTACGCGTAGCGTGTAGCTGCTTTCGTAGGCGAGCAATATTAGACGATAGATTTGTTGTCAGTCTGAAAAATGGCCATCGAGATACAAGTGTGAAGTCTCAAAATTGTTAGCGATGGCGTAGATTCATTCACTTTTCATTAAATACTCATTATTTCTCACTTAAACATCTTTTGCTGTATTTCAACTCGATTTTCGAAGTTGGTTAAACACTGAATTTGCGACCTTATCAAACCAGACTATTAACCACACGCATGTACAAAGCTGATGATACTACCCAGTCAGTCACCCAGATCGAATTGCATGGCGTCTAAATCTGGATCCATCAAATCAAAGTAATGCCCTCAATCAGTGATGCGTAACATGAATTTTTCCCCAGGTGGAATTAGGTGTTTTTAGGTAGAATTCCAGACACTGCTGTGTGTTTGGCATTTTCGATGTCCAGTTTAGGGGTGAAAACAACAAGTAATGCTTTGTGATATTTCCTATTTACCAAAGCATCATTCAATCAAATGCAATGCGAACGACTTTCGAATACGATATGCCTTTTATTCCGTAACATAACTGTGCGAAAAATTGCAGTAACTGATTGTCCAACTCAAATACTAGAAGCGTATTTCACGCCTTTTAATCTGACCAGATAGTCAAGTTAGTTCCTACGATTGACTGATTACTGGTTGAGAAAGTTGGTTGGCTCACATGCATAGCACATGTTCTAACCGTCTCGTTCGAAACTTCATAGTATTATCGGTCGCCCTTTATTTCTTACATAAGATTCAGTATCGTACTTCATTCCCCAACCAAACACTAAAGACTAAATGATAAAAAGCCTATATTACTTCTGTATCCTACCTTCATCGACCATATCTAAGCCGTAGGACAACAGTGCATATTGCTGCTCTGTATATGAACTTTTATGGGTGAAGACATACCTCGCATGCATCAGAAATAACACAATTTTTCAGATGCTAAGATTTCGTCAGCAGCTAGTTGGTTAGAACTGTTGTAACTGATCATGTGGATGAAAAGTGGTCAATATATTCAACCATTTCACTTGCAGTATTATGGCAGTATCCTGCACTTGGTGGGAGCTTATCGTAATCCTAAACCTATGTAATAGTCCCACTATTTTACCTCATCTCAGATAAGTGACGGCTCTTGCACCCTCAGTTATATTTGGAGGATCGATGCCTACATCCCATCGAACTATGAAGTTTTGAGGAATACACTCGATTTAGATCTAAATAATGCCTGATTTTTTCGAGTTCAGCTTAGTCTTTGTAGGCCCGAGAATTCTACCATCTTAGATACTATTAGCCTGGTCTATTTTCCGCGGTTATCGCAGCAATTTTAGTTTCATTTCTTACCAACTGGATTGATTGATTATAATTTATAACAGTCCGATGAAACTCTTGATTTCCAAAACATTAAATGGTTGTTAGGCTAATCTCAGTAATTCATTACCATCATCCTTATGAGCATCTTGAAAGACTTTTGAAATCAGACTAAGTTTTGCTGCTTCGCCGTGTTTAGGATTAGTGATAACTCTGAATACCTCCACTTGTGTTGCAGGACTGAAGTCTGTGACCCATTCAGGTTGACGTTGTGCAGCTGTGTGTAATTATGGACAGATACTTTATGTTACATCTATTCCTGCCCTTCTCGGGTTCGGCTTGTTACCGATGCCCTTAGCACTTCATTTCCTTTTTCTAATTGGAACTGAAAACTTTCAGTCAGCTTAGATTTTTCTGTCCTCGTCATTTTTAAAGTCTCCTGCATCATTCAGTTTGGATGAGATTACAGGTACATTGGTTGTAAATTATTCATGAAATCGGCTTACCCACTGTTTTCTTAGTTGTTTTTATAGCGAATTGACTATGGTTTAGAACTTACGTAGTGTGAACATTACTGTCATTCTCGTATAAACTTTTGATTAACACTTAAAATACAAACTTCATATTTCCATCGAAGAAGTGGACACATGACAGCTTCTCAGCGTCTGTTACTTTTCAGACACACGTGCAGCAATGGACACACGGTCTCAGCCCATGCAGACACTATGGGGAAGGATATTCCTCCACCGTTATACTCCACTGAGGTCTGGTTGCAAGTCATTTTTAAAATAATAAAATCGAAAGATATCTGGAAAATGGTCTAATATCCTTTTGTTTTAGTATGTTTTGATTGTTATATTTGATTAATTAGTGGTGATTTATCACTAATTGTTATCTGTTTGGATTTCAATATATATCTATTCACCTGGCACGCTTATATTTTTTGTTTCTACTCAGGTACTTTGGAGATGGTCAACGAGATCATTTTCCAAGTGGAAATACAAAGTTTTCTTATAGGAGATCCAACTGCATTCGTAATAGTCCGGTGGATCGTCCTCTAAAGTATGAACCATCCTCTAATAGGAACAAATGTATGTCACCGATATCCCCCCGCAGCCGATCGCACCAGTCATCTGATCGTAGGCGAACATTTATTACCAGTTCTCCTGATGAACCAAGACTATCTTGTAACTGGGTCGGCTCACATAGCAGTCGGAGTTCACACTTAAAAAATGTACAAAATGAAGATAGGTCAAGTATGGCGCCTCACAAAAAGTATCAACATGGGGAAATTCCTACCAAATCAAAGACATCACGGTATGTATCCCATGCTGATACTAAGTCAAATTCTAACTATCGTCCACATATTGATCAGTCGTGTTTGCGAATCAAAGGTCAGTTACTTGAGGAAACAGATGATATCAGCAGTGGTTCATTTTCTTCAGGATTTACAAATGACGACAGCATTTGTGAAACCTCACCTTTGAGACATAGCAATAGCAGCTCTGATTATTCAGCACCGACATCAAAATTACCGTCACACATATCTCGCGATCATGTTTTAGGTGGCGAGAAACGAAAAAACATAGATGCTGATATTTCAGCGCAGAAAAATGCTCGTTCTAACCGTCATGAGACAGCTCCTGTAGAGGATTTACCCTACTCATCAAACAGAAAACATGCTCAAAGGTCAAGGGAGAGTGCAAGCCCGCAACTCCGAACAAATTCAACTCGCACATCTCGTTTGTCCTCATCACACCATCGCACGAATTCAGTATCAGATAGAAACTTGAGTCGTGGAGACAGTAGTCATGAGCATTTGGAGGATAGCATTAATCAAAAGCATAACAAAACTAATATGCATTTCCAAAGTAGAATGCTGATAAAGTCTTCTGATAATGATTATAGTAGTCCAAGTTATACCTCGTCAAAATCGAAGCGAGTTTTGCTCTCATCAGTTGCCTCAGCATACAAAGATCCTGAATACTCCAAACAATCAAACACTACTATAAGCCCTGTATCACCTGATGATTTTCACTATCATAAAACAGAGGAAACATATGCACGTGTTACCAATAGCTCTGATCTTCCTATCGCAGCAAAATCGCATGATACTTTAACAAAACTTGAAATGGAAAGAGCCAAATTGCTTAGAGAACTTTCTCTACTTAATAATGAAGTTATTGGTGGCAGCAGAGGAAAAACAATCAACTATACAAATAATATTGATGACTCTAACAGAAAGCGTGCTCGGTCTTCTTCAATGTTTCTCGGCGATCTGCCGTCACCAAAATTAAAGTAAGTTCCTAATTTCATCAATAACCGCTTTTATTATTGCACAGTTTTGCATGTTTGGTAGGTCTTGAACTGATAATTGGTTATAATCGTTCCTATTAGTTTGTTTTCTCTTGTAAGATATTTCTCTGTTGAGCAATTTTAATTTTATGTGAAACTTGTAATTGTTGATTTGCTTTTGTAATCTAAGCTGGAAAGATTTCATCTTTAGTTTAAACCGTTGTTCACGAATCCCTACCGTAATTATTCTACTTTAGAGTAATGTTTAAAACTTATTAGTGTTAAAAGCATAACACGAATAAACAATTGTGCAAGACTACTCTGCCACACAGATAATCAGTCGATGAAACTAAGTTGTGGTGTTCGGAAAGATGGCCCAATCTTCTGTACACGTTACTTTGACGTTTTACTATTTCCCGGCGTATATCTGTAATCTATTTTTGGCATAACTTCTTCGATGACTATTATTGCCTTTGGTTTAGTTTTTAAATAGGTACTTGGTTTTTGAATCGTTAATCAGATACCACCAATCTGTGTTTTTTATGCACTCAATTTTGGAATAATTGATTTCGTCTATGTTATTATTAATGGCGTTACTCAATGTTGTGTTCATTATATCCTGAAAACATTTTTGTGTTTATGATACAGTCTTTTTGAATAAGTAAACTGTGCTATATTAATCTAAGGATTTGCGTTTAGGCAGCTGACATTCACTAAGCAATTATTGGTTCAATGCTTTTGTTTCTTTGTCGGATTTATCATAAAATTCAACACAGAAAGTAAGGATGTTGATGAATGATGAAATTTATTGAATCACTATGAATGTCGGGATTTAAAGTCATAGTTTGAGTCAAAGTCGATTATAATGTGCATGCTCTTTATATTCTTAGAAATCTTGAACAAATTTATGTATTTGTTTTCCTTCACTCATATTTATTTTTTATCTAATACTTTTCACTCCATTTATATTTTTTGTTGTTAAGACAGTGTATACAAATGCCTCGACAGAGCACTGAATTTTATTCAGTATGTTAGTATACAGTATGTCGTAAACATTTCAAACCACTAATCGTCAAGTTTTGCAGAAGGTCACAACAAAGACCTGTTCATTGTCGGTTGCGTTTGTACGCTCACCGTTTTCAGCTGTCTATAGTTTTTATTGTTATTATGACCTGCGGAGATGTGGCTCATTAGCTTAAGAACTGGACTATTAGTCAATGGGTCTCGGGTTCGAGTCCCGCTCTCCGTCTAGGTAGTATCATTAGCCCCCACACACAATAAATATGGTTTATTACCCAGTACTGGGTAATTGAGATCTATGATGATGCCGGTGTAGTGTTTCTATATTTACAAATACTTTTCATTATCGTACTTCTATATTATTTTAGTCAGTTGCGGCTCAAAAACAGTTGACCATATCTCATTAGTAACACTTAACCTCTATGTTTTTACGTTCCTCTTGCTTTACAGTTCAGTTATCGAACATATTATATTTTTAATTTGTAGATGTGTTGATAGTGGTGCTAAATGTGAACTAGCACCCATCCAAAACCTTATCTTTACCAATGAGGATTTGATAAGTCGTGGAACCCGAAAATTCACTTCTAATTCACATTCTATGAAACACATGACAGCTGTGCATGATTCGAAATGTTCACTTCCCACTTCTACTCAAGGTATTGGTGACATGCATGCCTATGTTCCACCAGTGGATAGTCATTTTAGTCGAAGTGATGCAGTGTCACCTAGTCAAAATACCTCATTGGCCAAACCCTCAATGTATAACGCTCATAACAATTCTCGGTCTGTAGTGCCTGAGAGTATTATGCCTAATAGTTCGAACTTCTCAGTTAGTCGACAGACTGTCTTGATGACATCTTCCCCAAGGATGCTTGTTCCCCCTGAACCTACATCGCCGATGGTGCACATTACACCTCCCAGTTCACCAATAATTATGGATAAGTCATCATATGCTTTCACGCCAAATGCTACCTTTTCTTCCTCCCTTTCCGCAACTTCGAATTCTGGATCCATTTCATTTTCGCATGCTAATTCTTGCAGTAGAGATCCTCGTCTGGCTATTTTCCACAACCAATTGTCCAGTGATATCCCTCCACCCCCACCAGAAACCTTCAAATTACCATTATGGGTTGATACCTCACCTCATACAGAATTGATTTCTAGTTCAGTTACGAACCGTATATTAAAAGCTCAGTCTCCACCCTTCACCAAATCCCTTTGTGATGTTGAACATGATGTTTCTACTCATGATTCAAATGGTTGTTCATTGGATGAACGTATTAGACTTTTGGATGTCCAGCTAATGAAATCTGAAAAGGCCCGACCCACTGTGGATTATAGTAAGTTTCGTATTAGACGTAAAGCTGAACCTAATTTGACTCCACAACCTTCACAGAGCACTATCGCAACACCATGCATTTCAGGAATTTCAGTTGTTTCTTGTTCACCGCATTCTCCTGTTTTAACCGTTTCAACATTTTCTGTCAGTAATCGCAATGAAATTGCGGTCACAGATGCTGTTAATTCCGGTCTACCAGTCTCTTGCACATCAAGTATATTACCGACATCCCCTATTCTGTCTAATGCTTCATCATTATCATTAATTAAACCAGCGGATACTTCGGAGTTCGTGAAAAGTATGCTCTCTTTCTCCAAGCCCTCTCCTTCAACTCCTTGCAGCGATCCACCGAATAATTTTTTCGCAAACGAAGGACTACCTACTGCTCGACATCCTGTCTCAGTTCCACAATGTACAAACTCCTTTCTTTCTCGCCTGCCTCGCTCATGTATTAGTAATAGCACGTCTACAATGAGTCCGATACAATCATCCATTTCTAATTGCAATAAGCAAACAATTTCAAATAACAACCGTATTCATCCCAATGCCTGTAATGTTGAACACAGTTCACTATCTGGAGCTCAACCTGTCGGTGTGGCCACCAGAATGCCATCTGTAAGGTTATCTTCTGGACCTGATGCTTTATCAAAAGTTGAAGATAATGAATTAATCACAAAAAGTAATACTAAGTTCAGCACAAAGCGAGAGAATTTGGATTGCATAGAAAAGTGCGAATCTGGGATTTTACCACAATCTCACACGAATATGTCGACCGACCTGAATACAGGTGTATCATCACTCATTACTGATAGTCAAAAAGGTACTGATGTATCCAGCAAAGTCTCTGCATATGCTGTTTCTCCTTTAACAGGATCAGCTAATGGAGTTCCTTTGAAAACGAACCAGAAACCTGTGAATTCCAATTCAAAATCGTCGCCTCTGGATGATATTGTCAGCAGTAATAAATGTAAATCAGCATCCCTGTCTAACTCAACGCCAACTAACACTAAAAAAGTTCAGAAACATGATTCTCCAAGGTCTGTCTTAGATGATTTCGTGTTCCAAAATTCCTTAGGAGCTGTTTCATCTAAAGTTAGTCGTCCTAAAAAGGCTCAGGTTGATTCATCTTCTGTATTACCTTCGAAAAGAAAATGCTCTACAACAACTGAATCCAAAGAAGGTTCTATCTCCAGTGCAGATAAAAAAGTACCAGAGAATACTTCGGTACCAAAAGGTAAGGTTTCCGAGAAAATGTCCTGCAAAAATATTTCTAAAAAATTACAGTCGACCACTGATGGTGTTCCACAAAAAGAGAGTGTTTCAAATTGCAAAGCTAAATCTGGTGGTGAGGGTAATCGCCTAGCACTTGCTTCCAACAACCGTTCTGTGCTCTCCTCAGAGAAGAAAATAGTTTCACCGGGTTCGAAGAAAAAGAAAAGCGTCCGAGATATTAAAAAGAAGATTATTGATAGTGAAGATTCTGATTGGGAGCCAAATGCAATTGAAGGTTCACATCCGCGTGATTTACTTGATGGTGATTCATTATCTGAGTCTCGCTTTGAGTCAATGTATGACAAGATTAAACGTCGTGCTAACCAGAGTACAACAAAGTCAAACGATTCACTGGTAAAAACAGATGTTTTGCAGCGTTTCCTAAAGGTGAGAGGTAAACAGTCTAAAAAGTCGGATTCTCAAAAGTCCCCAGCTGATTCTGATACAGATGAATGTTTGAGCGATGGCTCCTCTAGTCACTCTGACTGCACTTCCATAACATTATCTAAACGTTCTGCGAAATCCAACTCCTCAACAAATGAAACTGTATTAAGACCTGTTAAACAAAAAGTCTCAACATCAAGTGGTGCAAAATCCTCACCCCTCCCCACTCTTTCACCAAAGCGGAAAAAATTGGCTTCTGAGTCTGACGTTTCAACTTCAAATGAATCTTCACAAAAATCCCGTGGTCGAAAAGGCAAAAAGTCTAACGTTTCTAACGTGCCCAGAACGATTCAAGTTAGGCATCAACACAAAGATGAGCAACAGAAAACTAGCACCTCAGTTGGTCGATTAACTACTCGTCGTAAAAAATCATGTGCTCAAGAAGATACCTCTGCCCATGAAAGTGAAAGTGCTTCAGGTTGCAAAACTTCTGCTGCGACTTCGAAAGTTAAAAAACAAAAAGTAGTACCAACTGAGAATAAGAAACGTCTCTCAGTGAAGAATACTCATCGTAGCTTGGTGCATCGTGTATTTGCTTCAACAGATTCCTCTTCACTTTCTTCTTCTGTGATGTCTGATTCTTCCGATGATGAAATTTCGAAATCGAATAGTCAGGTCTCTAAATCATCCATAAAAGAGAAAATAAATGACAAGGAAGTGACTCAAGAGGAAAATGATTGCCAGTCAGTGTTATCAAAGTCTCCATCGCCACGTGTGAGTCGTTCGTGTAGTCCTGAAGATTTACGCGCAGATGCTGCTATTCGTCATACATTTGGAGCTTTTACCGCACCATTTTTAAGTCTTAAAAATGACCTGCCACACACCTCAGGTATTAAGC
Source organism: Trichobilharzia regenti (assembly GCA_944472135.2). Taxonomy (NCBI): domain Eukaryota; kingdom Metazoa; phylum Platyhelminthes; class Trematoda; order Strigeidida; family Schistosomatidae; genus Trichobilharzia; species Trichobilharzia regenti. The sequence goes on from OX235262.1 coordinate 72,939,870, forward strand.
AAAATATTCCTCAAACTGATATGGCCCAGAAATTTTCACCTCATTCTGAAGACTCAAGACCAACACCACCTACCCTCCCAATGACTGACTCTAGTTTTAGCGGTGATCAACAGTCTAATGGTGGGAATATTGCGAAGCTACAAACACGTGATCCTAGTGATTGGAATATATTTTCCTCACTTACTAAACAGTCCACACCGAAAAAAGATGACAACATACATCAGAATTTATCTTCATCACCCGTGCGTATCATTGAGGGTGATAACACACCAGCAAATGTTGCAGGTGATACATCTTATGATACAGAAGACGAATTGCCTTCTCTAGAAAAGCATGATGACGATGAAGTGAGCAACCCTTATGAGTCATCTATTTTACTGCATGAAAGCGATAGTTTTATTAATCGTGCTGAAAGCTTAAATGTCTATAACGATGACGATTTACCGCCTCCTGTAGTTTCAGAAGTTGATCATCAACTTAGTTATTCAGATGCTGCACCTGTATCAACTGCAACCGTTCCAGACATTATTGAGGAAGTCATTTACGATGGCTTAGAAGTACCTGTTTCAGAAGAAGGACATCCGACAGCAAATGCGTCTATGAAAAGCAACTCTTGTAAAAATTCGCCAATTATTGACAAGGCTTCAAGTAATATTCCTCATAATTTAGTGGAAACAACCACAAATGATGAATTGGAGCACCCTTCTTTTGACACAGTAGATATTCCACATGCTGATGTATGTAGTTTAACACAAAACCTTTCGTTAGATGGCACATCATTAGTCACTTCAACTGTTACGACTTCAGTAAACTCAGCGACTGTTCAGTCAGCTGTTTTCACTCCAGTGGGTGTATTGTCTGCGACTGAGCAAACTAAAGATTCGCAAGCTGTGTTAGTTACTATACCTACAACTGTCTCCGCCAATCTGAATTCGCCAAAGTATGCATTGGTAACTGATGTAGAAACTTCAGTTTCATATTCTTGTTCATCGCTATCACCTAGTATCAATTCAGTTTCTCAATCTCATGTTGCTGTTATATTGCCAACAACCAGCATGTCAGTTTCTAGGAATTCACCGTCCACTGTAGCTTCAGCTGTTTTAGACTCACATAACAGTGCAACATCCATTTCGTCAGTTCCTATATCAGGAAACTCTTTTATGTCTCCATCTTCAGTCAGCAGTGTTAACTTAACCAATGGTCAGTTGCTATACTCTTTTACAACCCAGACAGACCAAACGTCATATCATTCACTAACTACTGGAATCACTACATCTGCTTGTACTAATTCATCACTAGAAAATAGCATTTCTTCATCTTACCCGTGTCTATCATCAACAGCTCAAGTAGGTAATTCTACTTTTGATCCAACTGACTTTACGTCATATGTCCAACGTGTAATTGAACGTGTAAAACAAGAGAAAGATGAAGAAATAATGCAGCAGAGAGAAAAGGTGAAACGTCCTAAAAGAAATACTTCTTTGACAGTTACCTCTGCCCTAACAATGTGTTCAACAACAAACGGCACCAGCACTGGTATTAGTGTCACCAGTCCTTGCATTTTTTCGCCAACAACAATAACTCTTTCTACTGTACCTATTGTACCTTCGATACCAACAGCTGATGTCCCTAAATCCCAAAATATAGTTATTTCCGATGATAAAAATGTGATAGCGTCTATGTGTTCTGTAAATAATTCTACTACTCAAGACACTCATTCGAGTGGTATTAAAAGTATAATCAGTCCAAATCATCAACCTCATAGTGTTTTGGACTCACCAATTACAACAAGTGCACAGCAAATCACAGCAGATACTTATGCCGAACAGAATCTACTTAATTCTGGATGTAATACATTTGGCGATGATTCCCAGTCTCGAGATACAATAGATGACACTATTGAAGCTGTAGTAAATGGAGAATTCGATGAGAAGGAGTACGTGCTGAAGATATTAAAAGGAACGTTTGTTCACAATGGTCATTGTCGTACTTTATCTGGTAGTATTGGTTCTCCGTCCAGTCAGTCCGATATGCTCACATTAGTACCTGAAGATTCTTCAGTTAAAAACGAACATTATCAATCTAATGTTTCAGAATCTGTTTACGTGGGATCTCCTACCTCTGTGAGTTACATATTTTCTTAATATATTAAATATTTAATATTGTAGAAGTAGGGAAATAACTTATTTAACAATATCAATTAATTTAATGGGTAAAATAATTGTTTTATGTTTTGATTTGAATATATTTTGCTTATAAACATTGACAGTAGGTACAATACTTTAACCCTGTTGTTTCATAGTATATTGGTTATAATCATACTTTAAACTCATGAGCACAATATTATCCACCAGTGCGCGTTTTTCATGTTTACCATCACTGAATTTTATTTTCACTGTTACCAACCAGTACATAGTCATCTCCCACTCAAGAAGCTGTTTAAATGTGAATACTACATAAATTTATACAGTAGTGATGACGGTTGACATTAGTTTTCAGAATGAAGTCTGTATTATTTCCTACTGTTGTACTCGTCAATAGTTATAGGCAGGAGGTTGTTTGACGTGTTGAGTTAGGCACTGTTCTGTTTTGTGAACAGAATCTCAATCTGTCTCATCCTTTTTTGCATTTTCCAAACAGTTATCTGAATATGTGAATTCATTTAAGAATAGTGATCATTGTAGAACAGGTTTGCTAAATTAGCGCAGTTTGAGCAAATTATCTGTAGGTTAAGTGCAAAAATATCGTATATCATATTTGACTTTCAACTTAACGTTGACAATATTAAACTTCGACAAACACACAAAGACTAACTAACTGCGTTGTAAAATAGAACAGCAGTTCAAGTTGCCGCACTCCACGTAGCATACAAAGGTAGAGAAAAGAGATTCAAAAGAACTATAATGACCGCATAGATCTTTCCTAATCATCATTCGCCTTCATCTTTATTTTCCTATCAGTGTTAATACTTTCCCACAAGTGGGTTCCCCCACCTTTCAGCTCTGCAACCATTAACAGCAACCTGAGCCGGGAAAACACTAGTAGTGGTCTCTTAAAACCCAATTGCCAACTTCATATTGGACTTAATAGCGAATCGGACAACACTTCTCATTAATCAGAATTGTGTCATAACGTCTCAAGTTATCTCTGTGTGCTGTATTTCGGAGGTACCTACAAGACCTAAGTGTGTTTAATCACTTAAGGACACCTGGACAACATGGTGAATTTACAAAATTTACCCTACGAGTGTTAGGTGATTCTTTGGCTAGACTGTCGTATGTGTGCTGTCCAGCTGAACGAATCCTTAACGAAGAAGGCAAGACTGTGATATTCATCAATACCTTATCATAAACTCAGTTTGTGCTGCAACGGACTACAGTTCTGGCAAAGTGAAAGATGAGTCCAATCCAAATCTGTCTAGTTTGTTGCTAAGGGCGAAATGGTAGTAAAGAGCCATTTCAGATGGTGATTCCAGTGCTCAAGTAGGGAAACTGTGTGGGTCAGAAGCGTTATTTGGTGAACTTATGGGTTGGCATATTGATGAACTGAAAACCGTGGTCGCCTTCTACAATTCTGTTCAGATAATCTGTTCCTGGTTAGCTATGATTCCAGATATAAGCAGAGACATCGCCTCGCCTCACAGCTATAGGCCATCGATGAACTCTCGGTAGCAGACTACCACTCCTGGAACACCTGTGTAGACTCTGATCACGCTTAGGTCCGTGCACGTACATACAACTGAATGAACAGAAAACGGGCAGCTATAAAGCCGACCCTTTCTTACTTGACGAGGACACACAATTTGAGGAAAAAAGAACTAAATACGTACGTGAAATTGACAGTAATATCTATGCTGAGAGCATGGGATAATATCCAGTCAGTTGTAGAAGGCTGTTTATAGGCTGAAACCACAGGCTAGTAAATGTCACTGGATTTCTGTTGCTTCATCAGAACTAATTGACGAAAGAATACTGATTCCGGAGGGGTTTAAACACGAAAATCGATGAGTTTGTAAAGCTACATTGACTGAGATGCCTTGCATGCGTGTCCCGCTTCCCAAACCAACGCCTTCCTCCTCAAGCAATTTTAGTTGATATAATAGTTGGAAAAGAGTAAAGGGTGATCCACCCAAAGAATGACATCAATCCATGAAGTTTTTGGTTGTTGGTCTAAGTCATGTTGGGAGATATAGAGCATCTAACTGGGATCCTCAAGGCATCAAAAGCAGTGGTTTGAGACGACGGGTGAAATGACTTAAAAATGGTCCTCAATGGCGCAGATCCATCACATTCTCATTCTACACGTATCTTATTCTTTCTGCCGTTCATTTCCGTTTGTTATAGTTTGTTTTCATTCTTTTTGTCAACATTTGTGTACTGTGTAAAATGTATTGACTTGGACTAGCGCATTTCAGTAAAGGCGTACGAATACAAATTTCTATAGCTTCGTTTATCACTTTGTCATATATAATTCACTCTTCCTATTAAAGGCACACTAGTGAATAAAGAAAATTCTTCCAATGATATCATGAATCTATCTTTCACTTTTAGGTCTCTAATTCTCCCCGCACATTCAAAATTGTCATTTACTCTGTTTTGAAGGTTTTTGTGTAGTGATTGTAAGAGATGTACGTTAATATTTCTCAGTTGTATGCTATAGTGAACTAGACATATCGAAGACTGGTCTAAGTGACAAGCCGCTTTAATAAATCGTAGACAGTTCGTATAACCTGGGTGCGACTGTACCGACAGGTCTTAGTGTCCTGTGTAAAAGTTGGTTAAATGTAACCTTGTTGCCTCAAATTGCTAATGACTGTTTTGATTACTTTGCGGTCTTTTCTGTTAAATCACCGTTAGCTCCTTTGTGGATAAGATTTTATTTTGATAAATCACAGTGTTGCACAGTAATGTTCACTGATGACATTTTGAGCATTGATTATAAGTCATAATCGTATCAAGTTACAACTTTTCAACTTCGTTTAAATGGTTCCACTATTTCTCATCTCTTGGTCTGATTAATAGTAATATTTTCCATATTTCTGGTATGACTGATGAGTCATTCCTATTGCACTTGTTGTGTGCAGATTCTATTAACAAAGATTCAGTAGTCAACCTCTCTCTCTACCTACCTATTTTACTTATTATGAGCAATAATTTGTGCTCGAAACATCATCAGTAGATATTACTGTACAACACTGTGATTTATGAAAATAAAGTCCATAATGGAGTTATACTCTACCACAGTGCCCAAGTTTTATACTGAAATCACTGTTAATTTCTGAAATTTGAAGTGATCACAAAGTTATATCATCATTTTGTTGTAGTAATCAGATTTATTCATGACAACAACTCCTGAGCCTTTACCAAATTTAGAGATGACCAAATTCTCATTTGTTTTCAGTTTCTGCAAAGACTCTCTCTGATTTTTAGTGAAAATACCATTTGTATTAAATGTTCGTTTCATATATTTGTAAGAACAGTCAGCATAAGTCGACTTAAACCTATTAGCCTTCTCATTTGATAAAGATACCATGATGGTTTTCAAATTGGAATTGAATGTCTATTTTGGCGCCCGGCCGATAACTGCTACCTTGTCGTGGTGGTCGGGCTTGTGTACCGTAATGACCCAACATGCTAAATTGACTGGGACTCTGTGCCTGCAGGTCCTACCATGTCAGGAAGGTTGTTTGGATAGTGGTTAAACTAAAAGCAGTTACCATGGGGTACATGGACTCCAGTATCCAATCGGATCAAATGGCGTATGAACCCATATAGGTCACCGGAAACCATGTGAATGCAGCTCCTGACGCTGCTCCGCTGCCTTGCGGACTAGACTCCAAGTCAAAGGCTCGGGGGGTTGGTCCCTTAATAAAATCACCTGCTTCGGTCTGGGCGCCCGGGTAGTATCTCAGCCCTCACACAATGAATTGAATAAAGCAACAAACAATCAATGAAACTTATCGCGTGCTATTACACCTGTTGCAGTTCCCTTCTTTCTTCCCTTCCCGATGATAGTTAACGAATACTGTTTGAACTTGTTAAACATGACTGTTTTCCTTCCAGAAGAAGTTCTTTATCCGTTCTCTACTTATATATATATATATATATATCTTCTTTCTTTTTTTCTTTTGATCTATGTTGTTTTATTATTATTGTGTGGCGCATCCTTCTTGGTGCCATATTGTACCAAGTTGTTATGCGTTTAAATAAATAAATATTTTGGCTACTCTGTTGCGACTATCGCAAAATTTAAGACCCAGAAACAACACTTTTAAATCCGTCATATCAAGAACAATGAATTAGTGTGCCTCTCACTTAATTTGAATGGAAAACATAACTGAACTGCAAACGTAAGCATAAAAATAATAGCAGCAGATTTTAACTGAAAACTATCCGATAAAAGCTTTGGAATACATAGTGTTTCTAAATTATACAAAACCAATTTTACAAAATGACTATTTGAAACAATCGACTCAGAGAGATAAATCACTTCAGACCACACCTAGTGAGTGGCTAGCCGAAATGTGGGTAAATAAACTGAAAACATTATTGTTCGCTTAGATGTGTTGTTCTAAATTTTACTATGGGAATATTTAATATATTGAAATAAACTGTACATACTTGGTTCCAGATCTATTTATTTAATAAGCAAACGTATGACACTAAGTTGTTTTTCATTTTCGGTTGCATTTAGGGTTGATATTTCTGATCACCTGACACCCTTTTTTTACTGACTGAGCCATATTCCCGTTATAATACTTAATGTTTCTCTTTCAGACGTTTAGCGTTGGTGTTCACTCTTCGTGCCCCGTACCTGTTAGCAAAGCTGTTCCAGATTCCATAAGTTCAAATAATCAGTCTTCAGCAGTTTTGACACCTATGCATGTATTGACTTTTGTTGCTGCTAATGCTGCAACATCCTCATCGCAACATACATCCACATCATCTGTTACAAGTCCGAATGCAGCTACTCAAGCAGTATCAAACTTAAGTACTTCTACCCATCAACTACCACCTACTTTAAACGCCTCTAATTCTGGCTTGGATAAAGTCGCCGATGTAACTCCACTTGAATCTTATGCAGCCATTCCGAATTCCACTGATTCATCTAATAATTCAACAAATACTCGTATTGGAGAGTTTGCAGCTCGACTGGCCAACAACCCCTTCACTACATATTTCTATTCATTACTAACACAGAAGCAGTTAAGTCCATCATCACTTAGTCCATCTATCTCATCCAGTGATTCTCTCTGTCAACGTCCAAATGATAACATTGCATTGCCGTTATGTTCAACCACAACACTTAAGAACTTGTCCATTCCGAATGCATCTGTCAGTGGTGATACAGCAGATTACCTGGCAGCAGCTACTATGGCTGCTATGGCCGCTATGGCTGGTCCAACACAAGATATGACATCATTTGGTCAAACTGGATCATCTTCATCTTATTCTGATTCCAAAGCTGTATTGTCCGAGAGTCAATTTTTGCAAATGTGGTCAACTGCGCACTTACGAATACAGGTGAACATTTTATCTTTATGTTCTAATAAAGCAAATCTTATCTCAGTGGTTTTATTATATTATAAGCATTACAATTTTATGTCATCCGGTTAAGTGATTAAATGTTCCCTAGACCAACATATAGTATGTCAACGGCAGAAGATGAGAATTGGTAGCGAACTTTTTCCTATGGGGAAAAACACATGCATTATTAGCCACATTAAAGTTCGTCTAGTTCAGAGGGGAATAAATTGTTCTGATTGGTTGACAACTGACCAAAAGTTAAACAATTTGTCCAATGAAGTTATTTCCTGCCCACAGCGTAAACTAAATCCAGATTTGAGGAATAAACACTTCAGTCCCTTGCCTGAGGATAAAATACCTGTTTTTTCCGTTCGATAATTCCATAGTGTAATATTAATAAATACGTTCGCTGTGCCTTCCTTGACTACACATGTGCATTTGACTCTGTTCCTAGGTCTCTTGCTAAGTAAGCTTGCTGCAACACAGGCTGAGCTAGACAAATAAGTGGTTGCATTCCTATTTTTCTGATAGGAAGTAGTGCACCGTCTACAATGGAAAGTCCTCCACTACCTCACTTACTTTAGCTGGTGTTCCTCAAGGTGCTGTTCTTTCTCCCTTTCTGTTTTCGTTTTTCTTACATGACTTGCCTCATTCTGACGTAGCCACTTTTGTTAAGTATGCCGATGACCTCTCTGTTTCTATGCCTGTCAATTCTCAGTCAGATTGTTCCAAATTAAATAACTTTCTGTCAGAAATTATTCAGTGGTCCTCTTCAAACGGACTTAAGCTTAATCCGGCTAAATGTTAGGTAGTCAATTTCAGTTTCAGACGTAAATGTGAACTAGTTAGCTCACATGGCCCCACTATCATTGAAGGCACAGAGGTTGAAAATACATCTAATGTCAAGTATCTTGGGCTGAGTTTTTCCACCGATCTTTCCTGGTCCTCCCACATCTTGCTAGTTACTAGAAAGATGTTTCGCCTAACGTTCTACATTAGGAAATTTAGGTAGTCTGGCGCAAAGCTCTTTGCTTTCTCACTTTGTCAATTCTTGTATTCTACCCATCCCCCTTTACTGCTCCCCATTAATCTTTCCGGAAATAAAGACTTTGGTTTGCTGAGAAGGGCACTAAAAGCCGTTAGCAGGGCAGGTGGGATATCGTTAAACCAACTGGTTAACACTATTGTGGATAGACATATTATGTCATGTAAGAAACTTGCGAATACAATATTGTGGAACCCCGAGCATCCTCTCTATACGCAGCTGTCTCCTTGCATTTCATCTGGTAGAACTAGAAGCAGCTATAGGCGGCTATATGCTAGGACCACCAAATACAAAAACTCCACAATACCATATCTGGCACAGCTGTTATGTGATGAGAAATCTGTTAGGTATGACACGATCAACTTACTGCGGCACTCTAACAAATAGTCCCATTAGTTTTTGTTTTCCTTTCTTCGTTACTATTACACTGTTGTTCTCATCTTCTATCACACATCAACTTTATATTTCATATCCTGTGGTGCATTGTTTGAAATGTAAACTCTACGCTGTTTTCTTCGTTTTTTTTATTTATTTTATTTATTATTTATTATATTTTTATTTATTTATCTTTTGATTTTTAAAATCTTATATAATTTATGAGGTAATTAGATGCAATATACTGTAATGGACGCTGAAAATTCCATACCTGTACCACAAATACCGCTTGGAATAAAGCTGTTACTATTATTATTATTATTATTAAAATATGTAAGTCTAAGGATTCACCTAATGATCAACGAATCACAGGTATTCGCCTTTTAAGTGGGAGTTCTCGGATCAGCAGATTTTAGTATTAGTCTAAAAAAACGGTTAATTTGGTTCGTATTGTAATGTAACTGAATTGCATAAGATATAATGTTAGAAAATTGTGTACATTTTCCATTTGATTTACTTTATATAAATTTGAACCTATGCAGACTTACATTAAACTAAATTGTTTGGGAAAACTTGATCATTAAGGTCTTATGATTAATTTGATTTATAAAGCCGAATGACTAAGTACTTCGATCTAGGAAATCAAATAATCTCAGTATATATTCGATCAATAAAATCTCGACAGAAAATACGTAAACCTTGAACATGGTAATGTAGTACAGCAACTTCTTCTCTAGACAAAAACGTCTACAGCATAGAATGCGGTTGGAATAAGGCACAGAGTTCATAATATGTCAGTAATTCCTGCATAAAGGTGCGGGATTGCTGGTTTGAACACTGACAAAATATCATTTTCTTCAGCTAACTGCGAAATATAGTGCATGCTGGTCAGTATGCACTGACTTTTAAAATCCTCTAGTCTGTTAGTTGAAAACTAACTTGATGGCAGCTTAACTTGCATTTTTACCAAAAGCGTGCTATGAATTGTCTCTGATTTTCGGGTTCTATCTTCTAATAGCTTAGAAACATCTCAAAATATGAGCATATTACCATGTCACTAATAAAAGACATACAACATTACAAATGCTTTTTTGCAGAGGTTTGATTAATTCCAATTTTGACCAAGAATTAATTCCATTTTGAGGACCAGTGGAGACCAGGGTGTATTGGGCAATTGTTTCTTCCTTGTTTGGAACTCTTCAGTAGATATTGAATCCAACAAATCCCCGTAAACCAACACTTAGATATTACATGGAGGATTTCACCATGAGCTGACATCAGTTAGGGGACCACTGGAAAACGTGGGAGTACTGGACAGTTGTTTCGTTCTAGTTTGGGACTCTTCAGCAGTATCTGGGCCTATTCAGGCAGTTAACCCGGGGCTCTAGTAGGAAGCCGTGACCAGTAGGGTACAGCAGGTTGAAAATGAGTCAGTAACTCATCGAAGAAGACATTGCGAAGTGGTCGCGCTATGTCGTGATTTGGCACAAGTTAGAATTGTAGAACCATTGGATCGGGTCCCAGTGGCTCAATGGTCTACGAAGTCGCCTTGTAACCAGAAGGTTCTGGGTTCGGACGGTGGCGGTGGGTGCGTACTGATGAAGAGTCCCAAAATAGGATGAAACAGCTGTCCAGTACTCTCTGCAGGTTTTCCAGTGGATCTCTGTCTGACGTCAGCTCATGGTGAAATCTTCCATGCAATCAAACAAAACCCCTTCAAAACCAATACTTAGATATTAGTTTAATGCTCACTAGTGACTGACTACACGATGAAGTTGCTTGACGTTCTAGCGGGAATTCGTGACCATAGGGGTCAACTAAAGTTGGTTGTGATGTCGGATACTCACCACTTATGTCACTGACTGAGAATTTCAATATATATGGTGGATAGCCAAAAGTTAGAAATGATTGGTCGTTGGATTTTGCTACGGTGGCTGCTTGTTTGACGGATTCGTCTTACAACCTGGAAGGTCCTGTGTTCGATGTCCAGAAATATGCCATTGGTGCGTACTGCTGGAGAATCTCAGACAAGAAAGAAACAGCTGTCCAGTACCTCTTTGCTAGTTTTCAATGGTTCTCGAACTGAAGTTAACTCGTGGTCGAAATCGAAGTACAAAATTATCATTGTTCTTAATCTTACACTATATATTGTTACCTAATTAGGCGTAAGGTAAATTTTTTCCATTATCATACACCCTTACATGTGATGATTAGTAGTTTTACAAGTGATATTGGCTGGTGGGGATGGTGTGGCACAATTCCAATAACTGTCTGATCAAATCCAAAATAACCTAATCTGATGCAAATAAATTACCAATAGGAATATTACATTATTGTTTAATTCTTAAAGATAGAAGAAATTATCTTCAACATCTGACTGGAGATTGGATTAATGGATTTGTGAAATGACGCGTGTTGTTTTGACAGCATTGAACTATTTGCTCGTATAAGTAGATGAGTAACGTATACTGTGGTAGATATCTTCACAAAAATTGTCCAGGGTGGACTGTTTTATTTCCTACAGATTAGTGAAATGTCAATGCAAACAGTTTCTTTATAGGAACTTAGTACCTAGGTCTGTGAATAGATACATTTTCACATTGTATTCTAAAGAAATATCTTTATGACCTTTCTGTTCCTTTTCTTGTAGGAGTATCCAGTTATTTGGCGAGGACGTCTTTCTTTAAAAAATGAAGAAGTTTTTGTCAATATGCATTATATTAGTGGCAATCAAGATTTACTAAAAAGTTGTATGAGTGTTATAGCTGAACAACAAGTAGCTTTAAGTAATATTACTACCAGTGCTAGTTCTATGGGATCGTGTTTAACAACTGATACTCCTGGATCTCTACATCAACCTTTAAAGATAGTACAACGAATGCGTTTAGAAGCTTCCCAACTGGAAGGTGTACAAAGGAAATTACGTCAAATAAATGACTTTTGTATGTGCCTTACTTTAGCAACTGTTCCACCGTTAACTCCAGAAGCCTCTGTTAGTAGTGAACAAATTCGAATGAATAGAATACTGTGTGATGGATTTATTAAATATATGCTTGACAAATGTGCTGCTGGCATAATCAATGTTTGTCATCCCTGTACGCAACAAGTAAGTGTTGTATGAAAATGGTTTTGTTCCTTATCAGTATTTATCTTAATCTTCAAGAGTGGGAGTGGAATGATCCTCTCTTTCTTTATATCAACTGTTCATATTGTGTGTTGAAAAATGAAACTGATAAACTAGACGGCTACTGAAGGATAGGAACAGATGCTCAGAGTAGAAAATCTGCTTTATCGCCCTGGTTAGACGTTGTGATAGAATCTCCACAAGAGTACTTTTCCTGAATTGAAGACGCAAAAATAATGACTTTCTGCACTATTGCCAGTTTATGTTTACGACTATGATGACCTATGTTGGCTTTTATAAACTTCTCTGGGTATCCGTTTTCGCTTAGAATATCTCAGATGACCTGGAGTTCTTTCTCCACACAATTTTTGATGCATATCAACCTTGCTCTAAATGCTAGTCACCTAAACAGATTACGTTTGTATTTCATATAGTTCTCTTGATGAAACCATACTCTCTTCTCGTTGGTGAGACATCGAGAAGGTACACAGAGACATGGTATTCTCCTTCGTAGGTGAAATGGACCGCTGGATCAGCACTATTGAAGTGGATCAAAATCACATCATACATTTGGTTCCCTTGATAAATTTCGATAAAGAAAGGAGGACGAAATCACCGTGTAGACCTTCATCATACACTACATCGACAACACAGTTCCATCTCAGCCATTTCATCTTTCATGGACTATTTTCTCGTTTCGGTGAAAGAATATGTTCGCAACTATAGGAACAAGTGGTGATCCAATTGTAACAACAGAAGACAAGGGCCAGGCAACAGATCGTTTTATTATGAAAATCAACTCGTATTTATACATATTTCACATACATTATTATAGCTTATGCAAGTAGACAAGCGCAGTCATCTGATTGGTTGTTTATCAGAAGTTAGGCAGACAAACGCAGGCCTCTGATTGGTTGTTTCGGGATTCCTTGACAAATAGAGTTCTCTATCTGCGAATCATATTTTGCCACGTTAACTTTGCTGTGATTGGTTGTTGACTCAGCCTTGTTCATATTTTCTCACGGCCCATATTAACGTAGCTTAGTGTCAACCAATCGGCTAGCAGCCTGCTCTCACCACACAATGACCACTTCATCAACGTAATCTGTTCAGGAGGTCAGCATTAAGAGCGAGCTCATTTTGCTCCGAAGGTTGTGTAGAGAAAGAACTCCAGGTCATCTGAGATGTTCTAAGCGAAAACAGATATCAAGAGAAGTTTATAAAAGCCAACATAAGTCATCATAATCGTAAACATAAACTGGCAACGGTGCATGAAAAGTCATTATTTTTACGACTACAATTCAGGAGAGACACACTTTTGAAGAGATTGTAAATTGGTTTGAAAATATGATCATTATATTAAACTTATCCATGAATTACGTATATGTACACAACAGTTGGAAAACTAATTTCTGTGTCAAGTGTCAAAGGATATCAGTGTAAAGACAAATTTTGATGTGGTTGTGTTCTCTGAGCTGGATAGTTGATTTGCGAAGATTTCATCACCCTACTGGGTGACATCTTCAGCGCATACTTCAATTTGTTGAAGTGAGCTTTTAGATTTCTCCACGAGTTTATTAATCATCTCTCCTGGTGGGTGACCTTGGACGTGATTGGTTGTTTTTGTGTGTTTTCACACCATCTAGGTTACTTGTATTGGAACTGATTGTTTCTTTGACTTGAACTTTGACCCTTTGTGTGTGAGGTTTCTTTCTTATCGGTTGATAAATTTTGTCTATCTCGATGTGTCGATTGATTGATGATTCACTGGAATGCCAAACTTCTAAAAATTCTCTAGCCAGCATTCTTGTTGTTTCCTCTGTCTAATATTTGAACGTTGGTTGTCCCAGTCGAATTGATGTCCGTGGTTGTCTGTATGTAGTGGTATCCACTCCCTCATATCATATGAGAGAACACAACCACACCAAAATCATCCACCTGAGCTACAAATCTTCTCTATCATATCTAAAGACAAATTTATATTATGCAGAAACTGTTTTTATCCTTCACTTTGAAAAACTGGGATTTTTCGACTGGTTTTTTACTGGCTTAAATTAGTCAATGTTTGTTTTGAATCCATTTCACTGTAATGAAGGCTCCTGCTTTTTTATCATGGCTTTTTAAAAAACTACTATCTCAGAGTAGGTGAAAAGTAATGGTTATGAGCTGACAAATTCGACTAACTAACTGGATGATTTTTTCAGTTACACTGGGACCTTTGGTTTACCCTATTGACACGCAGATGCATACTTTGTATATTCTCTTAATTTTAATCACTGTTTTCATTGTCCTACTATTAGTTTCCACTTTGTTGTAATAGTGGTTGTTGTTTTCTGTACTTTACTGTATTTTGATTTGAACTTGGTTACCTGAAAGATATTTATATGTACCAGGCTATGAGCTGCACTTATCGCATGATGAGTTAGTGATACTATTTAGTTGTTTAGTTTGAATTAGGTGGAATGTACTCAAAGCCGCAATCCATTCGCTAAAACGGAACGCTTAGGGTAATGAGCGACATCTATCCTATGTTATACTATGTTGCCTTGTTTATCAACCAAGCCATATCAAGACTTAGGTGTCGAAGGACACTTGACCTAGTTTTCCTGCTTGTTGGCGCTCATTAGTAAAGTTATACACAATCCCAGTGGTTCAGGTTGAAGCATATGGAGCGGGTCTCGAACCAATTTCCCGCTTGCTGAAAACCTGGTTCTTTAGCTAACTTGGACACATTAGGTAATTTGATTCGTAAAGTTTCTATTTATCCGTTATAAAGAAGTGGTATTAAAAGTATTGTAGATCAGATTATTCATTTAAATACTTGTTTGTGTTAGTAAGGAAAACATTAATTTATTTAGTGTCGAAGCACCCCGTTTAAACTTCAGTTTAAGCTTTACAGTCTTATGTATATTACGTGAAAAGGGCAATAAGTGGCACTAAAAATTACCTGGTCACATGCGATAAGAATTAACAAATATGTAGGAAGTCTTACAAATGATCTTTCCCCTATCCTTGTAACTATTATTTCTGTTTTCGTTAGTTCAATCGTAACCCGGTTTTCTTACGCAGTTGTAAACAAATTTTTTCACCTATTCTTCCTAATTATCATAATCTTACGAATGATTGATGAAGTAATTTCTACAAATTAACTGGTCTTGATTTTTATAATTATCTTCACCTTTTCCTCAATTCCGAATTAATGTTTCTTATTGTTAAATGGTAGGGTTGAAGTTGTTTTAAGGATAGAGAAGGTTTTCCTACGAAAAGGAATTTATTTTAAGAATCACAAAGTAGGTCAAGGACTATTGAAAAATTAGAAAGAATGTAACGCTAATGTAGTGCAGGAGAAATAGAGGTGAAGTGGAATGAAACTAACGAAATAAAATATTATTAGGATTCAAGGTAGACAAAGAAGTTGGTTTTTCAATACGGAGTTAAGTTGTCTACTGGATAGTGGTTGACTCATGTGAAGCCTTGGAGAACTCACTCACATCATCGAACGTTATCAGCTCCACAACTGTATGTGAAATAGTAAATACACATACAGGTTGACATACATTGTTGAATCATCCTCTGGACATGGAAAGTGCGTTTGATCTATTAAGACGCCTGTTCAATATCTGAGTAATAACTTTACCTTTGAATTCCAAATTCATAATGAATGTTATAGGATTTCATCATAAGCTGACATTTATTAGAAAGCTATTGGAGTACTGGACAGCTGTTTCGTCCTAGTTTGAATTCTAGTCGGAAGTCATGACTAGTAGGGTGCAGCAGGTTGGGTGTAAGGACAAATACTCGCTGAAGACATTGGCTAGCGGTCGCGCTATGTCGTGAATTGGCGGAAGTTGGAATTTATGGGTTGGGCATTGCATCGGGGTCCCAGTGGCTTAACGATCTACAAGCTAGCTCGCCTTGTAACCAGAAGGCCCTGGGTTCGAACCGTGGTGGTGGGTGCACACTTATGAAGATTTCCAAACTAGGGCGAAACAGTTGTCCAGTACTTTCTGCAGATTTTCGCAGTGGTTCTCTAGCCAATCAATCAATTCTCTACGAACCAATACTCGAATATCATAATGAATGTGTTTGGCAATGTGTGATTTGTTAATTAAACTGCTGGGGGTATCTATTATTTGACAGTGTTGTTCGAATTCTTTGTCAGTCATATCGTAAACACTTATCTTCAGGAATCTGGAACATAAAGACGTACCCAAGTATTGATTATAATTTGTCATTTGATGCGTTCAACGGTTGAACAGGTCTTATCATAAATTACATAACTGTCATTAATAAATACGACTAAAGACTTGAAATCATCTCCTTGATATGATTATGAGAAGTAAATTGTGCTTGGAGAACATCATTGGTGGTTAAAAAATATTAGTGTATCACTGTGTATTATTATCAAGCTAATAATTTAGCTACGAAGGGATTATACTCCACCACAATGCTCAAGTTTTATTCGTATATCATCTCTTCCTGTGAACTATCCTCTATACCCAGGATTTATTTTTATTTTTTCAGATGAGTAGAGTGTATCTTTTATCCAAGTTAATTATTTTTAGTTGGATATTTTTCTAAAATAGAAAATAGTAGAAACAGACTTCAAGAAAAAGAAAAATCCAAAGATGCGGTTTGTTTTTGACAATTCTTTTTTCAAGAGCTGCGCAGCTACATTTTTTAATATAAGCGCCTTTCACTGCTTATGGACAAAATATTTCGCATCATTTCAAATCTTTTTTTTTCAATACAATAATGACAGCCTCATTTTAGATTTAGCATCACATATCTTTATTTCCTTCATCTCTTCTTCTTTCCTCATAAGATTTATTCTATGACTTCTATATTACTTCCACTCCTTTGTCTCAATTCTTTCTTATTTTCTTTTGGCGTCTAGTTATTAAAAACAATTTAGTCCCTTTGCTAAATTTGAATAAGGCATTTAGAAAACAAATTTTGCGAGATGATATCATTTCGTAGTTGTCGCTTTACAACCGCTTTGCAACTAACATGGTTAACAATAATAAAATAAAATGAAATGCATGACAATTACTCAGTTATATAAAAAACAAAAGTACATACTAATAATGACCAATCATATTTAGATAGGTCAAGTAGTCCATGTTAGGCGAAGGTTGAAGTCTATGGTTTTTTGCACACACACAGTTTAGGCTGTATGTTGATGATTCATCGAAAGTGCTTCTATCACCTTCAATAACCTTGAATTAGAGTTACGTGAAATAATTGTGAAACAATCATTAATATTGATTTTTGTAACCTGACATTAATAAGTGCTTTGCAATGCAGGATGTTGGATTTCTATTCAGATTAATTAATTGCATTGGGATTTTCTATAAGTTTTAGTAACCATTTTGGAACATGTTCTTTTCGACGACATTGGAACACTATTGGTTCTACCTAGTTATTAGATTTTAAAACTTGAACTCGCTTGCTCATATATTTAATTGTATCTATCTGTCCATTTTGTTGATTCATCGTGTATGATGTAATAGTATCCATGCCTGTATTGTTTATATAAGCCAACTTAACAAAATTTATTGGTTCCCCTCGAACTGTGTAATTTGCAAAGCGCAGATTTAATTTTTGCAATTTATGAATTTGATTCAGTTATCATTTCACTGAAGTGCAGCTAGCAAGAAATTGAGTGGTGTAAACTAGTTCGGTCATTTTGTTAAGTCAAACTGGGTACACCGCTGATGACCTTGGCCTAAGACGAGCAAAACAACCCGTCCAGTGTTTAGATCTCTTCGATCTAGCAGACTGACAAGCACTACTGGTTGTTAGCGGTGTCTGCCTGTCTGTCTGTTTTCGACATAGAACTTTGCACAAATGTGCGGCAGTTCAAGTCACCACACTCCATGCAGCACACAAACCAAGAGAAGAAGGTGAAAGAAATGCATATTAGAGACAGTAAACAGGTGTGAGACAAAGGAATAGTAATAAAGAAGAACAAAACAGCCTCATTGCAAGTCATAAGTCAAAACGAGTAGATGCATCTGCGCCGGCCATTGAGAACGATTTTAAGCCATGTCACCAATTGTTTGGTTTTTACCGTCCCGGGGACCCCAACCCGGAAGTCCACACCTTCTTACATGGTTTAGACTAACTGTTGTAGATTTCATTGACTGGTGCCATGTTGCCATGCGGTGTATACAGCTCATCTCAGTCAATCAATAGTAGCATAGAGTTTGCACATTCATTCTTGCTTTCTTGATTAGTCTTTAATGATATCGAGCAGATCATATGCATTGTGATCTGAGTAATCTTGATTTCCAGAGTAAACTGTAGTGAAAATTCACCTTGTCGGATTGCTTAAATTGCAGTAGGTGGGTGGGGGTGGGTGGAATGCAACTACTCTCCTCAATCAGTCAGTATGTGGTTTTACGCAAGTATACAAACCATTTTGTCGTTAAGATGTGAAAAGTGATGAGAGTTAAATATGTTTGAATAACTCTTCAGAATCTTATTACTGAAACCAAATTATTTTGCCATAGCTTTCCTTTACAAGTCTGATAAGAGATATCCGGATCTTGATTGTTTTTGTACACATTGCTGCTCTTGGTTTACTTAAACTTATGTTATTCAAAATCCCCTATCTGTTGTTTCACTGCTTAACAAATAAACTTATTTGATGACATCGATTCCAGGACTATCCTCCTTTGAATGATATCAGGCAGATAAGGTATTTTACTACTACTTCCTATGCTGAAAAAGGATTTTTCTTCGGTGCTGATTCTAGCTTTTTATTTCAAGTTTGTTATATGATATTTGAATTTGTGAAACATTACTTCTAATAACCATCTGATCCAATCAAGAAGTTTTGCTCTTTCTTCCAACAATGTATATCTAAGTTCGAAAGATTCTTTTCCTTCACGTTCCCAATGGAACATAGGGCTTCAAGCTAGTGACTTGAAGTTTCTGTAGCAGTGGTGCATATTTTTACAGGATGGGGTTGCTAGCCTCATGCCCAACCCTCCCTCTTTACCAGCATTATTTCTGGCTTAGCGAGGTAAGGGAGTGCGTCGACCGGGAATCAAACCCCGGACCATGTGCATGGTCGGCGAGCGTCCTAACCGCTAGGTCACCGACGCAGTAGTTCGAAAGATTAGTATTTTACAAATATCTTTCTCTTTTCCCCTTAACACGACTGCAAGTGATTGCCGTCAAAACATTTGGAAGGGAAGAGGGCGCTTGTTACCCTAGTTATTGTGAAATAATTTGCAGCTTAAATCTGTTTCCTTTGATATTAGGTATTTACAGCTCATCCAGTTAGCGTTCTCATAGTTTCTTTTGGCATTACTAATCTGGGATTTCCGGATATAGTCTTCTATCGAAATGAGAAAGTTTTAAACAATTGTGTTATGTCGTTGACTGTTGTTTAATGGATGTTAGTCATATGCATGACAGTACAGTGTTTTACTGAATCATATTTCATTATTTTTCTTCCCGTAACTGAAACGATGTGCGTCAGTGGCACAGCGGTTAAGACGCTCACTGACCATGCAGATAGTCCGGGGTTCGATCTCTGGCCGACACACTCCTTCACCTCACTAATCCAGAAATAATGCTGGCAAAGAGGAAAAGTTGAACATGAGGCTAGCAACCCCATCCTGTAAAAATAAGCACCACTGCTAGAGAAACTTCAAGTCACTAGCTTGAAGCCCTATGTTCCACTGGGAACGTGAAGGAAGTAAAAAAAACAAGTGAAATGGTGAATAGTGTTTTCTCTTTTCATACTAACACTGGTCGTGTTACATAAAAATTGAAACTTGATTGTATCTTGCTTTTTTCGATTTGTTTTGTGGGTGTATTCGATCAGTTTATTTTCATGAATGTAAACACTCAATAATGAATTACTGTTATTATTAATAATATTTCTACCTTTTTTTTCTTCTTTTAGAACTTGTACGTTATTCATATATTTCCTCCCTGTGACTTTTCACGTTGCCAATTACAAGTATGCGCTCCTGCTCTTTCTCATACTCTAGTGGAAAACTCAATCCCCCATGTACTAACTGTGATCACAACAGTATAAAAAAACAAGATGCATTTACTCTACTTCACAATCTGTTAAGAAGATTTATTTATCCCTTCAGTTATAATGTGTCAAGTGCTGGAGGATCGAATATTGGTTGAATTCCCTTCATAAAAGAGTTGGCTAACTAATCAATGAAAAGCTCAGTTAGTGCCTGTCTATCAAGGGTGTATTGTATATTTTTTTTCTCTCAAACTTTACTGTTTAGTTACACAAGTTATCTTGAAACAAATATTTATGGAGAAGTATGTATTCCTTCCCGCTTCCCTTCCCCGTATACGGTGAGAAATGTTTTTTTGTTTCACTGCATCAACTTCTCCAGTAATCCTCAGCCTGACTGATGACATTATGTGTGTGTGTGCGGGCTAATTTTTCGTCAAAATATATGGATTGGGTCTTTTTTCTATTTCATTCGTCCACCCAAAGTTTTGTGCACTAACTGTGATGATTACTTTATTATTTTTATTCCAACTTACTTGTAATATCTGGTAGAGTTGGAATTTTATCACTATTTGTATATAGAATGCTTGCGTGCGTGTGAGTGTGTGTGTGTGACCCCTATTCCTTCACCTTAAATGAGGCAGCTATATTTACTGAATATGTATGTATATTATTACATAATATGTACATAAGTATACTTTTCGTATTATTGACATGTTTTTAAATGCACAGTTTACTAATGTATATGTACATATATATGTGTGTGTATGTATGTATGTATGTATGTAATTACCTATTTATGTTCAATGGCATGACTAGTCAGATTGTTTATAAAAAAATGATGCAATTGTTTTCGGAGGAAATTGTTTTATCTTATTGCTTTCCACTCTAATTTTCTTCTTAAAAAAGAAGCAGTTATATAACCAGAATTGAATGGCTTACTCTGTCTGATTGCTTACTTAACTAGCACAGTTATATTATTCAGTGTCTTTATATAAATAATTCTTCTAATGGGTGTTATGCCAGTATGAAATTTCACATCATTGTTCAATTGTACAAAGTTCGAAAAGATATACATATATAGTTGTTATGAATTAATTTTTTGTACAGAGAAATCATACACTAAATATTATTACGTCACTACTACTACTATTATTATTATTATCATGAGTGTAAATATTTAATAATTGTTACAATGTATGCAAAGCGAATCGTACACTTTTGTGTAGGGAAACTACTTTTAGGACAGTTATATGCTGATTTGAACTGTACCTCATTCGTCTAGGTGAGGTCGGCTTACAACCGACCAGTGAGTTTTGAGTTCGAACCTCACTCCACTTATACGAGGTTTGGACAGCCGGATAGTATAACAGAGAGTTACTGGCTGCTGGACTAGAATGCGCCTCCAGACACGACACTATAACCACCATCTGATGACTTGAACATGTCCTCCACCTTCAGGTGGATACAAAAGTTAAGCTGAGAAAAGCGGCGATGATCGAAAACAACTGCGATAGTGTTTATGAGACAAAATGCATTGTATATCGTTTTTTGTAAAAACTCAGAAATTTAAGCCATAAATAAATAAATAAACAAATCTGATTGTCTGTATGGGACATTGCAATCCCTCTGAAAATGCTATGAATCGAATCAAGTTACCATATATCAGTGTATGTTATGAATCATGATTTCACAGCTGACAACAAAGCCTGTTCGTCCAAACGCTTCCCTTTTTTTGTATTAGTTCTCAATTGAAGGACCACTGAAAGATACTTTGTAGGTCTATGTACTCTCTGTCCTTACGAAATAATGTGAGATAACTTCTTGGTAACTGTAGAACAATGTAAGTATCGCCATGATTCCTCGGCCTCATTTCTATCTTCTCCACAGATGTTTCATCAATACTGGATGGAACTGTAGCTACAGCTGCAAATTAATAGTAAAATAGTTATCTGCAGTATATCATATGATGCAGTCCTGTTCTATCTGAAGAATGCAATAATCCCTTATAGGTATTTGTCCTCCGTCGTTGAGAAAGCAGCAATAGTAGGTTGGAAGCTAATTAAAAATGTACGTGAGTATTATATTTGACAACCCATGGGCATAAGTGAATAGTTGAAACAAAGAGAAATGGAGAAAATTTTATGCATTGTGTTGGATGAAAATTCTGCTAGCCTCCCCCCCCCCCCGCCCAGTGATTCAAGCAGACGGCGGCTGTATAGACACTGTCTGCATTTAATGCCTTGATTTTCTTTTGACGAAGCTCTTGTGCAACGGATTCTAATACACTGGGATTAAGAGTAAATTTCAAACATTTTTTGGGCTTTGTGGAACTTTTCTTGGCACAGTGGTTAGGGCTCTCGCCGACCATGCACATGGTCCGGGGTTCGAGCCCACGCCGACGCACACCTGATATCTATGGTTGGCCTGCGAATTTTGGGCTACCGATATCCACGCTGAAAATTCCACACTTGTACCAAAAATACGGTGTGTAATCAAGCTGTAACCGAAAAATAAAAAAAGAAAAACAAAATAAAATAAGCGTCTTTGTGTAGAGAGTGTACTTGTTTTCTTGTGAGATAAGAGAAACTGGATTGAAAATCTCTTGTCTTGAAGTGATCATATTTTCTGGTTTTGATTAAATAGTGTTACCAAAAGTATTGGAATCTAGATTTTCATTCTGATTTTTAACATCAATTTGCATGATTTTGTTGAAATCGAACTGTAAAAATAATGCATCCACTGATAAGTTGTTTTGTACTTCTCTGACTGACTGAACAACAGAATGAATAATTCCGGTGTCGGGATGATTAGATAACAGCAAAGATAAGATGTGGCTTATTGCCGCAACTCTGTGGAATTGCAGCAAGTGAGTGTTGAGTAACATTTTATCGTTTTTCTAAAGATTCGATTTGTTGTACTTTTGAGGAGTAGGAATAGAAATTGTCACAAGTACCATTCTTAAAATTCTGTACTATGTCGAAAAGTAATCTTCAGAATAAGTTTGAATATGAACTCATATGATGAGATGCTTAATTGAAGGAGTTATTCAGGCAGACACAGGGAATGAACCCAGATACATGCTTATAATGATTCAGGAACACACTTTAAAGCCTATTGTTAATTGTTTAATTAGATGAACTTTAGGAAACTACTTCCGCTTACCTAAGCAGTAGCATTTCAACTACAGGCGGCACGAGTGACTATGTCGAAACCAGAATTGGGAAGGCAAGACAGGAGGCCTTCATTACTCTGAAATCGGTCTAGAAATCTTCTGCACTCAGTATAATCAGCAAGATTCAGATTTTCTGCACCAATTTTAAGTCAGTTCTTCTCTATGGGTCAGAAACTTTATGGGTGCGTCACGAAAAGCATTCATTGCCAACAGGTTGCAGACTTTTATCAACAACTGCTTTCGCTCCACATTGAAGTTCAAATGACCAGAAAGAATTGGCAATAAAAAACAGTCAAGAACCTATTGCTCAACAAATATGTGGAAGAAAATGGAGATGTATCGGACACACGATGAGGAGAATGTTAAGCGACATCGTACTTCAGGCCCTCTAATGGGAAACGACGAGTCGGACATGGAAGAGATTGCGTGAATAGGAGATGAGACCTCAAAGGCAATCATAGAGCACCTAAACAGGACTGTAGAGAAGAAAGTTGTTATGTACTCGTCGCTAAATTATTATTATGTACTGGTCGAGAATGTAATAGTCCTGACGCAAGAAGGCTGAAATCAGAAGACCACTAGGTTTGCGATGATACTTCTATTTTCCAAACACAAGGAGAAGCAATAGTGGTATTACACCAAAGTAAGTAACACAAATTGTGAGAGCGAAATATATATGAATGTCCAGACAAGGGTGTGAACAAATCAATGGACAGTCTTAACATGAATGGCTAATTATAATGAAGTATCGATCCATATATACATAGCGAAATATAGCAGACATGTCAACAACCACCATATATGGATATATGTCACCAAGCAACGGACTGTCAACAAACACTCATATTATATTATATATAATATAAGGGGAATATACATTGTTAAAGGAGACAGGTTCATCAAAATGAAATGGTCACAGACTAAGCGAGCAACAGAAAGAGAGATCACCATACACACACACACATATATATATATATGTGGATACATATCAAAAGTGAAGCCTGACACTCCACTCGGAACCCAAGGGAATAACAATGAATAAAATAATAGGGAACTGGTTAGGAGTTAGTAATTATGTTACATAAGGAGATCAAAAATATGTCAAGGAGTTAGTTGTTGATATGGCTTCTGTGATGTAATATTTGGGGTAAATATCTGTCAACACATCTACATTTTCACCATGACTGTTTCGAAAAACAAACGTAATAAGTCATGGAATAGCATCAAGGGAGTTGACAAATGAATAAGAAATTGCATTTCAACATTGAAGTTATTTCAAGGGGACACAAAGTCCACTTGATTAGTCTGATAGACATTGACTAATATCGTTTCTTGAAAAGTAGATAGATTGGTGTCGAAATGACTGTGAGGATATACATTTGAGCGTGAGATGTAAAGTAAATCTCCACATTGTTGTATGTTTACTGTGTATTAACCAGCAAATAGCCTTTGTCTAGGACTTCTCGTCGCTTGATTCCTTTTTTTTTCGGACGACGATAAATCACGTTAGAAATACCAATAATGATATGCTATAAATTAAACTGTCTTACTGTGTTTCATAAACAAAATATTGTGTGAGGAATCTTGTTTATCTTCTCTGCCTTTTTAATTTCTACTGGTTTGTAGTTAGAACTCGTCATTTAGTTTGAATTCACGTTGTCTCCTCACTGTCAATTTTATAAAAAAGTACTATTCTACTTACAAGTAATTGGGCGTTGTACTGAAAAAAGCTTGCAGGAGGTAAAATGTATTCGGTTCTCAGAGATGTCAGAGATAAGCAGGTATTCCAATAAAGTTCTCGCTAATTTGATCACCAAAGTAAAAAGTTGTTAACTAGTTCAGTACTTAACATAGAATATTTGAGCATTAATTAACGACGTTCTCTCTGTCTGATTACTGTTTCCAACCAACAGTGGGCTTGGACAAGGTTGTCCAGTCTCTCAACTTCTCTTTAACTTTATCGTCTATGACATTCTGGAGTCAGTTCTGAAGGATGGTGTAGTTTGGCTTCATGGAGAAAGACTTTCCAACCTCAAGTATGCAGACGATATCGTCTTACTGTGCGACAGTATGCTGGCTGCCCAAATCGCAATTAATTAGTTGGTGATCAGTGCCTGAAAGGATGATATGTGCTTTTCGCCTTTTAAGTGAAAAGTACTATCTTGAGATTGACAGGAGCTTGCATTTGCACTCACTCTTGCGAGTGAATCGCTTGAAGTTGTCGACAAGTTTTTGTATCTAGGTAATTATGTGAGGATGTGAGAGGGTTCACGGATGAGATCTGTAACCATGTATTTGAATCTTGGGTTACACATACCAATTTCAGCCGATTCTGGCGCCGTCGCAATGTCAGCTTGGCTGTCAAATGTCGGGTTTACAATGCTCTAGTTCGCGTAGTCTTGTTCTATGCCCATGAAACTTCGTCTGTCTAAGCTGAGGATGTGGGGTGACTCTGTCTCCGTAGAATTGCTTCCATCTGATGGCATGATCGTATGAATAATTCCGAAGTCCAGCAGCGTGTATTAGGACACGGGGGAGTTCACCATTCATTCAATGATGCATTCTTGAAAAACCAGCTTCAGTGGCTTGGACGTGTTCTTCGCATGTCATTACAGAGGCTGATATACCACTCTCTGTTGGCTAGCCTTAAGACTGGATGGAAAAGGTGGAGAGATAGTCAGCTGACAATGCGGTGTCGCTAGATGAAGGGTATTTTTACTAAGTTAGGATCCACTGGCACGATCCAAATCCGTAGGTGGGCTTCGAGAGATAATTCGAACCTCAGACTCAAAACTTTATCAGATATGGTCACGATTCGCAATCACTGACAAGCATGTTGCAATTGTCTCCTTTCTTCCCTTTTTGAAAGAGCCACGAAATAATGAATGTTTTGTGATTTTGACAAGTAAGCTTTCTTACTTCCTGAATGATGTCCGTCATTCATTTTCTGTCTATTTTCTTTATATATATTATTCTCTTGGGTTCCGAGTGGAACATTTGCCTTCAACAATGCATCTCCGCTTCTTCTATCTGGTACTGTCTTCTTCAGATAGCTCCACAACTACTCATATTCTCTCATCTCCTCCATGTCACCCTCGCACCGACGACCCACTCTTCGCTTCCCGTTTGGATTCACCTCGAGGGCCTGGTGCGCGATGTAATTCGATGGCATCCTCAGTGTATGGCCGATCCATCTCTATTTTCTCCTACATATTTGCTGAGCGATCGGCTTTCTGTTGGTTTGTTCCTAGCCACAGTTTATTCCTGTTAATTCTTTGTAGCCGTCTGACCATTTGATTTTCAATATGGAGCCAGCGAAGGTGACAGCTGTTGATGAAAGCCTGCAACAGGCTTCTGGAAATCCTTTTTGTGATTGACACGCAGTGCAAGTTTCTAGCCAGTATAGAAGAACCGATTTGACATTGGTGTTGAAAATCCGAATCCTGTTCATTATGCTGAGTGAGGGCAGAAGATTTCCAAACTGGTTTCAGGTTGATAAAGACGTATCTCGCCTTTCCGATTCTAACTTTGACATCTTCATCAATTCCGCCTGTAGTCGAAACTGTGCTTCCTAGATAAGTGAAGGAAGTAACCTCTGTTAGATCTCTCCCATTGATGGTGAGTGGTGCTGGTTGTTGTCGCTGTTGGTTGTTTATCTCCATCTCCTCCTTCTTCTCTATGTTCACCTGCAGTCCTGTCTTCGCTGCCTGCTTCTTCAGCCAGTTTGTTGGTCTTCGCTTGCAAGTCCTCAAGTTTGTGTGACATTAGATATATGTCACCCACGCACGAAATCCAGATCTTCTAGAGTTTTATTATCGGTCAGTGCAGTGTTTTCCTTTCCTCTCACTCCCAACGCACAGTCTGATGCATAATCCAGCCCACCACAACTAAGGAAGCGGAGATGAAAGCATGTAGGCAGACTTGGAGCAGGTGAAAACTCTAGCAGAGAACCGAACGCAATGGAGACGCGCGGCTGAAGCCCTATGTCCCTCTAGAAATTAAAAGAAATAAAAGTATTTCCACGTATTCAACTGTTTCCTTCATTCCTTTATTGAAGATTTCGGGCGACGTCAGTCAGCCTGTTACCAGCCAATCACTACCCCCAAAATAATTTATGAAATCATTTTTGTAAACGTTTCCATCCCTTTCTATTTTGATGAAACCTGTAGGTAACTGTATAAAATGTAATATTGCCTTACTGCAATAGCCTTATTTTGTATCAGTGGAATACAGAGTTGTAAAGATATTAGAATTTAAAAACAGTAGTCATTGCGCTTTTAACTGTAGGAAAATCGAGTTTAGTAATGACAGTAAAGGGTGAAAGTGTGTAAGCAGTTTTGTTTGCGAAGTGAGTAAAAACGGTGAAAATATTGTAAAAATGCAGTTGATGAAAAGAAATGTAACAGTGGGTAATTTTTCCGTTAAAAACGTGGGTTAAATGGGAATAAGTGGGAGGTGAAAAATTTTCGGGACACCGGCAAACGGGGGGAAAGTGGGCGATATCGGTAAAGTGTGTAAATAATGTTGGATTTTAACCACTTTTTGCCCCCGCATCATCACCGATCAAAATTCCTCTTTTAGCCCACGTTTCGCCGATGTAAATCCTCCATTTGGGACATTTGTTCTCGGTATTTAATTGTTCTATATATGAAATTATCTTTTCGAACTTATTAATAACACGATAACGGTTGAGATATTTCTCTGAATTTGATTAAGTAACTCAATTACCATAGTTCATAAGAATACTTTATTATTATTATTAAAATCAGTTCTTTTGATTTCATACTATAAAAGTTTGATCTTCAGCATTTTCAAAGTTATTGATGGTTCGTTCTTATCTTAAAGTTAAAAAAATCTTGTGAGTCCATAATTAGAAAACAAAATATAAAGTAAACTAAGTAACTTGTTAATTTTCAAGTGTTAATTTGCAGCGATTCGATCAGTTTCAAGTGAGATCATGAACTGTTATCATTCTATCCAGTACTCCCTGGTATACAATAGCACTTTAAACGATGTTGATTAGCGGTTTAACTTTTAATTTGTGAATTGTTTGATCTTAAGATGCTTTTCTCTCTCCTAAATATCTCAGGATTCAAAGCGAACTGTGATGAACAATGTATCACATAGTCAGTTTGTAATGTTACACAGTTCGAGGGGTGAAATTTCACCATAGTTTTCTTTGTAAATCGAAATTACTCAGATCACAAGGCATTTGATCTGGTTGACATCATAAATGGTAATAAAAGGAAGCGAGAATGATTGCATATAACCACATACTACTGACTGATTGAAATGAGTAGGTGTTTACCAGTGACATCAACCATTAGTGCTTGTCAGCTAGCTTGTCAACCAAAACGAAGTGATCTAAACACCGGATTGATCGTTTCACTGCTTTTGAGCAGAGCTTATCGGTAGTTTATCCTGTTTAACTTACTTCAGAGAGCTGAATCACTTCAAGTCATCCAAATTCTGTCAATCAAGAAAGCAAGTATAAAGCCATGATGTTATACACTAACAATTCGGCTGTCTAAGCTGAGTCAAACCCGATACATCATCAATGAGCTCTGCTCCAAACGATCGAAACATCTATATGGTGTTTAGATGACTTCGTTCTGGTCAGCTGGTAAGCACTACTCGTTGGCATGAGTTGTATCCACCTTTTTGTTCCAACCAACCAGTAGTACATAGTTTTATACACAATTGTTTGGGGTCTGTAACAATACGATTGTACATTCTTTTGTTAGATGTTGAAATTAGAAACATTGTACACGAATTTTGTTTGAAACGACCCATTGAGAAATATACATAACTCTGGAGTATAATCTAAAATGAAGTGTGCCGCTTGACGCTTCGTATTCTCAACGATCCATACTGTCTACTTGATTCACTAATAACCGTGTCGTATACTTTGGATTTTGCAGGAACCTCTTATCCTTATCCGAAGATTATTCTTCTATCAGCAGACACGACTCCAGCAGTGAACACTATTGAAGATCAAATGAATAATTTGTAGTAGTAAACTTTAACTGCATAACCAAGTAATCGATTAATTTATGTAACTCATCACTGTATTTTATATGATATACTGTTACACTATCATCTCATTAACTTGGATTGTTATTCTCGTAGTTGTTATGTTCCTGAGCTTGCTAGAAAGTCCCCTACCAGTGTATCTCGTATGAAGATAAATGAAATGAGTTAAAAAAAATAGTAGATTAATAGGAAAGTTGACTAAACATGAGTGTCTGGTTTTTACAATGGTGAAAGTAGAATGTAGGTTTTCAAACTATGCATGGATTCGCAATTTACAGCACTGCCTTTGATGAACACTGAATCTTAATCCGAGTAATAAGGCGTCCTCCAGTAGTTTGGATATTGACTAGAATAGACTAAGCACAAGAGAAATTTAATGGAGGTCAACTCTTTCACTTATCTATGCATCACCGTTTCAACTACAGATTATGGCACAAATGAGGATACTGAAGCCATTTAGGATTTTTTTTAAATAACAGCTTTATTCTGAAGAATATTTAGGAAATGTACGGAATTTTCTGCGGAGTTTATTGCACGATATTTTCTCTTCGTCCAGGATCTTCAAGTAAAAGATTAATTGACAGTAGATCCTGTGACAAAGTTTTATCTCACCTGAACCGCAAACCAATCCGTTAGGATATCTCTTCTTTGTCTCCCCCGAGGAATACACGACATTTTGTTGAATGGTAATTATAAAAAGTTCAGGAGTCCATTTTGTGAACCAAGGATACAACTCAAAAACGGTCATCTCATGTGCTACGATAAGCAGTCATCGAGGATAATGCTTGTTCTCATGTTTGTAATAGAAACGTTCGAATCAGCAGGTTGTAAGTGTTTTAAATACTCGCTAGAGTAAGCACCAATATCACAGGTTGTATTTTAGTAGATTTTAACAAAGTGAATAAGCGAAACTATATGCAATATAGATTATAGGTTTCCAGACCGTAGGTGTTACGAATTTCCTGGAATAATTTGAGCGCCGAGTCAGATTGATTCATTATAAATTATTTAAATTAATCCCAGCGTGTTAAGAAAATCAAAACAAGATTTTTCTGAACGTTTCGCCGTGTAAGCCACAGCTTCTTCAGCAGATTTATTCGGATTATAATTAATCATCAAAATATATAGTCAAAAACTTTTTTACATAAAATGAAGTCAGTTTATTTGAAAAAAAATTTTTGACTATATATTTTGATGATTAATTATAATCCGAATAAATCTGCTGAAGAAGCTGTGGCTTACACGGCGAAACGTTCAGAAAAATCTTGTTTTGATTTTCTTAACACGCTGGGATTAATTTAAATAATTTATAAGGAGTATATGCAATATACTGATGAAGGTTTTCCATAGCCCAAGTTTTTAGTAGGCTGCCAATTTCGAGGACTGGAAAAGCAAGACACCCGTTCATTGATCTGAAATCATTCTGGAAATCGATTGCAATCAGCACAAGGAAGAAGGTCCAAATTTTCAGCACTAATGTCAACTCAGTGACTCTATATGATTTGGCTAAAGAGTCACGAAGGTGACTGCAGTTCTTCATCAACCACTGGTTGAATACTGAAGATTATTTGGTTGGCAGTTAAGGATAATTAACAAGAAATTCTAGAAACGAACTAACCAAGATTCTGTCTTCTAAAAATATTTACAAGGAAATGAAGATGGATTCAACACACGCTGAAGAGATTGTTGAATGATATCACACGTTAGGCCCTCGAGTAGGACCTGAATGGGAAATCACTAGTTGAGCGTATGTCCCACGGTGACATGGAGAAGATTGTGTGATGTGGAAATAAAAGCTTATAGGTAATCATGGAGCTAGTTAAAAAAAAACTGTAGAGAACAGCGTAAAGTGGATGTATGTTGCTGAATCCCTCAGTTTCACTCGGGAAACCATGAAATAATAATAATCATAATGATAATGACTATATGAATAGTAAGCAATCACTTCAACTTTACTACTACTACTACTACTGATATAAGGAAGAAAAGACGGATGAGGCTCCTGTCACAAACAGATTGTTGCTTTTCTGAACTTGTTTATTGATATACTACTTATATCTGATTATAAGTAGCACTCATCACAACTACTTCTACTACCTCAAAATGTGATTTTGTGAAACATGGAATTGAATAAAATATTTTCTGGTTCGACCTGCCTACTTGATTTTAGGATTCTGTAAAATTATTCCTTAACTTTTCTGTATACAGTGATTCATGATGTGTAAATTTCAAGTCATTCGCTTAATGTAGAAATTTATTTCACATTTGATGGTTAAAACGTGGTCACATCCAATCTTATAAAAAGCAGTATGAACAAAGTGTCTTATAATAATAATAATAATAATAATAATAATAATAATAATTAAAACTTGGTTCTCTTTATAAATAAATGTATGTGGAAAAATATACGTGTCTCAGGGAACTTTTTGAAACATGTTTAACCAATTAATTACATGTTTGAAACAAAATTATATCCTATTGTCTTTGCAAAGTTTTTAAAGAGAACTATCTAATTATTAAGTTGTTCAGTGATTACAAGAAATCATAGTGTTGACTGACTTATATATCAGATGTTTTTTTTCTTTTTTTCTTTGGTTTTTACCTCACTGTGTAGATACTACTGAAGTGTGAGATTTTAAACTCTCAAAACAGCTCCATACTTCCCAGTAGGATAAATGCCTGTGTATATAATGACACCGTTATATTGTGTCAGGACAAAAGAAGTAGTAATAATTTCATACGTAAAATGAATCTTATATACTACTATATTTACATGTTATGATTAATAGACTGAAAGGGGAAACAGAATTGCATATTTTTTTATGAACTAACTCTAGTGAATCTTTGTAAAGTATATAAGTCAATATCATTCATTCGTTTTTAAATATCATTTTTAGCGGTTAACAACTGATTATGAAACATCCTTATATTGTTTATTAGGTATGCAGATGAAGAAGTTAGTATACTTGAAATTAACTATTTATAAAGTCAGAAAACTAATGTTCTTTGATAGATTACAAAATTGACATCAATTAGAGAACCATTGAAAACCATATAGTATTGGACAGTCGTTTCAGCTTGCTCATAAGTAATCATTTGCAGGATGGAATTCTAGTGAGAAGTCTTGATCATTAGGCTCCGATAAATTGGATGTGAGGATGAGAACTCACTGATGACATTCTTTGGCTGTGAGTCTATATGTCACGAAATGTCAGAAGTAAGAATTCATGCGTCATTAGATTTCATCCCAGTGGTTGCATGATTTCAGTGGGGGCGGGGGGTGAGGGGGTTTACCTCAAAACCTGAAGGTATCAGATTCAATGTCCCGTGATGATGTGGCTGTGTACCATTTAAGAGTTCCAAACAAGGACGAAGAAACTCTCCAGTAGCCTTTGGTTTTCACTAGTCCCCGAAATGATATCGCTTAGGGATGTAACTTGAAATCCATTGAATCCCTTGGAAGTGTGGTGGTGTGATATAGATAATCAGTTCCAACGCATTATTATTCCCATATATTCCCACAGTTTAATGCTGCATTAGCAACAGCATACTATGTGTATACTGGAACATTCTATTCCATATGGTTTAATGTAAACCAAAATCACACGCTCAGTGATCGGTTAACGAATATAAATTGTAT
This sequence comes from Trichobilharzia regenti, assembly GCA_944472135.2. Classification (NCBI taxonomy): domain Eukaryota; kingdom Metazoa; phylum Platyhelminthes; class Trematoda; order Strigeidida; family Schistosomatidae; genus Trichobilharzia; species Trichobilharzia regenti. Next base: position 72,972,784 of record OX235262.1, read on the forward strand.
ATATATATATATATATATATATATATATATATTTAAATAGCGGTTTCATCAATTGAAAATTCACCTTTGCTTCCGTGTATTCCCTTCTGCTGTTACAACAGTAACACTTGATGATATATTAAGTATCTTCAACTTTTAATTTCTTTGATTGTAATTAGGATGTTCGCATCATTTTGGCAACAAAAATAGCATGAGGTACTGTTTTTAGAAGTAAGTGGACTTATGGTTTATCAATAGAAGTTAGACTATGATTTCAATTTTCTCTCTGATCTTACTTATAGAAAAATGTTCAAAGTCAGTGTGCAATACAAATAACAAAGTTCATGTTATATATATTCCTAACTACTGAAAGTGACATCACGTTTGACAAAGAAATCGATAATTTTATTGGTCACCTGGACGTAACGATTGTTGTGTAGTGCTTAGCGTTCATAGAGTTTTACCAACAAAGTTTGTTATTTGCTCACCAAATTAGAATTCTTCATTGCTTTACAATTTGAAATTATCCTGAATTGTTAAAGATTATCGCCAGTAGACCCTGAACTCAGTCATTGATATTTCCTGTCAAATTTGAACCCATGTCATCCACTGCTGTAATCAAAGAGGCTATCACTGACATAGTTGAGCATGGATTAGTGATTCACTACACAGAAAGAAGTACAGCAGTTCAAGTTGTCTCAATCCATGTGACAGACAAAGTTCGAGAAGAGAGACAAGAGAAATTCAAATGATTTTTCAGAACAATGATCACTGAACAAAGAATATTCTTTTAGATAACATCATTAGCAGGCTCTACAGTTATATACACATACTAGTTACTGAATTAGTGTCATGAACAACATTAATGTTTGAATAACATACAATCAATAATAATATTAGTGGCTTACAGCTCGATAGCATCAACATAACAATACACTGAATGAATATCAGAAAAATTAGGAAAGATAATAATACAAATTCGTGAATTTATTGTCTTTCCTGAAGGCCTGCCAGGGCAGTGGTAATGGCTGGACTGGCTTCTTTTGCACACAAAGCACAGGTTGTTTAAGGCGAATCGCGATAGCCTCTGATGTTTGGAGTACGCGATACCTCTATGTTTTTGACAATTTATTTGGTACCCGGTAGACAATGAAGAACGACTCTTCATTATTAGCTTTGTGGCCACTTTGGACCAGATGGTCTAATATCGAACTGCTGAAGGTTTTCACTACACCTTCATTTTGCCACACTGGTAGATGTTCTCGAGTGCGAAAAATCAAGTTCTTAGGGCAGCGGTCAATATAACTCCCTCCACAAGCGCAGTTGAATCGGTAGATACAATCAATTTATAAAATATTTAAATACTTTAGTTATTATTGTAAAGGTGAAGGTCAATCATATCATGTGACTAAATAGCATAATGGAAAGGGATAAAAGTTGTTTGAAGAAGATATAACTAATGAGTATTCTAGAATTATGAACTATTGTTAAAAATGGAATAGAGATGTAAACATTTATAAAAAATTATATTTGTAAAATCTCAGCGAGATTGAAATGAACAATCCCAACGTTTCATTCGGCAATCTCGTCCGAACTTCTTCAGGGAAATTAAGCGAAATTAACCTAACAGAGGTTTATATATAAAAGGAATATCTCTTGTTTTTAAAAACTCTGTCCAATCATGTGTCCTGAAACAGGTTTCAACATGTATAATAAACAAAATTGTACGAGTTGTGATCAAAATTTGACCTCAGACTTACAAATATTGATCTACCTTTGTTAAACACTTTAAACACAGTGTGTGTATGTGTGTGTGTGTGAGGATAAGCAGTTGTAAAACGATGTCTTAACGTCTTCATAGGAAGATATAGACAGTCGGGAACTTTGACCAACTATTATTAGTTAGTGATACATATCCATTATTCTTTATTAATCAGGATTTCCTATGCATCAGCTAACATCACACCTTCATGTCTGTTCACACTGTGAGTATCCAGAATTTTATGATTAGACATATTTTCGAAATTATGGTGTTTAGGATTAGAGTTTAGCTGAAGCACCCTGTCGAACTTATTGCTTTGTCTTCTTTTTGAAGATTGAGCTGTTTTATTCGACTTACTGGAGTTGTCAGGTAACTCGATAGCTACGGATTTAGGATATGCATTCTGTTGCAGACAACGGAGAGTGAAAACACGGTGATTCTGCCAATTACAAATATAATTTTTTACAAATGTCTACTTCTCACTCGGCGCCCAAATATTTTAGAACTATTCTGTCAAATCTTGGCTACAGTTCATTTGAATTATTTTGCAATCGAATTAAATTAACAAAGAAACTATGTAATTCGCACAATCATCGTGTTTTCACTCTCCATTGTCTTCAACAGAGATGTAAAGTCAGCAAGATATGCAAGGATTAAGTAATCTTGTTGAACTAAGGTCAAAAAATTAGTTCAATCAGGAATATAGATACGGACAATATTAAGCGTAGAGAATTACATTGTCATAATAAAATAAAATTTCACATGTATATTTACAGAGGTAAGGCAAGAATAACAGTGTTTTCCTTCTGAATGCATAAATTCTGTTTTAAGCATTTAATGAAAATTGTTTCAGCGATATTTGACAACTTGTATCTATTTTGAACTTTAGTTACCTTAAAGGATCTTTATAGATCACTATCATGACAGCTATCTAATGCGTGATGAGTAACAGCATCAATAAGGACTTTCGCACTTTTCAGTGCGTTGGTGGTATAGCGGTGTACTGCACTTTTCAGTAGCAAGTTTCTTGGAATATGTTCAAATATGCGGTCACAAATCATTCTTTCTATTCGTCTGATGTATGCAATTTGGAAGGTATATGTGAATTGGTAATATGAGTTGGAGGTAACATAAAAGGAAGACTTGTCAACCTTAGATTATCCTAGCGAGCAATTTGTTCGTTAAATTGTCATTAACCTGGCAGCTAGGTAATTTTAATAAGAGCAGCATTGTGGCGTCTTAAATAATAAAACTGTACAGTTTCTGCTGATTGTCAAAAATAGACACAGTGTACATAATTTTTCTTTAATCGACTTTCTTGTCAGAAATATGTAACTTTGGAGTTCAACTGGAAATACAGTTGTGCTGTCCGTCACTTAACCTTCTCACTGGTTCCTAATGTCTTCTCGCTCCACTGATACCCATGCTGTATTCTTTGAAATCTATAAAAACACCTCATCCGTGTCCGAAGATTTTTCTCCAACTGGTAAACGACTTCTACCAGTGGATATGCCTCCAGCATTGAAACAGATCTGTGGGTGATATTAATAGTTTTATAGCAGTGGACTGTAACTGCATTTCAAGTAACCATTAACTTTCATAACTTTGTTAATTGCATTTTTATAACATACTGTTACAATATTGTATCATTAACTTGGATTTTTATTCTGATATTTTGTACCATTAATGAGTTAGATAATAAGTCCCCTACAGCATTTAATCTTTATCTAATTCTTTTAAACATTTGAATCTAAGCTTCATGAAGACTGATTTCTCCTCATCTATGTCAAATTTTGCTTCAATATTTGGTTTTATTTTGTGTTTATCAGTAAATTTTCGTGGATATTCATTGTTACGTGAACATTTCAGTTATGGCGAGTTCATCATTGAGTCTTTCTTCCTAACAAATATTTCAAGTAGGTTAGAACAATGCCCTCAGTATACCTTTTTTGTAGCTTATTCTACAGAAGCTTTTGAAATCAAGATATAATCATTACCAGAATTCTTTACGGATGAATATATCTTTGTATATTTCGTAGAAGTTCCAGATCCAAATGGTTAAACTTTTTAACTTTCTCATATTCCATAGTGAAATCTATGTTCTTTGTGCTTTATTAAATAGGCTAAGTAAATAGGAGGTAAGCTGAGCATACGTGTCATCAATATACTTCATTTTATCGGTCTCGTGTTTAAGGCTTCTCTGTCCGAAATATCCCATGAAAGTATCTGATAGGATGGGCCTCATGGACTGTCTATCACCGCTACACCAGTCTGGTGGCAAGTAGAATTTATAAACTTGAACTGCACACTCTTAGTGCACATGAATAAGTGTTTGAATTTCTTGTCAAGTAAAGGAAGTAAGTTGGGATTTTGACACAATTTCTATAGTTTGTCCTGAAAGGATATTTATATTAATGGAGATACATCGAAAGACACCATGAATTTGTTGGAAACGTTGGGACTTTCTAACTTCATAGCAAATTGAAAGCTGTCTTTCAAGCGAATTAGTTCTAACTTTTCAACTAAACATTAGGAAAATTCGTGGAAAAATGAGTTAATCAGGGATATACAGGTCTCATTGAAACATCAGATTTTGGTATCTTTAGCAAACTACACATAAACAGTAGGTGCAAACCTAGTGGTTTTATATGATTTTTTAAACATCAACTGTTGAAAATTCGATGGCATGTGAATCTTGCTTCTGTTTGAGAAATTCGTGTGACTTTATTGATAAGCTTTCTAGTAATCATATAAATCGTATAATTCCAAAATATTTGCGCATACGTACTCCAATTACTTCAAGGAAAATATCATCAGCAGCTGAACATCTCAGTAGATTATGTTTAAGAGAAGAACTACATCGAATTACTGTGAAACTAAATAATATACGAAATGAAATTGAAAAACTCGAACAGAAACTCAAATGTATGGTCAATGACAAAGATTATGTAATCGTTGTCGAAACATCCCAAAAAGCTAGAGAATCAGCCTTAAGAAAATCAAAAAAACACACAAATCAAAAAATTCAACAAACTAATGGAAGAAAAGAACACAATAAATGAAACCGACTTCAGCGTTTCATCCTCTGTTGACAGAACAAAATGGGTGATCAACCTATCATCAAGAAAACTAAGCTCTAGCGAGATAAAAGTACTTGAAAAAGGATTGAATTTCAATGTAACAGTGAGTAAATTAAAACCAGAGGATGTCATTCCTAACGTATAATTAGCACTAGGTTCAATAGATAAGACAACAGCAGAAGAGGTTCGAGCATAATGTGCATTAACCCTGAAAAATCAAAAGAAGGCAAAGTCAAACTTAACAAAATCGGAAAGAGAAGGTTTAATTAGTCTAAAACAGGATAAAAATATTGTCATATATGAGGAAATTAAAAAGCCTGTAGATACAATAATGAATAAGGTTAGGAAATCTACAGCAGAACTAATACGCAGAATGAAGCCGTCATTGGGTGAGTCTAAATGGCTTAATGTAATCCCTAAAACTAACAATCCTAGTAGAATATATGGTACTATTAAAATACATAAGCCAGGCTATCCCATAAGACCAATAGTAGATTTTAGAAATATCCCCACTTATGAATTATCAATACACTTAGCGTCGGTAGCACAGTGGTTAGGACTCTCGTCGATCATGCACATGGTCCGGGGTTCGAGCCCACGCCGAAGCACACCTGATATCTATGGTCGGCCTGCGAAATTCGGGCTACCGATATCACATGCTAAAAATTCCATACTTGTATCTAAAATACTGTGGAATCAAGCTATAATAAAATAAAAATAATACTTTGTCCCATTAGAAATCGTTCAAACTCTAGATTAACTAATTCATATGAAATGAAAAATAAACTAAATGACATGCAGTTAGAGAATAATGAAAAATTGGTTAGTTCTGATATAACTAGTCTTTACACTAATATACTAATCAATATGGGCTTAGGAGCAGTTGAAAGATAACTAACTGTTGATCCCGAACTTACTGATAGGAGAAAGCTACCCACTGAGGAAATTATTTTAGGAATTCATTTATGCCTCACGTCCATTATCTTTAAATTTTAGGGCAAAATATATAGGTTTAAATGCCACCCTAATTCCTGTCTTATTAAGAATCCTACGTAGGGTTTCAGATGTCCCCTCCTTATATGGTATAACTGTAGATGACTTATATTCTCTCTTATTTATGTTATTATTACTAGTTTCACAATTCTTTTTATTTTTCGTTTGACCTTTTTCGATCTTTCTAATGAATTTTAAAGGATAGTTATTTAGCACCAAACCCTCTTCTATCTGTTTTATTTCGTCATTTAAGTCTTTTCTTGTGCTACTTAGTGCTACTGCTCGGTTTGTTAGACATTTCACTAAGCCTGCCTTAACAGTAAACGGATTAGATGAATTAAAGTCTAAATATCTATTAGAATGCGTTGGTTTTCTATAAACACTAGTGTTCAGTTTGCCTTCTTCTATTCGTTTTATCTTAAAATCTAACATACCTAATTCTCCTTGTTCATTTTCCGATTCAAATGTGAATTTTATTCCCTGTACTAGTGAGTTTATTATGGGTCAAGAAGCTAGAGATATGTTCTGTTTCTAACACTGTGAAAGTGTCATCTACATATCTCCACCATATTTTTGGAGTAGGATTAAATGTATTAAGAACCATATTTTCTCTGCTATCCATCCATAAAGATATCTGCTACGATTGGGGATATTAGTGATCCCATTGCTGCACCTTCTGTTTACCTATGTATTTTGCCCTGGAATTTAAAGATATTGGACGTGAGGCATAAATGAATTCGTAAAATAATTTCCTCAGTGGGTAGCTTTCTCCTACCAGTAAGTTCGGGATCAACAGTTAGTTCTCTTTCAACTGCTCCTAAGCCCATATTGATTGGTATATTAGTGTAAAGACTAGTTATATCAAAACTAACCAATTTTTCATTATTCTCTAACTGCATGTCATTTAGTTTATTTTTCATTTCATATGAATTAGTTAATCTAGAGTTTGAACGATTTCTAATGGGACAAAGTATTATTTTTATTTTATTATAGCTTGATTCCACAGTATTTTAGATACAAGTATGGAATTTTTAGCATGTGATATCGGTAGCCCGAATTTCGCAGGCCGACCATAGATATCAGGTGTGCTTCGGCGTGGGCTCGAACCCCGGAATTAGTTAATCTAGAGTTTGAACGATTTCTGATGGGACATGGTATTAGAGATAAGTGTTTTGATAATTCATAAGTAGGGGTATATCTGAAATCAACCATTGATCGTATGGGGTAATCTGGTTTATGTATTTTTACAGTACAATATATTCTACTAGCATTATTAGTTCTAAAAATTAAATTTAACCATTTAGACTCATCCAATGACAGCTTCATTCTAGGTTTTAATTCTGCTGTAGATTTCCTAACCTTATTCATTATTGTGTCTACAGGCTTCTTAATTTCCTCATATCGACCCGTCTCAATATCTTTAGTGGCTTTCTTTACATAGCCAGATTTATCCAAAACTACTGCGGAGTTTCTTTTATCAACTTTTGCGATGATAATGTTTTTATCCCTTATAAGATTAATTAGAGCTAATCTTTCCGATTTAGTTAAGTTTGATTGTGTCTTCTTTTTTTTTAGAGTTAATGTACATTGTGCTCGAAGATTTTCCGCTGTCGCCTTGTTTCTTAAACTTAATGCTATCTCTATGTTAGGGTTGACATCCTCTGGTTTTAGTTCACTAACTTTTATATTGAAATGTAATCCTTCTTCAAGCAGTTTTATCTCACTACAGCTTAATTCTCTTGATGACAGATTGATTACGCAATTTGTTCTGTCAATAGAAGATGAAATGTTGTTGTCAACTTCTTCATTTATTGTGCTGTTCTTTTCTTCCAATAATTTATTGAATTTCCTTATTTTTGTGGATTTTGATTTCTTTAAGGTTGTTTCTCTACCTTTTTTGGTTGTTTCGCTCACAATTTCACAATCTTTGTCATTGATCATACATTTGAGTTTGTGTTTTTCAATTTCATTTCGTATATTGTTCAGTTTTATGATAATTTTATGTAATTCTTCTTTAAAACAACATCTGTTGACATGTTCCGCTGCTGAAGTTATTTTTCTTGATGTAATTAGAGTACGTAGGCGTAAGTATTTAGGAATTATAGTGGGTTTTTAAACATTGACTGTTTAAAATTCGATGGTTTGTAAATTTTACTTCTGTTTGACATAGTTGTGTGAGTTTGTTGATAAACTTCCTAGTAAGAAGACCATATATATTATTGATATAAGGATAAAACCGGGAATATGTTCAAATGGTTATTTTAGTGTGAGGGATGTGTATTCCACTATATCTGTATATCAGATTTCCCAAAAAAGTATCGTGTTCTTCTGTTACAATGGTGTGCAGAAGGTACGCATTAATTTGTTTTGGTAGTCAGATTATTTTTCACACTGTATTCACAAAACAGATTAAAATTCACTGACATAAAAGAGGCCTTTAGCAAACGTTTCTTTGTCTTTACTACTGCAAACCTGATGAAGGAACTCAAAGAAACTATTCATTTCCTTCTCTCACCATCATCAGGTTCTTGCAACGTCTGTGTAGCTTAAAAATCTCCTTCAAGGTATATAATAGAAAAGGTGTTCAATGCCTTCTTCTATAAACCCAACAGAATAGAATATTCTGGAATTAGAAGATTGATCGAAACTAATTTAAAAATAGAATAACAAAAAATACATCTAACGTTGACTTTTTATTCACACAAAAATGAATCTATTAGAAAAGTTTTAAAGGATGTTTAAATAATAACAAAAGTCAATAATAAGCTTAGACTACCGCATGCTTAATATTTAAGAATAACAGACAACCTTTATTTAGTGTTCTTAATTATGTTTAATGAAAATTAGAAACTTTATGTAATAAGGTGAAAGCATAACACAGTTTGCATTTATTTTGTTCTATATTAATTTAGCATTTTATGTTAAAGGGTATATTTGTGGCATTGTAATGACTTATTATTTATTACAGACAGTAACTGATGTAATTCAATGATTATTGTTGATTTGTAGACTTTTCCGAGGTTATTTGGAGTAACTCAGACAGTTCTTGTGGTTTAAGACATTTGGACTATGGATATTGTAAAAATTTTGATTAACCTTAAGTGTGAATATCGTCACAAACTAATATTAGTTGGAGAATCATTGACAACTGGGGAGTACCGGACAGCTGTTTCGTCTTTCATTTGGAACTTTTCATCGGTGAGAAGTTAGGACCAGTGGGGTCCACTATGTCAATATGAAAAGGAAGCCGGCCGATGGTACTGATTGGTGGTAGTGCTGCATGATGAATTGAAAAGGTTGGAATCCATGTGTAATTGAATTTCAGGCCAAGCGGCTGAATGATAGACGAGCTTCATCTCGTAAGTTGAAGATCCTTTATGGGGTTGTGGGTGTGCATTGCTGAAGAGTTCCAAAGTAAGATGAGGCAGTTATCTAGTACTTCCTCGTTTTTGAAAATAACAGTGAATCAAGAGAAGAAATATATTCCTTTTCAATTAGTCACTTCCTCGTTTTTAATGATTTTCTAATTGATGTTGATTGAAGACAAAATTTACATTGAAAGTTTATGATCTTATTGTGAGTTGATGGTTTCATAGGGGAATATACGGGAGGTCCATATTTGATTTTCGGCTGATGAACCCCTAAATTTCGCCCACAGTAGTAAGCCTAGAAAAGAGAGAAACTTGAGCGGGAGGATAGCGACTCCACCTTGCGAAAAAACATCACCACCACTACTGAAACTTCATGGTTTTATCCCTCTTTTCTTTTCGAAACACAAAGAATGAAGAAAAAAGATATTAAAGACCACATCGATAATCATGAACAACATTCCTTATGTTTGCTATATAAAGCTGCTTATTTTGATATGACATTGGTCACTAGTGTGATGTATTTAGTCCTCTCTTTGGTGCAGACTGAACTCTATCAGTCAGTTTTGTAATGTGGCCCCCATCCTAGGTAACTCGTCAGCACGGTGCACATCTCATCTGCTCCCCATACGATCTCCTCCATGTCAACCTGGGATCCACTCTGAATTCGTCACTCCCCATTGGGGTTCCACTCATGGGGTCGGCTGGGTGCGACATAACCCGACAGTCACCTCAACGTGTGACCAATCCATCTCCATTTTCTTCCATTTATTTTTTTTTGAGCAGTAGGTTCTTAAGTGATTCGTCCCCAGAGTTGTTTGTTCCTAATTATTTCTGGCCATCTACTCTTCAGAAATGAGAGAAGAAGGTAGCTGTTGATGAAAGTCTTCAATGGTCTGTTGAAAATGCTTTTCGTACCGCTCTAAGTTTCTGAAAGCCTTTGAGCAATAAGTTAAACGTTTAATATATAAAAAACCAATGTTCTGACTAGTCAGTGACGTCTTAATAAAAATTCAGTGATACAACCTTTGATTTAAGTTACTGATGAATATTCAGTCCACAGCTTATATAAAAAACAGTGACTATTAATACGTGTCCCTTATGTTCTGACACTATAAAATTTAACAACTAGTATGAAGTCATTGCATAAGAAGTAAACACAAAACGTGTACACTTAAAAAATAGAACCACTGAAATATTTTTGTGTTCCAACTAAGCAGAAATTTTCTTTACTACTAATCATTATCTTAAAATCATTAAGTATAAATTCAATTTTTGAACAGTATTAATCTATGGTTCATAGTCGTATAATCACCACCAACAAGTGAAACTTAAAGGAAGTCAGTTTTTTCATTTACCTGACCTAGACAGCATCGTTCCAACTACAGGCGGTACAAATAATGATGTCAGAGCCATATAAGACTAGATCGGAAAAGCAAGACGGGTGTTCTTTATTCTGAAATTAATGCGAAATTCTACTGCATTCAACATAAAGGACAAGATATGAATTGTCAAATCAGTAATCCTATATACTTTACAGGTTTGATGCATGCATCATCTAAAGCACTTCCAACTGTCTGTTGCGCACTTTCATTGACAGCTATCTTCGCTCTATACTGAAAATACGACGGCCAGGCGGATAGGATAAGTAACAAGGAACTTAGGCAGAGATTCCATTGACATCACACAAGGGGCCGTCAAGTAGTATCAGGATGAGAAACAACGAGTTGGATGTTGGGCGGTGACACTAGTGGGATGATGTAAGAAATAAATAAAAACACGTGGGTAGTCATGGAGCCATGTGAAAACGTCAGCAGAGGGGTGAATGCAATATAGATGTGCTGCTGAAGCCCTATGTTCCAGTCCAAAATCATTGAAGGTATCATAATACTGTATTCGCGTTGTCTTCTTCTTCGGACTGGTGATTCATCCCTTCTTTTTCACTTAGCTATAACCAACCGGGCAAGTGGTTTGGATTCAATTCCTAGTCAATATACTCCTAAAGATGTAAGGTTGGTTATGAGGCTAGCACCCGCGCTCCATAAAAAGCAGCACCACCGGTAGTGAAAATGCAAAGCTCAACGCTTGAAGTCCTATATTCCACTCCGAATACAAAGGAATGAAAACAGGTTCGTTTGCTGAAATAAAAAGAGATGTATGAAGTTAAATTAGATGACTATGACTTAGTTAATTCACTATTAGTCTGTGTCATACTTGGTAAAACATTCACATAACATTTTATCTGATATCTACCTGAAATTTCGAGGTATACTGTATGGTACAATAAACATATGAAAGAGTTATTAAATCTCAAATTTTGAAAACTAGACGGCGGGATTTGACCCACCTAAAACTATAAATTAAAAAGGAAATCAAAAAACATGAAACACTGAAGCTTACTCTCAGCAGTAAGATAAATAATATTATAACCCAAAATAATAATGATAATAACAATAATAATAATGCTTTCCATTTGTGGAGTTACACTGAGCAAAACTGTCTACTCCTACACAATAAGGAATTAACATCAACAACTCGACCAGTAAACAATTTACAAAAAGCCTATAATGGAAACAAGATGTAATCAAAAATAAAATAAATAATCAAAACCAGCAAAAATAGTTAAATGACCGGAAAACGTCAATAAATAAAATCAATCAACAAGATGCAGATAGCCAATCAAAAGCAAGGTCATATATGTATAGGGATTAGAGGACAGATTGAATGATTGATTGTCTATGAGCTCTTAGTTCAACAAAACATTTGTTTTTTAGTAGATTATTAACTAATTGTCGTTATTGTTGTTGATTCTTGTTTGGATCTGAGGAGATAGTTTTCTCTACGGAAGCTCCATGACTGATATTTGTTACTATTGCAGCAATTCCCATTTGAATATAGAAAAAATTCCCCATTTGGACATTTAGAAAACAGAAAGATTAAGCGAAGAAATATTTACTTTTCAATTACATCCTCATCTCTGGCTAATACTCTAATATTCATTGCATTTTTATTACAATACACAACAGTTTGCCAATCAAGTGGCGATATGTTTGTTAACAATAATTAAACAGTTTCAAAATGTCAGTAGGTTGCTAATTAACGAAGAAAATTAATACACACATTTAAAAGGTAGAAATGGTTAGAATAAATTAATTTTACAGGGATAACATGTAATTAAAGATGAAGCGGTCAAAAAAAAATAAAATAATTTGGACAATTATAATTTTTACAGTTTTTAAAGGTTTAGGGGGAGTAGGGTGAAGTATTCCTGTTTGTGCATTCTTGTAACGATGGGCACGGTAAGGAAAGTGGCTGTACAAATTTCTTCTGAACACATAGGTTTGGCTTCTTCAGGTAGATTGCGATTGCTTCAGCTGTTTGTAGAAGACGAACACGTAGAGCAAAATCAAGATTAGTCGGAATGCGATAAATAATTTTAAATGCAGTATTAACACCAACCTAAAGCTCAGTATCAACAAGGTGTAGTAAAATAGAACTACGAATAGATCTTGTTTTCCCTTGCTTAACCATGTTGAATGATGTTCGGAAATACGACAGTGAACTTGCCTAAAATGTACGCCCAATGTAGCTGGCTCCGAAGCTGCAGTCAAACTGGTAGATACACATAGACGAGGGAAATTTAGGTAGTTTATCCCTATTTCTCGAACATAGAATAGGGGTGGTTGTGAAGAGACAACGTACCTCTGCTGCATAATAAGCTCTTTTAATTGCATTCTTCAGGCGCTGTGTTATTATTATTTCGCTGATATTGTCACCGAGGAACTGCAATTTTATGAACATTGGTTTTTCGGAACTGTAGCCATACTGACTCTCCTTGGTGCTGAATTCATATCTTTCTCAATGAATTTATCTGGATAACCATTTTTTCTAAGTAATTCTCTAATAATCTTAAGCTCCTCATTGAGGTAGCCGTCTGAACAGATTAACCTAGTTCTCTGAACCAGACACTTTACCAGGTTACGTTTATATTTCAAAGGCACAAAACTCAAAAAATGAGTGTACTGACCTGTTGTAGTAGGTTCCCTATACACACTCCTTAGTGTGCCATCTTCTTTCCTTGCCATGAAGACGTCTAGGAATGAGATAATGTCATTACTTTCTTTCTCTATAGTGAAGTTTATTGCTGAATGTGCATCATTAAACTTGTCAAGGATGTTCATTGCATCATTCTCGTCTTTCATAACCACAAATGTATCATCCATATATCGATAGTAGAAATCCATGTTATTAATTACTCCTTTCAGTGGTCCATTCTCTAATTTAGCCAGGAAAAAATTTCTAGGCAAAAAGCGAAGATTGAACAAAGAATACGCTTTTCGATAACCTTCTCATCAGTATAAAAATGTAACACTGAACTAAATATCATATAAAATTGAGAAGATAATTTTATGCTACAATTAAAGATAGTTAAAACAATGATAACTTAGAAGGAATGCGAAACTGTCAGGTTATTTCAATCAAGCAATGATGACCAAGGTGGAGAAAACATCTTTACGAGCTTCTTCTAAACACATAAGTTTGCTATCTTCGGGTAGATGCCGACTGCTTTAGCTATGTGTAAAAAGACGAAATCATAAGGCAGAATTAGGATTAGTTGGAATACAGACTTTGTGTTAAGTATCTATCAGATAGATTAAAACAGAGCGCTTAGAATAAACCTCGATGAATATTATAATTTGAAATCTTCCTGTATTATGAATTAAGAGTCGGTCTGAATGAAGCATATTCTTTCCACTAAATTCTCTTCAAGTTCTTGTCTTTAAATAATATGTTACTATTAGAATAATAGTTATATGGTGAATACATTTTAAGGTATAACATGATAATCGATTCATAATTAGATTAGTTACAAGTTATAAGGTTACCAGATTAATAGTATCTGTATGACAAAAGTGTTGAGTTAAAAACAATTGCACAATAATGTGAAATGTATGATAATGATTGATGACAATTGATCGATTGTATGAGATACCCCAATTTGAGTCACAGCACCTGCGATATGAGCTTATCTGATGAAACACACCACAGAACTCGAAAGTTGTTCAAATAAATACCTCATGAAAATTGTTCCAACTCATAATTTAATGTCAGATATCTGAAGCACATTACTTGTATCATTACGTGGGCATAGCGATGGACACTTCAGCTGCAATTAGCCTCATTGTTAGAATGATCTACAAACCCACTCATGGTATTTCAGCATAATGAATTCGTATAATGAGGGGGAGAAAAGTTGATAAGTTATTTTAAGGTTGCAGAATGTATCTGATAAATAGCTTGTGACAAAGATGGCATGCACTACATAGAAGATAATAAAGCCTCAGTGAACAGTTCATCATGAAACAGTCAAAATGTAGAATAAATAAAGTGTGGTCACATGTTACTGTAAAATCCATGCTGTAATTTTCTTCATCCAGAGTTTCGTGATATTTGAATGCTGCCAGTAGAAGTTCGAATCTCAATCCTTCACCCATCACAACTCGTAACCTGTCAAATGATTGTAGAACTTTTACATGTCCTCCTTCAATCAAGCACAATGAGGTAAGCATATCCGGTGTAAGTGTTTTTGAAGAGTAGTTCGGATGGAAAAGACAGAAGGTTAGCAGACTGATAACAAGTGGATGCTTCATAGCCCTTTTGCATCCCTTCTGATTATTCAATATCTCCTTGAGAAAACGAAGGGTCAAATGCAAACAATCTTTCAGAAATTCAAAAAATGATGGAGTTATTGAACATCCTTTCAATGAACCACTGTTATGAATTGCCAACATGGGCAACACAGAATGGGTTATATTAATTGAACAGGACTGAGTTGACTTAATGCCACTGATGGTTTCAGAAATTTCTACTGGACAAGATATTTCATAACGGGGCCGATAAGTTTTTGTGAAAGCTTTACTCCCATTGTGTTTTCGTGAACCGAATGACGCCTCTTGTTCTGACAGAAAAGGTAGACACTGAAACATCAAATCAGTTAAAGTTTCTAGGCCTTCATAGTCTAAAAAGTCATACACCCATTCAACATTATTGGTGCTCAGAGAAATTTCTACAGAAGACAAAAGAGAATGGAAGGCGAAACCATCTACTTTTTTCTTCCAAATGTATTCAATCCTGATGGCTTGCAAAAGAGAAACGTAGTGAAAAGCCTACCGCCTTGGGTTTTTCGATTCATAATTCAACAACAATTCAGTTTTCTTATTTTCATCCAACAGTTCAATCTGCTTGATATGCTCAGATGATACATCAAGTGAGTTCATGAACGATCTCCACCGTGCCTCGAAGTTTTTGGAGTCACCAGCACTAGCTGATTCATCTCGATCATTTGGAAGCTGGCGTTTCTCCAAAGCTTGAGCATTCCCCATTTTCAAACATACCGATCAAAAAAACCATCATCACGCACCACGGATCACCTAAGAAAGAAACCAAGTATCACTTATAATAGAGCAGAACAGCTTGTTAGTGTTTAAATGTTTTGAGAATTACATCATGTATAAAGTTTGTTAGAATGAAGAGTAAAAATTATAAACCATTATGATTAAAACTGTTTAGACAAATAAGAAAAGAGTGGGAAGAATTTCTGGAGGGAAGGATAGTAGTGATTCCAAGAGTGACCACCAATTGAACAACATCTGAACGTGTTCTTTTCGAATACAGAAAATATCGCTTGGTCAATTTTATTATCACAGCTTCACCGATTTACAGAAGATGTAGACGGATTGCAAATGATGATGTTTCAGGCAAACAGTATATAACAATACAGTCTTCATGATGTCCTCTGACTGCTAAGTGTGATAAGATTGAACTTTTCAAGGATTTAATCTCATTCATTCCGAACCAGGTGCGAAAATGTTCACCACAATATATACTGGCCTGTCTAATCATATGTCTGGAGTAAGCTGATCCACAGGAACAGCCAGAGTGAATTCATGTAACGATGGTCAAGGTATAAAACGAACTATTTCACCCCTCCCTAAACCTTCAAAGATTATAATTTTCAAAATTATTTTATTTTTTCCGACTATTTCATCTTTAATTACTTGTTATCTTTGTAAAATTATTATATTCTTATGGCCACTTCAGTCTTAGTTACAAGTTATCATTGTCGAAATCGTTTTATTTTCTTCTTTAACAGTTTGTTGCGTAATCAACCTGTGCACACGCTTATTCCTTAATTATTCTTCATTTTTCCAAAATTATCCATTATGCAATCCACATGCTGTAACCATTTCTATCTTTTAATTGTATGTATTAGTTATCTTCGTTAATTATCACCCCATTGACATGTTGACACTGACTAATTATTGTTAACAAACATATCGCCACTTGATTGGTAAATTGTTGTGTATTGTAATAAAAATGCAATGAATATTAGAGTATTAGCCAGAGATGAGGATGTAATTGAAAAGTAAATATTTCTTCGCTCAATCCTTTTGTTTTCTAAATGTCTAAATGAGGATTTTTTCTATATTGAAATTGCCTTTTCTATGTTTAAAGCAACTAGTAAAGCTGAAGTGATACGATGAAGCTCTTACACCATTTGTTACTCTGTCGTGTTACATTCGCTTATCAAAAGAATAAAGGATGTCAACAAGTATACAAGACTCAACTATACGATAACGCGAATATATATATATATCCTCCAAATTCAATGTATATCTCCTATATATAACCAGATTATTGTTAGAAAGCCAACACAGAACAATAATTTGATCGCTCAAAATAAACATAAGGCAGTGGTGCCTTCGTAGCTAACTACAGTGTGTACACAAACAATCGAAAGTAATACTTCAGGATGTCAAGTATTGGGAATGCTTTACCAACAATTTAAATAGGGAAGATCAGCACTCAACATTGAATGAAGAGAGCTGTAGGCTAATTATTTAGGGGAAATATTTACCTGTATCGATTGGTCATTCACAATCTCTACTTAGGTTAAATTGCATTAAGGTTTAATAGCACTGATTCTGAAATGTGTTTTAATGTCTTGATTTGGCATACTGACCGTTTTCTGATCTACGTCAAATGAGTAGATTTGTTATGGAGGATAAAATTCGCATCTTATGGTATCATCATATCACCCTACTGAAAATAACCAAACTTTTGGTATGTTTTTTAGACAACGTTGAATCTGTTAGATATTCTCCTCTTAACAGATTTGAGGGTACAGGTCAAACTGAAATAATGTTTAAATAACCTAAGAAACAGACGAGTTTCTTCATTTCTTTCTAGGAAATTAAATATGATTAATCACCATGTCCATTGAAGGCTCCTTAAACTATTTTGACTGACCTACTCATAAACAACCTCAAAGTTTATTCAGTACTTTTGCAAATTAAATTACAGAATACAAATCAACACCTTTTATTTATAAGATATAGGAAAATGGTGATAGAATGTATAATTTATCAAACGATATCCTCAACTATTTGAGAAATAAAGACATCGCTAACAATCCACAACAATTTATTCAATAATTTTGTGTTAGGATATAGATTACAGAAGCTATTTGAAGAGACATAGTACTACTGTGATTCGTGAGTCATTGACTCAAGAGTAGAATGCTCGCTAATCATGCGTGAAGTCATGGTTCGATTCACGGCAGACACACTCATCTAAACATCGTACAGCCTATAGTAAGCCCAGTAGAATTATAATAATAATACCTTTATTCTGAACTGTGCTTATATAATATACAGAACTGTCAGCGGAGTTTATTGCATGATAATTTCTCTTCGTCCAGGATCTTCAATAAAGTATTAATTGACAGTAGGTCATGTGACACAGCTCTAACTAACTTGAGGCGACACCCAATCCGTTATGATGTCTCTTCTTTGTCCCTTTCGGAAAATGCACAACATTTTGTTGAATTTCAACTATAAAAGTTCAGGAATATATTTCGTGAACCGAGGAACAGTTATCTCATGTATTGATATACCAACCCAGTACCAATTGGCTGGTAGGCCAGTGCCTACACCAATAAGCCACATCTCAAAGCATATAAACATTCCATAGTTGATATAAAATTTTATCAGCAAATTATTATTATTATATCCTTTAATTCTTAGAGGAACATAGGGCTTCAGCCCCACGTCTCAATTGCGTTTGGTTCTCTCACAAAGTTTCCACCTGGCTCCACGTCTGCCCACATGCTTTCATCTCCTCTTCACATGACCTCCTCCAAGTCACCCTTGGACGACCAACTCGCCGCTTCACTTTCGGGTTCCACTCGAGCAATGGCTTGTCTAGTGATGTCACTTGATGGTTTCCTCAGAGTATGGCCAATCCATCTCCGTTTCTTCCTGCCTATTTGTTTCACAAACGGTTCCTGGTTGGTTCGCTCATCGCCAGAGATCCCTGTTTCTGATCTTTCCTGGCCGTTCATCTGATCTTGAGCAGGGTACTGATGATGAAGGTCTGTAGTTTGTTTGAGATGCTCTTTATGACGCGCAGTGCAAGTCTCTGATTCGTATAGAAGCACTGACTTCATATTGGAGTGGAAAATCCGGATCTTATTTTTCATGTTTACGCTGAGTGCTGTTGACCTCCACACAGACTTAAGACTAATGAAAGCTTGTCTTGCTTTTCCGATTCTGGCTTTGATATCCTCGTCAGTTCTGCCTGTAGTTGAGACGATGCTTCCCAGGTGGGTGGGTAAAGGAGGTTGTTTCTTTCAGGTTCCTTCCATTTATGCTGGCTGATTGTTGTCTGTTGTTGCTGTTGGCCAAGAATCTTCATCACCTCTGTTTTATCTATGTTCACTGAAGTCCTATCTTTGATGCTTCTTCTGCCAACTTGTTACTTTTCACTTGCATATCTTCCAGTTTGTGGGAAATCAGACATATATCATCGGCGAAATCCAGATCCTCCAAGTCTTTTGTGTCAGTCCATTTATGCCTGTTTCCACATTGGCCGTTGTCTGTCGCATTATCCAATCTACTGCAAATACTCGAGTTTATTCCCTGTATGGTTGACAAGTAAATCGTAACCTTAATATTTTTCTATTTGATTTTATTTAGGTCAATTATTAACAAAATAATTTACATGATTTCGCAAATTTTCATGTATCACATTTCTCTTGATTTTGTTTTAGCCTATAGATGGAAAATCCCAGTTAATTTTAAAAAAGGTGAAAAATTAACACTTGATCATAGAATGATAATTTTGTATGTAATCCGAGTAAACTATTCAATTAATTCATGCATTTTATTAATATTTCTATTTATGTTGATGTTGGATTATGCTGAATCATGTTTCAATGCAGATTAAACTCATCCTTTGACAGTATAGGGAAAACAAACATATCTGATGGAGGTATATATAGAATTTTGTTTGCTAAAGGGATTAACCTAAGCTTTTTTTAGCCTATACTAGTGTTCAGTATGCAACTGGCAGTTAAATAAGATATTGAAAGCAATACCAAACTTCAGATGAATGGCTACTGTGAAGACGTTAACACGCCAACCGGTAATGAGGTGTACATCAAAGTAAAGACAATGGTTAAAGGTAGCTAATATCGAATACTACATATAGTTTAATTTCTTCGGCCTTTGTTACATCATTCAAATGAACTGTCGTCAAGATTTGACAGAATAGTTCTAAAATATTTGAGAGCCAATCAGCAGATATGGTAGTGGTCACAAATGTGAATCGCTC
This sequence comes from Trichobilharzia regenti, assembly GCA_944472135.2. Taxonomy (NCBI): domain Eukaryota; kingdom Metazoa; phylum Platyhelminthes; class Trematoda; order Strigeidida; family Schistosomatidae; genus Trichobilharzia; species Trichobilharzia regenti. Next base: position 72,992,640 of record OX235262.1, read on the forward strand.
CGATCTGTAGGAGGACAGCAACATGCATTTTTTGACACCTCAAGAATTAAACATTAGTCTGAACCCTCAACAACAACAAAATAATAATAAGAGTTGTACAAATCTAAATTATAAATAAAAAAGTGCTTCTGCTCCTACCATCTACAAGCCTATTCAGCTTCTTGTCAAGATGCTACCTATTGGGCCCTACAGAAATTCGTGAGGCATCTTACAGACCAGCTTGTCCTACGGGTTCTAGTTTTCCAGATCTTTGAATTCACTTCTCACTTAAATATGACTTAACTATCTCACACTAATCTTTTTATTTACGCACTATTACACTGTATCTGATCTTAATTACCTAGGCCTTTATTGAAGCTAAAACTTGCTCTCTGTTCATATTTGTTGCTTGCCCGAAGTCTGGTTGCTTTGATTAAAAAACACAACAACACCAGTGTTTGAACAAAGCTATATCTTCATCGAAAACATCATATTTTCCATGTTTAGGCCAATATGGTTAGCACTAAACATTGCAAATGTATGCTATCATTTCAAGTACTATATAGCTTCTTCTTCTTGTATTTACCTTGTAAATATACTTTCAATAATGTATTATTCATAACTGCATTTTATACCATTTTGCAGCTGCGCAGAATTTTCTTCTCTACCTGAAATAGCGTTCAATCACGTGGCGGCATAACAGTCACCCAGATACACGCTGTTCACTGGTTGACCATAACTCTCAGCAGGAAACAGAACGAAGTTTGGGTTGTAGCTCAACTTTGATGGTGACCTTAGTAAACGGTTTACAATCTAACATTTATACAAACCTGTTCTTATTGCTTGTACAATAATTGAACAATTTAAACTTTTGAAAAAGTATTAATTTATGATACTTCAGGATTGTACTTTATAACATTACTGATCGTGCCTGCAAAAATGGCATTCATTTCTTGTAAACTTACCCGTTTATACGAAATACAAATTATTATTATTTGTAAAAAAATTGTATTTGTAAAATCTCAGCGAGATTGAAATGAGTAATTCCAACGTTTCGTTCGGCAATCTCGTCCGAACTTCTTCAGGGAAATTAAGCGAAATTAACCTAACAGAGGTTTATATATAAAAGGAATATCTCTTGTTTTTAAAAACTCTGTCCAATCATGAGTCCTGAAACAGGTTTCAACATGTATAATAAACAAAATTGTACGAGTTGTGATCAAAATTTGACCTCAGACTTACAAATATTGATCTACCTTTGTTAAACACTTTAAACACAGTGTGTATGTGTGTGTGTGCGGATAAACAGTTGTAAAACGAAGTCTTAACGTCTTCATAGGAAGATATAGACAGTCGGGAACTTTGACCAACTATTATTAGTTAGTGATACATATCCATTATTCTTTATTAATCAGGATTTCCTATGCATCAGCTAACATCACACCTTCATGTCTGTTCACACTGTGAGTATCCAGAATTTTATGATTAGACATATTTTCGAAATTATGGTGTTTAGGACTAGAGTTTAGCTGAAGCACCCTGTCGAACTTATTGCTTTGTCTTCTTTTTGAAGATTGAGCTGTTTTATTCGACTTACTGGAGTTGTCAGGTAACTCGATAGCTACGGATTTAGGATACGCATTCTGTTGCAGATAACGGAGAGTGAAAACACGATGATTCTGGCAATTACAGTTTCTTTGTTAATTTAATGCGACTGCAAAATAATTCAAACGAACTGTCGTCAAGATTTGACACCATGTACATAGAAATTACTGCAAAATTCAGAAATAACACATATAAAGAGTTAATTTCTCAGTCCTTATGGTGTTAATCTAATGTTTTCTCTAGTTAGTTTCCAATTCTTGTTCTTCGACACACGTACATTCAGCGTAATGTGATATAGGCAAATGTGTATACGTAACGCTCTGAATTTTAATCAACCAAAATAATTTTTTTAATAAAAGTAAATAAGTTGTTTCTTAATAACTAATTGAGATTCCTCTGCCTCTCTCTGCTGGGTAAGCCTTACTCATTGCATTCAGGAGGTAAGGGTATCTCTCACAAAGCCGAAAGGGTGAATACGAACATCTGGCGGTTACAACCGTCCTGATGGAGATCCAGGTCTACCTAAGGGAGTTGGAAAACCCTGATTCCAAATCTATGGTTTTATATAGGCTCCAGAATCCGAAAGGAGTGAATGGCATATGAACTTGTCTTGGTTACCGGTAACCATGAGAACGTAGCTCCTATCGCCGTTCTACTGCTCTACCGCTCGAGAGGAGGAGGTTCCTTGAGACAACTGCCTGCTTCGGTCTGTGCAGCGTCCCATACGTCGCAAAAACTATAAGATGTTGTGTGGTGTATCTCTTGGTGCCCATACTATACCAAGTTTATGTTTTAATAGATAAATAATAACTTGGGTCATTGGATTACGTCGCTGACTCCCAGCTAATGGGTTACGGATTCGAATCTCACTGGACCTACTAAGGTTTGAACAGCCAGGTAGTATCAACAGCCGTCACACATTAGGTGTGCCCAATTACCAACTGTATGGATAATTTTCATGATAATACATTAAGTGAAATGTGACTTTTAGGCAAGTCAGTGTTTCAACGTGTACTAATTCCCCAAGAGGTAGTTTTAAGTCCGAACTCAAAGTGATATCAGCTAGAGAACCATTGGATATCAGGGAGTATAGACCAGCTTCTTCGGCTGTACGCAATCAGTAGAAACCGAACCCAGGACTTTACGGCTACACGTCAAGCTCGTAGACCATTTGGTGGCTGGGACTCGATTCATCAATGGCCTGTTCACGAATTCTAATATCTACCAATCAGTAATTTTAGCGCTACCACCAGTCATTGCCGACGGCGTGTATTTGTTCTCACTCCCGACTACATGAACCCTACTGGTCACAACTTCTCCTTAGAATTCCAGGTAACTTCTTCCTGTAACCAGTCACTAGCGAGCATCAGATTAATTTTCAATCAATCCAGGATCAAACTTGATGCGCTTATTCCATTTGATAAGTGACTTATAGAATAATTGCAATAAAAATCACTTTATGATACTTAGTTTATCTATTAAATTTTCTTCTAACTGAACTGTCAACTTGATATATATAATCGAAATTTTCAAAATAATTTCATTCAGAAGGCATTAAGAGCTTCATTTAAGTAAGAGAGAAATCCGAAGACTGTATCAGATAACCAGATCGATATCCGGGAAAATGAAACCAATAGAAGATAGTGAAAGAAACATAATGACCAAACAGGTGAAAGTGTGGTGGCCGGAAAATATTAAATTATATACGTTCATCGTAAAATAGTAAAAACAATGAATTCACAGAAAATCATGGTTGTTACTTGAGATTGAATAAGGACGCCACCTGGTTCCGCGCACAATACAAATGACACTTCTTCCTTCTCAAGCTTCTCGCATTCCACATTTGTCACTAAACTCTGGCTTGTACCGAATCCGTACATCCACATTCGGAGCCTTTGTTCGAATCTGGTTTTCTCTCCACAAGTCCCCTCCGACCGTTGGCATCTCTTACGTGTAGTGAGCATCTGTATGCCCCAAGAAAAGGACTACTTCATCCCTACAATTCTAGGCGTCTATATTTCAAATAACTGTGTTTCATGTGTATATTAATTTATGTGGACTGAATTCCTTTCTACATACACACATGTTTGTATTTGTTCTGTTCTTTTCTACGCGTAAAAACGAACTTAGCCGTTTAGTCAAGAACAAAAGAAACGAAACGATGAGGTGATCATTTCAAAAAGAACTCTACCAGTGAATATCAACCCTGCGACAAAAGCAAAATTCTTGAAAGTGGGGAAACCATCAGCAGGATCAGGTGGAATCCTTCCAGGATTATTAAAAACAGACCGTGGACTTCAACAGGTATCTTCACATCCCTATTGCACAAGGTTTCGAAGAAAAGCAAAGGCGTCTGTCGATTGGAAATTATATTCAGCTGAAATATTACCACCACTCTAAGATTTCATTTCGACTTAGCACATATACCAATATGATTGAATGCCAGCCATCTGGAAGCACCAGTGAACAGTGTAAACATATTTTCAAAAGTTGAAAATTCTGTAGATTTTCAAACGACTCAATATTGGTTTCTTGCTTAATTTGAAAAAATAAATAAAAAAATACTAAAATGAGCTTATTTTTTGCGAGGCAATTGTGAGATGAAAAGGTTAACTTCCTTTCTTTTGTAACACCAATATCACATAACCTACAATTCATTTATCATAATTTCCTTATTTTCTTCCTAACTTCAAGACGGAAGGATTAAGTTGAATTTTCAACTTATAATCAAATATATTTTCGAAAGAAAGGAAGCATTATTTGACCTTAACTACTTTTATTAACTGGAAGATAAAATAAGTAAAATTTTATGAGGAAAATTCAAAAGAAACATCATAAGCAGAGATGTACAGTGTAGAACTTGGACACTGTGGTAGAATGTAATTCCACATAAGTTTATTTGACATAACATACAGCGATACAGTATTAACAGTTGGATAACGTTTCGAGCACCCTTTATTTCTTATAATCATATTAACCAATAGTTTTTAGTTTCTCGAAGACCCCAACTAGGCAGTCCACATCTGCCTATATATGACTGAAGCCAACTGTGAGAGTCTTTGTGGATTGATGCCATGCTTTGTCATAACCATCTCTAATTCTTTTCCAACCTAATCTTATATCAGCCAAGTCATTGATTGTTAGAATATAACTCTACGCACTGAATATCAGTGGATCAGCTTAGGGAATGGAAATGCAGATACCCGATTTTCAAGCAATGAGTCGTAATCATACACTAAACTCTATCTTCTCGTATATGAATAGTTAGAAAATGTCCTTAGCTGTTGTACAACAGTTATAGCTCATTATCTAGTGCAAAAGAAGCACATAGTTGTTTAAGTTCTACTGAAATTCCCTGAAACTCATGGAAAACATCAAAAAATTAGCTACCTTCGATCATAGGTGCGTGCGTTCTATCTCCTGTGTGAAGTAGTATAATAAGGTGAGCAATATTGAGGCTAGGCGTCGAGTGCTAGGTCAGAAGGGGAAATCAATCGATGAGGCTGTGAAATCACATCGACTAAGATGGTTAGGACATGTGTTACGTATGCCTAGTCATCGCCTTCCTCAACGAGCAATGTTAGCTGATATAGGGTCAGGCTGAAAAAAAGCTAGCGGAGGTCAAACCAAAACTTGGCTTCATCAGTCAGTGAAATACACAACAGTTAGTTGAAGCCAAGTAGGAAGATGTAGACTTCTTGGTTGGGGTCCTCGGGACGGTAAAAATCAATGGCTGGAGACAACTGGTGACATGGCTCAAAATCGTTCTCAATGGCCGGCACAGATACATCCACTCCTTGTGACTTATAATTTCCAACAAAACTATATTGTTCTTCGTTATTACTATTCCTTTTGTCTCATATACCTGTCTACTGTCTCTATTTTGCATTTCTTCTAACTTTCTTCTCATGCTTTGTGTGCTACATGGAGTGTGGCGACTCGAATTGCTGCACATCGGTGCAAAGTTCTATGTCGAAAACAGACAGAAACTCATTTTTGTATTCGAAAACCGGATGTTCATGTTTGCCTGAAGAATACCTCAGTGGTAATGTCTCTGACTGAAGGTTCGAACCCGTGAGTAGGTATCACAATTCCTACAAGGCTCCAGATAGGCTTTGCTAACGAATGCCTACAAGCACAAAATCTATGATTGCCTCTAATCATTTAACAGTTAAAACTGCCTGCAAATGAAACCATTTATAGACATATTATTTCATCATATCAGAAGCTTACAAGAAAGTTAATTTATATTTATTTCTATTCAGAAAAATTTCTTTTTAACAAATGCAAAATTTATGAAATTAAAATAAGGATAAAAATTGGAAAAGAAATGATAAAAGAAATTAAAGATAAAAACGAATAAATGAATAATAAATAACAGGGATGAGAAATTGAATTTGTTGATAAGCATGTTCAATATTCAATATGAGAGATATTGAAAGAAAAAATATTGAACGTTAGACATTTCGCTTTCGTCTAAACAAATTATCAACACCTGTAGTATTGATTACAAACGATTTTATTCAACACTGTAGAAATTATAAGTAACTCCAACAGTATTACACCGGTGATGAGCAAAAAGAAAATGAATCATGAAAAAGAAAAAAGGTCAATAAAATGAGGGCATGTAATTAATAAACAGTACAGGAAGAAGATACATATATATATACAAACATAGATCATAAGTGTGCTGATGAGTTTATCTGATCATTGAATAATGCCTGGAAATCACCTTCATAAAGATCACAAGCAGAATTTTCTTCATTATCTTTAGCGTGAATATCTGCACCATACTTTAATAAGACTTTGATAACTTCATCATGACCACAGGAACAAGCTGTAGGTAAGAATATACATATATAATACAATATAAATTTAACTTTATTCACTCTCCTTTCTTACTTCAGCAGCAGAAATTTGCTTTAATTAACAAATAGAATACATTACAGGATAAAATAAAAGTACTACTTTTTTTATTGTGAATCTGTAAAAATATATCATGAATTAATTCAAGCAGTTATTGGGAACATTTAGTTTCTTGATACATAGGTTGTACAGAAAGGCGATTTCATGATATTAGACGGTTGGAGGCAATCGGCCACAGGAAGCTTTGCTTGACCTAAGTTTTGTGCTAGTTGGCACTCACCAGTCAGAAAGGCGTATCTGCAACCGTCTTGAAGGAACTCATGTCCCAACCCTCTGAGAATCGAACCCGCGTCCCCCAGTGAGAACTGCAGTCAGAGACGTTACCACTGAATTATTCGGGCTCACGATTGACCTCTTGTAGGACTATATTGGATATTAGTTAGTAACTACTGCGATGTGTCTAATCCTGTGTTTGGTGCAGACTGAATTGTATCAGTCAGGTTTGCAATGTGGTCACCATTTTAGGTAACTCGCCAACACAGTACACATTGATTAATTAGTTTAAGGAGATTATCCGCTAGGATGATGGAAAATTTACCAAAATGGTAGAAAACAAATGAAGTCAAAGTGCCAAAAAGTTCAATAACAAAGCATCGTGTGGATTGCTGATATGATATTGATGGCGTTAGATCATTCACTGTTGTCGGTAGAAAAAACAGATAGGCAAAATGCTTGCAACTGCAGAGGTTTGTGCAATTAGAATTTATAAACCAGGTCTCTGTGTACAAAGGTAAATGGTGGTCACTCTGAATCTATCATGGTAATACGTTTTACTTATGAACTGTTATTACTATTATTATTCTTTTATTTTACTCTGCCCCTTAGTATTGCTATTCCCTATTCATTTGAAAATATTTTTTATCATTAGCATTATCTCAACCCGTTTTAACACTAGTATTATTATTGTTAATACTATTGGCATTACTATTATTTTCAGTATTATCAAGTTCACAATTTTTGGCATATTCAAGTCCTTTCATTCACTAGTGACTAATTATTTATTGAACCGTAATGCATCTTATTTTAATTTTATATCCCTGTATATAGATCCATCCAACTAAAGAGTTCTACCGAAATTTGATGAATTCATTAAATCTTGCTATATTAACTGTTGATTCTTGTTTCAAGCAATTAATGTTATTATGATTTCCTTGGGTTCCGAGTGGAATATAAGGCTTCAACTGCGCATCTCCGCTTTACCTTGTTCTAAGGCAATCTGTTTTTAGATAGCTCCAAAGCTGCCCAACAGCTTTTATTTCCACTCAACACGATCTCTACTATGTTCAACTCGTTGTTCCCTCTTTTCGGGTTCCACTTCAGGCCACCGTCTGGCGAGTGATTTCACTCAATAGTCTCCCAGTTGTATGTTCAGTCCACTCACATTTCTTTCTGCATATTTGTTGAGCGATAACCTCTTGGTTGGTTCGTTGCTTGCCAGAGTTCATCTGACAAGTTCGTCTTATCTTTGGTATCTGGCGAAGGATGCAACAGTTGATGAAGATCAGAAACCTGTTAGAAATACTTTTCCTGATGCGAGTGCCAAGTTTATGAACAATATATAGGCACTAATTTGACATCAGTGTTATGAATTCAAATCTTGTTCCTTATGTTGACTGCAGGAGATTTTCACACTGATTTCAAATCCTGATCGGCCTTGACATCTTTATCTCTATGGCCTGTAGTTGATACGATGCTAATTAGATAATGATTTATGCTTTTTATTGGTTGTTAACTAGGTATCTTCATCACCTCTGTCTTCTCCATGTTCACTTGAAGTCCTGTCTTCGCTTTCTGCTTCTTTTGCCAACTTGTTATTATGCACCAATATAAACAACAACTACCTCTTTCCTATCTTAACTAATTCTAGTGGGAGATAAAATCCCATATTAGTCTGGTATTACTTGATAGATGATTTTGCTAACATACGACTTTTTTGATGGTATTAGATAGTTGGCCCGACCGAAAGCTGCTACCTTGACGTGGTGGTCGGGCTTGAACACCGCAATGATCTATTCAAGCTATACTGGCTGAGACTTATGTCTCTTGAGGTCTACCATGCCAGGCAGGTTGTTTGGATAGCGGTTAAACAAAAAGCAGCTACCCAATCCAACATCATGTCCAATACAAAATCACAAAATTTCATGCCGGATCGGCCGTGGCCCGGATTAACAACGACCGCGCTTCCTGCTGCCGTGTCACAGGGCAGGAGTGATAAATCTGCTACTGAGACACACCAAACAAAAAGAACAAACAAAAACAGGCCGCGTGTGACCGGCCTCAAGCAGTTGTCCCCTGGGCTCTGCGGTCACGCAACCAACTTCCACGGTGTGGGCAGCCGGGAAGTAACAATCGCCCTCACAATCCGAAATGCACACGAAACCTCTCTATTACTCACTCATCTTTGTCTTCATCTTCATCTCTATCATCTTGCCTTCCTTCCACTGATGCAACTCCTCGACTTGATAGCTCTCCACTTCCTCTCCACTCTGCGTCCACTAAAAACGATGGAAGCCAAAAAACCACCACCGACAGCCTCTTAAAGCCGCGCCACCAATTTCATATAGGAGCTCTTAATGTTAGGACACTTTGCCAAATAGGACAACAAGCATCACTAGCCAAGACCCTGGCATCACGAGCCATTGATGTATGCTGTGTTTCAGAAACACGCATACAAGACCCAAGTGTGGTTATTCACCTAACCCCACCTGGCCAACAGGTTGAATCTGCAAAATTCACCTTGAGGGTGTCAGGAGATGCCACAGCTAGTTCACGAGGATTAGCTGGCGTAGGGATAGCTTTGAGTACTAGGGCAGAAAAGACATTGCTTGACTGGATCCCGGTAGATAGCCGAATGTGTGCTGTCCGCCTGAACGGATCAGTAAGAAGGAGGAAGGACTGCACTACTCGCCGATGCCTTTTCGTAATCTCCGCCTACGCCCCCACTGACTGCAGTTCAGATGAAACGAAGGATGAGTTCTACCAAAAGCTGTCTAGTTTGGTGAGAAAGGCTAAACGCTCAGACATAGTCGTTCTAGCTGGTGACTTTAACGCTCAAGTAGGGAAATTGTGTCAATCTGAGAAGGATGTCGGTGGCACCTATGGAGTCCGTGCCAGCGAACCGACAACGGTGACCGTCTCCTACAGTTCTGCTCTGATAATCATTTGTTTCTTGTAAGCACTAACTTCAAACACAAGGAGAGACACTGTTTGACTTGGAGACCCCCTTCATCAAACCAACGCTGGACACAAATAGACCACATAGCAATAAGCTATCGTTGGCGTGGGTCGGTAGGAGATTGTCGTAGATACCGACCATGCACTGGTCCGCGCTCGGGTGTGCTTACGACTGAACGGACGTAGGAAACAGCTGGCGGTAAAACCATCACGTCCCCAGCTCGATCAGGAAACTAAATCCGTATTTGAGGAAGAACTAGCTAAACACATATCTGTGTTCGACAGCTGTGCTCACCCTGAAGAAGCTTGGAAAAATATCCAGGCAGCCATAGATACAGCTGTAAAAGCTGTGAATAAGGTAAACCCAAAGGTGAGTAAAAACCACTGGATCTCCACCGCCTCATCCGAACTGATAGATGCTAGAAGACTTATTCCGGCGAGCTCCGAATTCAATGAGGAGCGAAAGCTGCACAAGAGGAAACTTACGAAAAGTCTCCGCAAGGACCGTGAACAGTGGTGGGCGACAAAAGCCAAAGAGATGGAGAAAGCTTCGAGGATAGGCAACACCAGGCAACTCTTTGGACTCATCAGGGAAACGGGTGGGAGAAGACAAATCATTAGTGAGACAATCTCGGAAAAAAATGGCACTATAATTAGCTCCAGGATAGACGACTGGATCGTTGGAAAGAGCATTATGAGGAGCAGTTTAATTTGCCCACAGCCACGCTCAACCTTCCGAGCATCCAACACCTCCCTGAATGGGATATAGACACAGGTCCTCCGTCACTAACTGAGGTTACTAAAGCTGTCACCAATCTGAAACTAGGCAAAGCAGCGGGACCTGATGGAATGACTCCAGAGGTATTTAAGTACGGTGGAGACAGCTTACTGTCCGGATTAACTGAGGTACTAGGCAGCGTCTGGGAATCAGAAGAAGTCCCATCGGGTTGGTGTAAGTCACTGATTATCCCCATATACAAGAAGGGAGACAAGTCTTCCTGTGATAATCACAGAGGGATTAGCTTGACTAATATAGTATCTAAAGTCTTAGGCTCAATAATCATGCGTAGACTGAGTGGTGCTCGGGAAGCACAAACACGAGAGAGCCAGGCAGGCTTTAGACCAGGAAGAGGGTGTATTGATCATATCTTCACCCTCCGACAGATTCTAGAACATAGGCATTCCTACCGGCGTCCAACAGTCATTATATTTCTTGACCTAAAGGCAGCATTCGACTCTGTCGATCGGGAAGTTCTCTGGAGATGCTTGGCTGTAAAGGGAATTCCGAGAAAATATATTGCACTGATTAAGGCACTCTACTCGTACTCATACAGCCAGGTGAGGGCTTACGGCGAGCTGTCATCTGAACTGATGACGACCAGTGGTGTCCGTCAAGGATGCCCATTATCTCCTTTTCTATTCAACTTCATCATAGATGTGTTAATGGACTTAACCCTAGGTGACTTCAGCGACTCAGGGATTGACTTGCTACCGGGGAATAATCTCGTTGACTTGGAATATGCAGACGATATAGTCCTTCTAGGCGAAGACGCTGACGAAATGCAGAGTCTTCTAAACACCTTGAGCCGCAATCTACGAATGTTTGGCATGCGATTCGCTCCCGCCAAATGCAAGATGATGTTACAGGACTGGACTACATCGACGCCTAGTTTAAAAATAGGAAGTGAAGTGGTAGAGCACGTTGACCGCTTCACTTATTTGGGAAGTACCATCAGCCAACCCCAACGGGCTGATCTCTGACGAAATCTCAGCACGAATACAAGGGGCTCGTTTCGCATTTGTTAGTTTACGCCGACTCTGGCGTAGACGAGATGTTCGACTATCGACCAAAGGGCGGGTGTACTGCTCATCAGTCCGCTCCGTCCTCCTTTATGGTTGTGAGACCTGGCCACTGAGAGTGGAAGACATGAAAAGACTAGCTGTCTTTGATCATAGGTGCCTGCGTTCTATTTCCCGTGTAAAGTGGCATAATAAGGTGAGCAACATGGAGGTTAGGCGTAGAGTTCTAGGTAAACAGGGGAAATCAATCGACGAAGTCGTGAAGCTACAAAGACTGAGATGGTTAGGACATGTGTTACGTATGCCAAGCCATCGCCTCCCTCGACGAGCAATGTTAGCGGATATAGGGTCAGGCTGGAAAAAAGCTAGCGGCGGTCAAACAAAAACTTGGCATCAGTCAATGAAATCCACAACAGTTGGTCTAAGCCACGTAGGAAGGTGTAGACTTCCAGGCTGGGGTCCTCGGGACGGTAAAAATCTATGGTTGGAAACAATTGGTGACATGGCTCAAAATCGTTCTCAGTGGCGCAGATGCATCCACTCCTTGTGACTTATGATCTCCAATGAAACTGTTTTGTTCTTCTTTATTACTCCTTTGTCTCACACCTCTGCTCACTGTTTCTATTATGCTTTTCTTGTACTTTCTTCTCTTGCTTCGCGTGCTACACGGAGTGTGGCGACTTGAACTTCCGCACATTTGTGCAAAGTTCTATGTCGAAAACAGATAGACAGACAGATTAGATAGTTGGAGGCAATCTGCTACAGGAAGCGCTGAAGATGTCACCCAGTAGGGTGACGAAAGCTTCGCAAATTAACCATCCAGCTCAGAGAACACAACCACATCAAAACAGGAAGCCTTGCTTAACCTAGGTTTCATGCTAGTTGGCACTCACCAGTCAGTAAGGACTATATCTGCAACCTTGCAGGAACTCATTTCCTACCCCTCTGAGATTCGAACCCGTGTCACCCAGTGAGAACTGCAGTCAGAGATGTTAACACTGAGGTATTCGGGCTCGCGATTGACCTCCTATAGGATTGTAGTGGGTACTTTGATTGGACACTAGCAACTACTGTCCAGTGAAAATATACAATTTTTTGTTTACCAATCAGCTTTGGGACCAGATTTGTTTTTCAACACACTCTAATTCTTCATTTTGATTTATCTTTTACGGATAGCTGCTGTTTATTTTTTTTATCACATATCTGGAAACAGGTGTGGAATCACTCTTCCTTCTTCTGCTTCTTTTATAAATGTGTTTCACATTAATTTGGAGAATACTACATTAGTTATTCACCTGTCGTCTGTCAATTAAGCTCTTAGTATTACTAACTTTTTCTTCTTATATTATTTGACTGTTATCACTGTGAGGAACATATGAAGGATTGTCTAGTTTATTTCATGAAGGACAACCAGTGAGTTATCCACCATTGAAATTCGCAGGCTCATTCATATTTAGCCACAAACCATCGAAATTGACTAGCTTGTGGAAGTCTTCTGAAGACTTGCACCACAAATCCTCAGTGACTGGGTGACTGATATCTGGGAAGAAGGTCTCTTCTGGCCACATAGTACCAAGAATCGGAGAGCCAGTACGACTGTCACTGATCGAAACGCCTAGTTTCATACCTTTACTGTAGGGCAAATAGTATTCATGACCCTTCGCGCTGACAGCCGGATCTATAACTAACACAGCTCTCATTTTGTACTTGTGGTGTAGAATATCCATCGCAAAATCACTCATCTCACCGAACCACTTACTGTCTAATGACTAGAACCTGTATGCATCCATGTAGTCAATATCAAACCATTGAGCGTCTACGGCGATCCCTACATCTAGATTCCGTTTCAGTTTCTTCATTCCATATCTACAAAGATGAAATCCTAGTGGCCGACATGGAGGTATCGATGGATGTCCGATAATAGCATAATATTGATACAATACATCCAGTGGTTTTGGTCCAGTGTAGATGAAGAAATCTAACATGTCACAGATCATCTTATGTGTGACAGCTGGTTTATACACTTTCTCTGTATGTATGTATCCTGCTTAAAACTTGGACTACTAAAAACCTCTATCATTTTATTGCATTTTATTCCCCGCATTCATTTTGTTTAAATTTATAAGAATATGACGTCTAATGGTATTATTTACTTTCGCGAGTATTTAAAATGCTTACAGTCTGCTGATTCACAAGTTTCTATTAAACTTGAGAAAAATCCCAATCGTGGATGACAACGTACCCTAATACAAGAGATAACTGCCACTCTCCCTAGGAAATAACACTAACTACACATAGTCTTTAATTATTAAGTTATGTCTTTGAGTGGCAAGATGTACTGGTATACTTTTTTAACTGGCTTTTAACCGAATACTGTGGATTCCTCGAAGAAGACAAAGAATAATTATTCATAAGAGATTGGTTCGCACTTCATTTTAGACAACAGTGAGTACGCAATCTACTATCAATTACTATTTTACTTGATGATGCCGGATGAAGAGGAAATATTATGCACTAAACCTCTGTTGAGAATTATTTACGTTTTATAACCATCATCCAGAATAAGGCTGTTATTACTATTACTGTGAGGAATAGAAATGATGAATTAGAGTCATAAATGATGCACCTCAGAAGTACACAGTCACCAGGAAACATAATCTGACAATTATAACTGTTTCACTGTATGATGATAAATCAAATAGAATGGAATTAAACACCTTTTGTAACTAAGTGATAATCTTTTGAAATAAAGGAGAAGATTTGTAGCTCAGGTGGATGATTTGAACTGGTTGTGTTCTTTAAGCTGGTTGATTTAATTGAGAAGCTCTCGTCGTCCTTCCAGACAACATCTTCAGTACAGGTTTTAGTATAAAATAATAAAAATAAATAATGAGCTGAAATCAGTTAGAGGAGCATTGGAAAAGTTGCAGGGAGTACTGGACTACTGTTTCGTCTTAGCCCTTTGGTACTCTTCGTCGGCACGCATCCACCGCCAAGGTTCGAACCCAGGACCTTCTGGTCACAAGACTAGCGAGCTCATAGACCAATAAGCCACTGGGACACGGTCCAATGGCCAGCCCATGAATTCTAACTTCTGCCAAGTCATGACACAGATCAACCACTTCACAATGTCTTCCTCAATGAGTTACTGCCTCTTCTTCAACCTATCGTAGCCTATTGGTTGCGGCTTCCCACTAGAACCCCAGGTCAACTGCCTGAACAGGGCCAGTAGCTAGTGAGCATCAGATTAGTTTTTAACTGATGCCAGCTCATGATGAAATCCTCCAACCAATCAAACAAAAATCTCTACAAAACCAATAATTGAAAATATAAATAATTTAAATACATTCATTTTATTATATATATCCAAACCAAGTTCACTTTTAACGGTTTGAAAAAATTTGGGCATTGGGTATATGATATTCATTATAATAGAGGTTTTTTGTATTTCCCAATGAATGAAAAAACAAAACGAGATTGTTTTTACTGACGTTTCGCTATTTAATGCTAATAGCTTTCTCAAAGTATTATTAAACCGGAATTTACAAAATCTCAGCATATATATAACAAAGAATTAGGGGGTGAGAAAAATATAGACTTAGTTCAACTTAAAAGGACATATTGAAAGTCAAAATAACAATGAAGATCGTTCAAACCAAATATCAAAGGTAATAGTATATCTGTTATTATATCAAAATAAAGTTTACTAACTTGATCATCGTTCGTTACTCTGGGGTTATTTTTGGTTGTCAAGTTCGAGAATAGGTAAAGGTAACCAAACTAAGTGTAGAATGTGAAATACTTGATTATCGTTCGTCAGTATGAGGTCATTTTGGTTGTCATGTTGGGGAGTAGGTAAAGGTAACTAAACTAAGTGTAGGCTGTGAAATACTTGATCATCATTCATCAGTCTGGGTCGTTTTTTGTTGTCAAGTTAGCGAATTGGTAAAGATAGTAAAACCAAGTGTAGATTGTTGGATTTTGTCAGTGTGTAGAATTATGAAAGTAGTGTGCGTTTACATAGTGAACTTGCTCACCACATTTGCGTTGATTTTGCCACTTCATGGGGGAGGGTGTTGTAGCCAGGTTAGATTCTGTTTCAGTCCATCATTCCTATTCAGGCAATTTGGATTCCACTTGATATGAAGTGCTTCTGATATTAGACGTTCTTTGTGGTTTCTGAAGTTTTTCTGGATTATTTCAATATTATCAAAATCAATTTTGTGGCCTGATTCTATAGCATGTAGACCTATGGCTGATGATTTTTGAAGTTTTTCCAGTTCAACTGGATTTCTTGGTGGTCGAAGAGAAGCTCTACGGTGTTCATTTCTTCTGATTTTGATTTCTCGAGATGTTTGTCCGATGTAGATCGCATCACATTCCGAGCATTTTATTTTGTAGACACAATTAGATAGAGAATCTTTCGGGATTTGGTCTTTTATATGGACAAGGTTGTTTTGAAGTGTGTCCGATGTTTTGAAGAAAACTCTAATGTCGAGTTGATTAAGTACTCTTCTGATATCGTCTGATGTCTCTGCTCTATATGGAATGACGACTGTTGAAGTCCATGTTTTCGGAATGCATTTTCGGCCATACTTAATGTTTGTGTTGATTTTGTTGATGAAGTTCGTTGGGTAGTTGTTTTGCTTGAGAGTTTTAGTGATGTTTGAAATTTCTTCTTCTTTTTCTCGCTCATCTGTTATCAGGGAGTGTGCTCGTCTAAGAAGACTTGAAACAACTGAAATCTTTGCGCTGATGGGGTGTGATGATTTGAAGTCTAAATATTTATTGGAGTGGGTTTTCTTCCTGAATATGGATATACTAAAATGTCCGTTTTCTTTTCTCTTAACTAGGCAGTCTAGAAATGGAAGTTCACCGATGTCTGATTCTGCCTCCGAAGTGAACTGGATTTTGGGAGATACACAGTTTATTTTCTCCAGGAATGAATTGTGTAGATCCCGTTTTAGTACTACAAAAGTATCATCCACATATCTTAACCATATTTTAGGAGTGAGTATGTTTGAAAAGATATTATTTTCGAATTTATTCATGTAAAGATCGGCGACTATTAGGGAGACTGGTGAACCCATAGCAACACCATTTGTCTGTCTATATAAACTCCCTTTGAATGTAAAATAATTACTTTCCAGACAGAATTTTAAGCTCTTAATTATTTCACTGGTGTCCAGTGGACATCTTTGTGATAGCGTTATATCTGATTCTAGTAGACTGGAAATGATGTCAAGACTTTCGGTAATAGGGATGCTAGTATATAGCGAGTTAATATCATAGCTTACCATAATGTCTTCTTTATCAATTTCTCGGTGTTCTATTTGGGATTTGAAATCATATGAATTTTTTACAATATTTTGAGTGTCCTTTTGTAGTGGTTGTAGTATCGAGAGTAAGTATTTAGAAAGGTTGTATGTTGGTGAGTTGGTGAAATCTATCACTGGTCTTAGTGGAACTGTGGGTTTATGTATCTTTGGTTGACCGTAGAATCTTGAAGGTATATAAGATTTTGGTTTTAGTGTAAACCAGAGCGAATTTCCAATTTTGGGTTTCATTTCTTGAAGTAGTCTGTTTGTATTTAGTTTCATTTTGTTGAATTCGGCGGATTTCTTCTTCTCTTCAATGAGTAAGTATGGTCCTTCAGATAGGTGTTCAATCGCTTTCTTTTCATAATCCGTTCTGTTCATTATCACAGTGACGTTCCCCTTGTCGGCTTTCGTTATGACAAATCACATTCATTTTATGCTATAACCTGCACTGAAGATGTTGTCTAGAAGGACGATGAAAGTTTCACAATTAAATCAACCAGCTCAGAGAACACAACTAATCCAATAAGTGATAGTCTTACATTAACAATAAACAAAATTTGTACGATGATGTACCAAAAGTGAAAATTAATATACTAAATGAACATATGGGATTCTAAAAGCTGTCACTGCTGAAATCAAAAGTTCTGTTTATATTGGCTTCACTAAATAAATAAAGATTTCCATTGATCCACAAAAACAAAAATAAAATGAAAAAATAAATAAAGGAAAAGGTGACATCTATCTTACCATAGTGAAGAGGTGTTTGACCTTCTGTATCTTTGACATTTACAATAGCATTATGCTTAAGTAATATAGAAACTAGATCACAGTATCCTCGATCAGATGCCCAATGAAGAGGTGTCATACCCTATGACATTCATTTTTTCAACATCAGAAAGAAAATTCAAAAAAAAGGAAAAATTGTAAACAATTAGCCATCTACAATACATATTCTATTAAAAGAAATAAAACGGCAATACTGAGGTTCTAAATAACTGCAACACACCTTGGATTGAAGCAGCTGAATACACAATGATTATTTAGTGAAGCTGCATTACAGCTAACAGGTTAATTGCTGATGAAAAGCATTACAAGGAACTTTAAGAAGGTCCATCCATAGGAAACCCACATGGAACGGCCAAATGACAAGCTTCTACAGCTGGGTACAAATCAGTAGGAAAAGAAACCTATTTAGATCTCCTGGCACTCGCGTCAGACGCATCTGCAGCTCTGATACCATGGGAAAAGAACTAAACTTCCTGAAAGAAATCTTCATACAAAACGGATATCCACCGATATTCATAGATGAAAACATCAAAGAGAAAGTCCAAAAGCAGTAGACGCCATCTGTGCCAAAAAGATACTTTATATGAACCTCGACTTCAAAGCATACCTACTTAGTGACGTCCTCAGAAGGAAAATTTCCACCTGTTTAAGAACTTTCCCTACGGCAACATTGAGAGTAGTGTTCTCCAGCCGCCCGCTGATCTGCAGAAGCCCAAAGGACAAGATCCCGCACCTGACCACTTCTATGTGTATATATCAGTTCAGCTGTCGCTGTGGAGCCAGGCACATCGGTCGTTCAACGCGCATCCTGTCAAAAAAGGTCACAGAACACTATCCAGCGTGGCTGCAGAAAGGAAGTAATGGCCGTATAAGGAGTGCAATAATCGTACATCTCATCAACACTGGTCATTCCATCTCAACAAACGCCTCCTTCAAAGTAATCTACAAAGTGAAGAACAACCTTCCAAAGACAGTACGATTCCGTCTTCTTTGCATTGCAGAAGCCCTAGCCATTCAGTTGGAGGAACCAGAACTGTGCATAAAGAAGAAAATTATCCAACCACTTCTACTCTCATAGTAATAACTCCGTTGACATTACAAGGATAATACTTATTACCGTTTATCACTGAGGTAAACATTTACGCTATGCACTATGACTTTTATTCTGAAATAAATACCTGAACAAATAACAGAATTTACACATTTCAACATTTGAGAATCCCGGATCAATGATGTAGCTACGCTTTTGAGAAATGCAAACATGAACACAAGTGTAGTTGCTCACTAAACCCCAATCTTTGAGTTATTGTGGTAACTATTTAGGGCAACTGCGGTCTGTACTACTGATAAGATTTGAGTAGTATATTGTATAACGCTTTGTGATTTTTCCCAGTTCATTCATATCCAAAGGTTAGGCCGCATTTACTGGCTGCAGCTGATGAGCGATAGCGTTAGAAACGCACTCCATTAAATTCAAACCTAACAGCTTGGTAATTCACGTAACAGATTTGTCAGAGTTACTGCCAAAAACAATGAATCATCATGAAGACTAAATCGTAGGCTCCTAAATTTCTGCAACACCATCTACGTGTCTGCTGGGCTGTCGAAATTTGAAACCAACGACTTGGTAACCTTCTCTTGCGACGTCTCTAGTTCATATCTACCCTAACTGCAGTAGAGAGCTTCGGTCCGATCTCTCAACAGAATCCCCACGATACCTAACTTCACCTTCTACTTCTGCATATCGATCAGATACGCATGTCTCCCTTTTCAAAAACTCGTGACCTCAGCGCCTTATTCTGTTAAAAAGGCAGCAACACCATTTGAGGTGAACAAGACAATTGAGACCACAAATAATATTGATTGTAAAATAAAAACAGTGCAAATTAAGAAAATCATGCTCTTAACATTAATCGCAAAATTCGACGATAATAACAATAAGAAGAATATCTTCCTTGTCTGTTTCTAATAGGATTTTTTTCAGTGTAATCAACCCACGCCTCTTCTTCATCCACTTTTCCACTGACAAGCAGAAAACCATTGTCTGTTCAAAGAAGTTACTCGATATACTACTGATGCCTACTTATTATAATTAGCACACACCATGAAAGTACCTGTACAACATTGAGCTCCTGGACAAGAAAATACAATTCTCATCACTGCATCACAGCAGAAGCTAACCTGTAGGCAACTCGAACGAGACAGTAAGCAACACTTACTATGTGCAGTATATTGACACAGTTAGTTACCTAAACTTTTGTAGATAAAGTGATATTTAAACCCGTAATCCATCGGTTGAACGTCGATTACCTACACCAGTTAACTGTAGCCCTAATAACCAAAACTTTAAAGAGTCGAGATGCATATCAGTGGAATTTTGTCAGTGGTTCAGTGTTAGAATGCTTGCCGACTATTCATATGGTCTGGATTCGATTCCCAGCCAACACACTCCAAAACCGCGCTTAGCTGGTAAACAAGCCCGGTAAAAGGTAAGATTGGGCGCAAGGCTACCAACCCTACGTGGTGAGAAAAACGTCAGTGCTGGTGACACTCAAAACATCAAGCTTGGAGATTTATGCACTACGCAGAATTCAAAGAAATGTAAGAAAAAGGAAAAACTACAACTTTAAAAAGACATCGATGTTATATTCCAACTATTTACAAAGACAATGTTTGAAGCAACTGTCTGTCTGTCTGTTTTCAACATAGAATTTTGCACCGATATGCAGAAGTCCAAGTCGCCACACTCCATGTAGCACACAAAGCATGAGAAGAAAGTTAGAAGAAATGCAAAATAGAGACAGTAGACAGGTATATGAGACAAAAGGAATAGTAATAACGAAGAACAATATAGTTTTGTTGGAAATTATAAGTCACAAGGAGTGGATGTATCTGTGCCGGCCATTGAGAACGATTTTGAGCCATGTCACCAGTTGTCTCCAGCCATTGATTTTTACCGTCCCGAGGACCCCAACCAAGAAGTCTACATCTTCCTACTTGGCTTCAACTAACTGTTGTGTATTTCACTGACTGATGAAGCCAAGTTTTGGTTTAACCGCCGCTAGCTGAAGTAACTGAAAACTAAAAGTGCTAATAGATTTGGATTAGAGTTTATGGCGAACTTCAAATCTAGAACTACTATGTTGAATGACATATTAAAATGACAGAGAAGCAAATCATCTATAATTTTAACAATTAGTAGCTCTATTTAGTTATACGCTTCTATGCAAATGTTTAAATACTACGTATCTTATTTGTTAAAAGTACAGTACATAGATTACTAACATTTATTGACAACAGTATTAAGATGCTAATGGTGACTGAACGTTGGTGATTATTCTAAAGTAAACAGAGATGAAGATGGATCCGGCACACATTGAGGAAACCGTCGAATGACAACGCGCGCCAGGCCATCGCTCCAGTGGAAGCTCAATGGGAAGCTACGAGTGGGTCGTGGTGCGAGGGTGACATGCAGGAGATCGTGTGAGGAAGAGATGAAAGATTAAGATCAAACGTGAATCCAGCTGAAGAGGATGGAAGAAAATAGAGCAAAGTGTAGATGTGTTGTTGAAGCCCTATGTTCAACTCGGAACCCAAGGGAATAATAATCGCAATAAACAGTTACTTCGTAAAACCGTTCTTTATGTGACTAGTGGAGCGCATAGGGTTTCATGCTTTTAAATTTCAGTAGAAGTGGCTTTATTTTACGCGGTTGGGTCGCCAGTCTCACATGGCTAACCTTCATTTTATTCCGGAGTTACTATCAACTAGTAGGTTAGGCGAGATTTAGGAATGTATCGATCGGCCCAGAATCGAATCTGGACGACATACGTGGTTGGTGAGCATACTACCGTTGAACGACAGATGAACAATACCAAGTATTGTGGAAACCTTTCTTCGTCTTACTCTTATTGTGAAGTATATGGCATATGCAGATGACTAACTAACTAACTGATTGATGACTGATTCTGTCTATGGGTTGAGAATACGTAAGGATGGAAACAAATATTTTCATAAATCATGTTCCAGTCAGTCAGTTTGTGTTATCAATTAAATTCGTATTCTATGACTATTTCACTTAGTGAACAAATGTTAATATTATTCCTAAGATTTATATGATACATTATCACGAAAACAAAAAACAAATTGAATTCGAACAAAATATAATTACACTCTCCCCCCCTTATTAGATAGAGTACCTTTTCAAAAAACAGAACCCTGATAAAGTAAGATATTTAAAAACAGACAGTGCAACAAATAATTAGACATAATACTTTATAAGAAAAATCCTACAACGAATTAGAATAGTTTGTAATGTTACTTAAGCATAGGCTTGGCTAAAATAAATAAAAACTATTTATTAATTATATATATACGGATGTAAATCGCAATTTACACAATCAGAGGTGAAATTTCACCAGTTTCCTTTGGGAAACTGAAAGTATTCAGACCAAAATATGCGATCTACCTGATACTGTGAATAGCGATCAAGACAGTAAGCATAAATGCATGACGGCATATGCTAGCCAGCCAGATCAAAATGATCTATACCGCGGATGGCCGTTTCGCTTATACGAGGCTGTGTTCATCACTGGTGCACTAAGTTTGAATCAGCTCAGAGGACCGGATCGGTTCAAACCACCCAGTTGAACGAACTGGTAATAACTTAAATCAGATCTGTCATTTGCAGTTTACACAATTCGAGGTGGAATTTCAAAAGTTCCATTTGACTGACTGATTCACAACATAGAACTTTGAACAGAAGTGCATCAGTTCAATTTGATACACTCGAGGAGCCCAACCAGTTAGTCTACACCTCCCTACGCGACTGAACCAAATTTACTGCCTCCAGGTTTTGGTATGACCTTCAGTCACTTTTTCCCAACCTAATTCACCGTCAGTTAACATTTCTCATCGAAGAAGTCGGTGGTTCTGGATGTGCATATGTGTCAAATCGATGTAGTTTCACAAGTTTATCGATTGACTTAACCTCTTCACCTAACACTACGCTTAGCTTCAGAATAGATATCCATTCACAGATTCATTCAGTGCCGGTCACAGATATTTATAATTGTTTCAAACTTGTGAATGATGGTCCATTTGCATTATCATTAGTCATACACAATATACAACTGAATAATACTCACCATATTAAACCACTTAACACGGGAGGTTGGACGCAAACATCTGTAGTCAAAGAGTAATTTCATTTAGAATAGATGTATAATAGAAAAATTTAATCTATGGAATGTCCAACTTACATTTTTATCTGTTGCATGAACTTCATCAGATTTAGACGACAGTAAACTATTGACACCTTCAATATCATTTTCTTTAATAAGATTGAAAATTGACTCATCACTATTAGATGTCATCGGTGGATCATTTGAATTTGGATCTAAATTAATCATTCGACTGACATATACAGATCTTTGTTTTGTATCCTACAATTAGAAAAAGAAGTTAATAATAATAATAATAATTTAATTAACAGAATATAATACTGTTGAATAATGATAAAGATAATAATAATAATAGATGAGATAGCCTAAATTGGTAAGACAATTATTGTTGAGTTATTATTATTGTATCCTTTAGTTCCTAGAGAAACATAGGGCTTCAGCTGCGCACCTCCATTGCCTTCGGTTTTTTGACAACTTTTTCACCCTGCTCCAGGTCTGTCCACATGCTTTCATCTCCTCCTCGCATGACCTCCTCCAAGTCACCCTCGCCTTTGGACGACCAACTCGCCGCCTCCCTTTCGGGTTCCACTCGAGCAATGGCTTGTCTAGTGATGTCACTTGATGGTTTCCTCAGCGTATGGCCAATCCATCTCCATTTCTTTCTGCCTATTTGTTTCACAATCGGTTCCTGATTGGTTCGCTCCCAGAGATCCCTGTTGCTGATCTTTTCTGGCCATCTGATCTTGAGTATTGAGCGAAGACAGCTGTTAATGAAGGTCTGAAGTTTGTTTGAGATGCTCTTTATGACTCGCCAAGTCTCTGATCCGTATAGTAGCACTGACTTCACATTGGAGTTGAAAATCCGGATCTTATTTTTGATGCTGAGTGCTGTTGACCTCCACACAGATTTGAGAGTAATGAAAGCTTGTCTTGCTTTTCCGATTCTGGCTTTGATATCCTCGTCAGTTCCGCCTGTAGTTGAGACGATGCTTCCCAGGTAGGTGAAGGAGGCTGTTTCTTTCAGGTTCTTCCCATTTATGCTGATTGTTGTCTGTTGTTGTTGTTGATGTTGGCTAGGAATCTTCATCACCTCTGTTTTATCTATGTTCACTTGAAGTCCTATCTTTGATGCTTCTTCTGCCAACTTGTTACTTTTCACTTGCATATCTTCCAGTTTGTGGGAAATCAGACATATATCATCGGCGAAATCCAGATCCTCCAAGTCTTTTGTGTCAGTCCATTTTATGCCTGTTCCCTCGTTGGTTGCCGTTGTCTGTCGCATTATCCAATCGATTGCAATCAGGAAGATCATTGGTGATAGTAGACAGCCTTGCCTCACTCCCGTCCTCACTTCGAAGGCTTCCGTAAGTTTCCCGTTGTGGATTACTTGGCATGCAGCATTGTCGTATAACTGTTGGATGAGATGTATAATTGTCGATGGGACCCCGTAGTAGCGAAGTAGTTGCCAAATGACCTCTCGATCGACGCTGTCGAAGGCCTTTTCAAAGTCGATGAAGTTGAGATAGAGAGGTGACTGCCATTCCAAGCTTTGTTCAATGATGATCCGTAGAGTGGCGATTTGATCAATACATGATTTGTTTCTCCTGAATCCGGCCTGTTCCGGACGAAGTTTTTCATCTAGGGCTTGTTTGATTCTCTCCAGGATGATGCGACTTAGTATCTTGCTTGGAATGGACAGAAGCATAATTCCACGCCAGTTTTTACATTGACTTAAGTCTCCTTTCTTTGGTAGTTTGAATAAGTATCCGTTCTTCCAATCCTCGGGTACTTTGCCCTCTTTCCACACCTTCTCCAGCAGTGGTGTCATCAAGTCCGCTGTTGTCTCTGGGTCTATTTTCAAAGCTTCTGCTGGGATTCCATCTGGTCCTGGTGCTTTCCCAGCTTTTAGCATCTTGATTGCATTCAGGACTTCTGATTTCGTCGGGGGGTCAGTGTTCACTGGTAGTTCTGCTTCCGTTGTTGGTATTGTTGGGCGTGTTGTAGGTGGCGGACGATTTAGAAGTCTTTTGAAGTGTTCAGCCCAGTGCTTTCTCTGTTCCACCTCTTTGGTGATTGACTTTCCATTGTCGTCCTTTATTGGCTTAATCTGTGTCGAACGTTTGCCCGAAAGGTGCCTAGTTGTTTGGTAGAGTGTGGCGAGGTCTCCTTTGCCTGCAGCTTGTTCTGCTTCGTTTGCCATGGTTTCATAATATTTTCTTTTGTCTTCCCTGGCACTCTTCTTCACTCTTTTGTTCAGTGTATTGTAGCTTGCATTCAGCTCCTGTTTTTGTTGCTCGTCAGTGCACTGGATAATCTTTTGTTTCACTGTCCTTCTCTCTTCTATTAGTTTCCAAGTGTCCGTAGTGAGCCACTGTTTGTCCTGTCTCTTTTTTCTGCCTAGAACTTCTATGCAGGTTTGACTCCACACCGTTTTCAAGTTGTTCCAGTGCTTTTCGAAGCCGACCTCTTCGCTAGTGTTGATTTGTCCCTCGGCTTTGTCCTTTATGCTTGCAATGAAGATGTCCTTTGTAGCCTGGTCCTTCAGCTTTTGAGTGTTGAACTTGGCTTGTGGTCTATCTGCAGCTCCTGTTTCCCTGAAAGCTTTTAATTTGATTTGGATTGTCCCTTGTACGAGATAGTGGTCTGAGCCAACGTCTGCTCCTCTTCTTGCTTTTGTGTCCAGTAGGCTGCGCCTCCACTTCCTTGAGATTGAGATGAAGTCGATTTGGTTTTTGGTTTGCCCGTCTGGTGAATACTGACTACTTATATGGAGTAGTGTTGATTCACGGAGATGACTGGTGACTGAATTTGAAGTGAAGAACCGAAATCATTTAAAATGACCACAGAAAAACAAGAAGCATTAAACAGTTTTTTATCTTATGTTTGAAACTCTTCAGCAGTGGACAGTTACGGCTGCACAAGCAACATAAATTAGAGTAATTACGCTTACAGGAAAGGATGACGCTAAAGCATAGGCCCCAATTTCGCCACTTTGAATGAACAAGTCTCATTAGTCTGCAGCAGTAAATGTGATTTGATAGACATATCCAGATAGCAGGCTTCATGGTTTAACAATATAAAATTGTATCTTAATTGTTACATGCTATTATGTATGGCTTAGTGAATCAGAAATACTTTGCTCCTACTTTTATCCTAGTGGACTTCATTCAAACTGGTGTATTTCAGGGGCATGTGCCTTGCCATCACTCTGCAAGAGGCCAGATTTTCATTCCATCGCTAAGTGGTAATCAAATAACCTATAAAAGAGTAATTATTCATATCACATTCAGCCTGGTGAACATTAAGCACCTATGGGATTAAAAACTTCAAAATAATGAATAATCTAAGTTTCTAGATAATTCAGATACAGGCAATCAACATGACTTTAACGACTTAAGACTGAACTAAAAGGCCATCATTTGAAAGTTTTTTCGAGAAAATATTTGATTCACTTTGTAACAGTTATTGGTATCAGATGTTATTTGAATTAAAGGGTCGGCATATCCAAAAGTTTTTAAATGTTCACCAAGAAGACAGTTGGAAAGCAGTTGTTTACCGAGTAGAATAAGCAGAATGTTGTAGAAATATCGATTGTAGATGAAAGGATAATCTGAATGACGTCAGTATTTTAACCACTGACTTCTGGATTACTAATCCATCGTACTCCTACGATGAATGACCTATGTGACTCATCGTTCACAAGATCAATATAACAGTCTGCAAACACAAGAATATCTTCGATAGTCTCACCATCAAGAATGATTGTGTGAAGCATTAAAAAAATAATAATAATCGAAGAGGCTTTTAGTAACCTACCAAAGTGTACAACGTTTAGCAACTATTTTAATATGATTACTATTGTTCGAAGATTATATCATATTCACACTATCTTATACGTTAATGAGAACAGTAGCTAACTAGTATGATAATTCTTCTAATGTATAAACTGAGACGTAAGTTCATAAACTGCTGAAGAGATAAAAATCAGTCCATCTACAGAATTAGAGTCATAAAGGAAATGCAAAGAAAGATTAATAAAGGAAATAAGTCCACATGATATTACATTCTGGGTTTTATTCTATAGATATGTTGTCCCACAACAGTTGAATTAAAAATTATTTTTTATTACTACCCTAAGTGGTACATGTTAAAACTTCTGAGAGATCTTTGGTCCTCTTGTACATAAAATTTGTGACGCTGTTAAGGGTTGGGCATACCCTACTTCAGTGCACACAGTCTTGGTCCACACCTGCAAAACCTGGCCCCTCCGAGCTGACGATGTTCGACAACTCTGCGCTATCGTTTATTGTTTTTTATCCCTAAAACTGGGTGGAAAAAGCGTATAGGTGGTCCGTCTATGATGTGGCACCATTGGAAGAGAGATATTTCTATTAAATTGGGATCCGTTGGTGCATCTCAACTGTCTAATTGTGGTCAAAGAGATAATTCAGATGTTATCAGTCACCCCGGAGAGTCATAATCAATGACGAGCATGCTGCAATTTCCTACATTCTTCCCTTTTTCAAGGTAACATGAACTTACGAATGATGAATGATCTTGACAAGTATGCTTTCTTCCTTGCTTTCTAGACGGTATCCCATATTTATTCTGTTTTTATTTTCCTTATATATTGTTGTTTAATTATTTTCATGTGGCACATGTCTTGGTGTCCAATAATAAAAGCAATAACGATGTAAAGGGTATCCTTAATATACGAATAAAATTCGGGAACTGTGAGTGCAATTGCATCATACAATGCCTTAGAGGAAAACTCAGCAATCTCAGTGCATGCATTAATACATCATCACATAATAAAATGAGACAGAGCCACAATTCCAAAAGGTTATGTAGATAGATAGGGAGAGAGAAGTTGGACAGTGATTTTTGGTCATGGAATTTACACCTAACACATGCGAGAGGAATAAAGCAATACCAATACCATCGATATGGAAAATGCTATTATCAGTGAAATCAAAGGAGAAGAAATAATGAAACTATAAAAAAAAGTTTGACAGTTACATAAGTGCCTTGATATGATGATTAGGAGCAATAAATTGTACTTAAAACGTCATGAATATTTTCAAAAACTAGTTTGTAGGGATTCTATTTGTTTTAGGTTAGACCTCGGATTGATATCAGTTAAAGAACCATTGAAAACCAGGAAGTGCTGGACCACTGAATCGGGTTCCAGTGGTTGAATAGTGTACGAGCTTTCCTTGAAACTGGAAGAGTTTGAAACCCAGTGGGTGCGTACTGCAGATGAGTCCTGAAACAGGACGAAACAACTATCCAGTATTCCCTGGTTCTCAGTGACTCGCTAACAGATATTAATCCGTGGCCTAACCTAAAATAACACTATATCACTGTGTGTCACTTGTCAAATAAAATTATTCTATGATAGAATTAAAGGGAATTCCAATGACCATCTCTTCAAGGTGGAATCTTATTGTCAGATAAAATCACTCAAAACACAAAAAATCAAACGATCAGAATACTGCGCCGGTCAATATTTCAACTTTTTTACCCTATAGTTTTCATACAAACATTTGATCAAGGTGGCTACCCTTCGTGAGTCCATAATATATAAAGGTAACTACTGTCAACTCCTAGTGCTTCACAATCAATACATGAAGCGTTGACACCATTGGTGGCAGAAGAGACGGAATGTCGATAGTGGTTTAAAAGTAAAATTCTGTTTAATTATGTCCTTCAAGTTGCCTTCCTAGCTAATCAATAAATAACTCAGATGAGCAATGATCAGGTGTGATAGAGGTATTAGAACATAGTGAATACCATAACATAGAAAAATATGTCATATGCTTTAACATAATAACCACAAAAGATGAAATCAGTCTGCAAAGTATGATTAAAAAGTATATATATATATATATATATCAGAGAGAGAGAGAGAGGGAGGGAGAGAATAAGTAATAAATTTAATGAATGATGTAACGAATAAAAGATTGTAGAAAATCTTATACCTTAACATTTTTAGAAGTTAGTTTGTAGAGATTTGATTTGTTTCAAGTTTGACCATAGATCTATATCAGTTGGAGAACTACTTAAAACCAATAGGGAGTGCTGGACAACTGTCTTATTCTGGTTCGCGACTCAATAGTACTATGCACCCACTGGGTATCGAATCCAGCATCTTCCGGTTACAAGGCGAGTTCGCCTTGATAAAGCTGCAAAGCTTGTTTGAGCCTCCTTTTTTTATTATAGCTTGACTCCACACGGTATTTTTGATACAAGTATGGAATTTTCAGCATATGATATCGGTAGCCCAAATTTAGCAGGCCGACCATTGATATCAGGTGTGCGTCAGCTGGGGATCGAACCCCGGATCATGTGCATGGTCGGCGAGCGTCCTAACCGCTGTGTCAGCGACTCAAAAATCGCCAGATAGGTCATGTTGGTCCAGCCCGGGTCATTACACTGCTGCTTTTGATTCTATTCCCAGGAGAACTTTTACTAATCAAGCTGATTTCAGCACACACTGAGTCCTAGATCACAGGGCGGTCGTCTTACCTTGTTGATTTCTAAGAAAAGATTTCTTTTGACTTATTACGTAAGGAAGTTGAGACTTTCTGGAGTAACTGAAGCTCTGCGCCCATGTACTTCAGCTATCCTTTATTGTTCTCCTTTATTCTTCTTTGATCTTCTCAAAGAGGACTTTGAAGGGCTGCAAACAGGGTTAGTGGTGTGTTTGCCTTTGATTAAATTAGCTGATATTATTGTTGATAGGCGTTTTAATTCTGACAGGCAGTTAGTAAAAGTCACCTTATTGGACACTGAACCTTCTTTTTGTTCGCAACTTTTCCTTTGTACCTCTTCCAGTGGAACCAGAAGAAATTTCATAAGAATTTATGCTCGTACGAGTACTAAATGTACAAATTGAACCGTACCATATATACCATGGGTTTTATGTGTGAAGAGACAAATGTTAGAAAAGGGCTTACGAATCTGTAAATAAACAGTAACGTATTACCAACAACATGACTATTACATATATATCATTGTTCTGTTAACTCCCATTTTTGCAGTTGTACTGTTTTATGAATTTATTTACTTGTAAGAGGAGATGCATTGTTACAATTTGTACGCAATGTTGAAAATTCCCATTCTGTATGAAAAGCTATTGCTTGGAATAAAGTGATTATTATTATTATTATTTATTAACAAGAAAGGATAAAAGATACTTTCTAGATCACAAGAACTTACTGATGGTTTCCAGGTAGGATCAACTTCGTGTAATTTCTCCACATATTGTTTTTGTGCTTCTTCAGTAGACATATTTCCTAGATCATGCCAAGCTGACCTGAAGTAATTAAGGCATCATTATGTGAAATAATTATGGAAAATTTTGTGAAAAAAAAATTAGAAGCGTTTTGGTTGGTGTAAGTTAACAATACACAATTTTGTAATATACTCTAATCTTATCATTCATTCATAGCTAGCCTCAATATCTCCATAGCTGACATGTTAAATAATAATCATAACAACAATCACTAGACAAAGTTAATTTAGATTGGACACTAGTAACTAGTGTGACGTGTCTAGTCCTATGTTAGGTGCAGACGTTGCCGATTGCCTCAAACTAATATCATCAAATCGATGTACACCGTGATGGTGAGCTACCCAGAATGGTGGCCACATTGCAGGACTGACTGATAGAATTCAGTCTGCACCAAACACAAGAC
The DNA here is from genome assembly GCA_944472135.2 of Trichobilharzia regenti. Lineage (NCBI taxonomy): Eukaryota > Metazoa > Platyhelminthes > Trematoda > Strigeidida > Schistosomatidae > Trichobilharzia > Trichobilharzia regenti. The sequence continues at coordinate 73,023,114 of OX235262.1, forward strand.
TAGACACGTCACAATGGTTACTGGTGTCTAATCAAAGTATCCCATACAGTCAGTCCTAAAGGAGGTCAACCGCGAGCCTGAATACCTCAGTGGTAATGTCTCTGACTACAGTTCTAACTGGGTAAGGCGGATTTGAATCTCAGTGGGGCAAGGGACATGAGTTCCTTCAAGGTTGCAGATACGCCTTGCTGATTGACTGGTGAGTGCCAACTAGCAAGAAACCTAGGTCAAGCAAGTCTTCCTTCTGATTGCCTCTAACTATCGGATTTCATTAAACGAAGTTAATGTTGACGGGTGAGAGTTTGATGAAATTACTTCAAAAAGAGACGGGGTGGCATGATTCAGTTTTACTGTAAACAATTGAGACGCTTAAATGATGAAATAAACTTTAAAAAGACAAAAAAACTACTTTTCATATCGTGATACATGTACGCTGAATGTGTGATGTTAACAAGATATGTGTACCTGGAATATAAAATGATTAAGATATTTACATTATGGAATCTGTGAGGATTTTAATTTCAGTTGTTAGATTTCGGCAAAAACCAACAGCAATTAGAGAGAGAGAGAGCCAATCAAAGAGGGGAAGTTGGGCGTGAGACTAGCAGTTTCACCCCACAAAAATAAGTACCCCTTCTACCGAAACTTAAGAGCTCTAGCTTGAAGTTCTATGCTCCACCGAGAACGAAAAGAAATAAAATAAAAAATAATAATAATCGTTTACAAAAATGTGGTTCCTATTACAACTAATATCGTTGATGAAATCATCTGAAACAGCCTTAGATCTGAAAACTGATATTTATGAGAAGTTAGTGTGCACTACAAGTATGATTCTCCTGATAAATTACTTATTAATTTCTATCACTTCAAAATTAATAACATTTCTGTGCACTAACAGGCGGTTGTTTTGACTTATTACAGTCGTTATATAACATTTTAGCTAAAAGTATCAGAACTTTCTGTAAACATATAAAATCTGCTTCTGAATTAGTTTTAACACCATCTAAATCATCAGCTTGTAGAGAATCCTACAAACACTTCCAGACAGAAACAACTAAGTGTACTACAGTGTATTACTCTCTGATTCATAGGACGGAGGAATGTTAGACATGAACTTCCCATGGCTATTGATAAAAATTGTTGCATGTTGAATTCTATGTGAATTATTTATCCTGGAAATAGTTGTTTTTTTTTATCCCAAGGGGTGAACTGTTTGTGTCCTTTCATCAACTGATATATAAAAGCCGAAATTTCACCCTCCACTATATATATATATATATATATATATCCTCACACTTGACTGGATGGCCTGCACTGGTCACAACTTCTCACTAGTACTCCAGGAAACTCTATCCTGTAACAAATCACTAGCGAGTATCACATTAATTTTCAAGAGTTGATTTGTAAGGGACGGATTGATATCAGTTAGATAGCTAATGAAAACCAAGGACTACTGGACAGCTATTACTTCCTAGTTCAGGAATCATCGACAGTACACAATAAATCACGAATTGGTAGAAGTCAGGATTCATGCGCCATTGAATCGGGTCCAAGTGGCTGCATGGTATACGAGCTTACCTTGTAACTGAAAGGTCCCGGGTTCGAACCCCACTGGATGCGTACTGCCGATGATCCCAGGAGTCCATTCTTTTCTCACTTTCAATGGTTGTTTAATTGATTTCAATCCATTGTTAACCTCGAAAAAAACCTAATCCTTAAAAATCAACTGTTGAATATATATATTAGAGTAGAGCCAAAAGAGATAAGGGTCAAAAATTAGAAAAGAAAACAAAGGTGACATTATGCGGAAACAGTAAAAATGACTTTTATACAGACTATACATGAAAGCAATTCAAAAGAACGGATAAGTTTTATCCACCTTCTGCTACATCACAACAATTTACGGAGCGCCATAGTTATTGCCAACATACCAAAAATATGTGTATTCAGGTTCCTATTGATTCCGTGACTATCTATTCTGTATTGAAATGAGTTTATAAAGATTTAAAAAGAAACCACTTACCACTTCTTACGACCATTTATATCAAAGATTCCTGGTTTTGGAACATTGCATGGACCAGCAGTAGCCTGAAGTAAAAATGCGATAAATGTGTTAGTAGAGAATCTTACATCATTTCCATGTCACACAGCCTAACGATGTACAAAACACATGAAGGATAATATGGCATCTTCATCCAAGTAATACAACACATTTATATTAAATACAATACAATTTTATATCAAACATACTTATCCATGGATTGAAGAATTATGCTCATTCATTATATGAGGTCGAAAAAGTTGCACAGATCAAAGTGAAAGTGAAAATAGGCTGACGCTTAGATTAACAAACTGTTAGTTAACAGAATATCGTAAGTGACTAGATCACAGGTACAAACTCACCTCATCACTGAGGCTAGTGTATACAATGAAGCCGTAAAAATTGTTCAGCATTTCATAAGATGACCTGATTTCAATGTGTCGATGCTTCAGTGGCACAATACTTGCCAGCCAAGCATGTGGTCTGAGCTTCGATCCCCGGCCGACATACTCTTAAACCTCGCTTAGCATGCAGTAGGCCTTGTAAAGAGGTAAGGTTGGATGTGTGACTAACAAACTTATCACATAAAAATAAACACCACAACTAATGAAACTCCAAAGCTTAAGTCTGAAGCCCTGTGTTCCACTCGGGACTCAAAGGGGCTTAGTTTTAATTTTGAGTATAACCAAAAATTCACATTCACTCTATCTCCTGTACCACACTTATAAATTTATTTGAGAAATAGTCAAGTTGTATAAAATTAGACTTTGAAATAAGTAACAAAGAAAGAGAAAAACAAACAACTTTTTAGCTAATAATTAACACCCACATAATAATAATAATAGCAGTCTCTGGTTTCTTTCATTCTGAACAACAACACATACACTATAATTATAAGTGAACAGAGGGAGAGTAACAAAGTTCTTGTGAGCACATACAACAACGATTTAGCTAGAAGTATATAAAAAGAAACCACAGATTTTAGTTATTTAACATGAACATGGAGGCCATTAATATGGAACAAATGAATAGTAGAATGGGAAATGGAAGAAAAAGTGTCTTTAATGATTCTTCTCTGACTGATGTCAATTCGTAATCAGACTTAAAACAGTTCAAATCCCTTAAAGCCAACACTTGAAAATTCATCTGATGGTCACTAGTGATTGACTAGAGAATGAAGTTGCCTGAAGTTATGGTGAGAAGTCGCAACTAATGGGGCCCACTAAGTTCGATGTGAGGATAAATTACTCATGAATAACATTGGTTGGCGATCATGTTTTATACCACGAATTCAAGGGTTAGCCAATGGATTCCCTCCAAGTGGCTAAATGGTCAACAAGCTCGGTTTGTAACCTGAAGGTCCTGAGTGTGTTCTTACGGAAAGTCTCAGACAAGAAGGAAACAACTACCTAATACTCCCTGGTTTTCAATGGTTCTCTAGCTGAAGTCAGTTCATGATCGATTTTGAGGTAAAAGGTGCTAGTAAGGTTGTTTGTATACACAGAAATAATTGTGAGAATATTCTACAGTTAGAAACGGAAGTTTGGAATTGATTAGAGATGTACAATTGGCAAGATATGGAAGTAAGACATGGGTAGAGATCAACGAAACAGTAAGGTCAAGAATATGGATAAAGGCAAAATTAATGGTATGAAATTGTTTTTCCTCTATGCTAAATACAATCTTTTCATGAAATAAAATATTTTTAAGAATGGAAGGCCGAGATCAACCACAGCTTCTTTTTAAATGTACAACTTGCGTTCTAACAGTTCATTGGTTACCGCTTCAGTAGTACTTGGTAAACTGGAACCACCTTGAACTTTAACTATCGCCAATGATTTTGAAGCATCAATTTCTGAGCTACTATGAATCTATTAGATGGTAAGCGACGCACTGCTGAAGACTCACAAGAGCAAGCTTACTAATACATTTTATCTTTTCCATTCTACTGGGTAATTACTCAATACTAATAGCCTTCATCTCCATGCTGAATAACTAGTCTATGTAAATCTTTTTTGCATTGATATTAAAATTGTTTTAGACTATGCAGTTAACAAGAACCAATGCAATGAAAATGGTATGACATTATCCTGCTCAATTTGTTATTCTTCATTATCAAGAGGGGATATATATTAAATAATAATAATTTTTCCTTCACGTTCCCAGTGGAACATAGGGCTCCAAGCTAGTGGCTTGAAGTTTCTGTTGCAGTGTTTAATTTTTACAGGATGGGGTTGCTAGCCTCATGCCCAACCTTTCCTCTTTACCAGCATTATTTCTGGCTCAGTGAGGTTAAGGAGTGCGCCGGCCGGGGGTCGAACCCCGGACCATATGCATAGTCAGCGAGCGTCCTAACCGCTATACCACCGACGCACAGGGGACATATATTGGTAAACAAAATATACAAGTTGATAATTACCAGAAAATTTTCCATACTGACAGTTTTTCTGTTATATAAAATAAAGAGATGGTATCACTCATTCATATATTACCTTTATTTCTGAACACTCCGCCTATCTACTAGTATTTTCCATTAAGCATCTAGTGCAGAAGCCTATATTTCGCTGTTAAATTGCATTGAACCTTATTATGTATAATGTAAGTAGGATTTGTTGCAGTCTTTAAGTGTCTTTCAATTGTGTAAGTAATCAGTTATTATCAGCAGAAAACCCCGCCAAAGGTAATGAGATCAGTCGTTAACATATTCAGTTGCTCACTTTGATATAATTGATGAAATCTATCAGTTGATTTTCAGGTTGAGAAGAAATAAGTTTGACAAACAAAAAAGAGAGGGATGGACAACATTTTAAGTGGAATGAAATCTGCCTACGACTAATTTATTTGTATTCACCTGTTTGGAAAGAAGATTCTTATGGTCGTTATGAAAAGCTGAGTAAAGACTACAGTATATTCGGAAGCAAGGCTTCTGTCTGCATCTGAAAAATATTAACAGCTGGTTGCAGTTTGATCTTTTTGAGTAGCATAAGTAGGAGGTCAGTGTTGGCCAGAAGTAGATTATGATTTACGAATAAATGCAAAGGACGACTCTCACAACTTAGCCTACAATAATGTTGTCTACAGTTTCCATTGGAAATACTCTGCTTTGAATCCAGATGCTCGACTTGAACATTCAGACCAACAGATGACCCCAAGTTATCCGACGACCGCACCTAATTAAGGTCATTTAATTGAATCCATGGGTGCATACAAAGAGATGACAGAAGAATAACATTTGTTAATTTCTTCCTAATCTGATTAAATTGTCTGCCTTAACAGGACGTAAATCACTGTTATTAAGGACCCAGTTGAGTAACACACCTCTTCGGTTCAGTGGTTGGTGCAACACTGACGACAGCTAGACTAGATAATAATACTACAGGATCTGTGGATTAGCATACCTAAAATGTACTAGTGAAACTGACGGACAAAGAAATCATCTGAAGCATTTCATTGGACTTTGAGACGCGGCGTAAACCAAAAAGAGGGCACTATAGAGTGTAAGTTGTCCATTTCAGAAGTTAAATCAGTTGTTGAGTATGAAGACTTCTCTTAATTGATGCCAATAAGATTTGTGTTGCATAATATATGCTCTTGAATATATATATATATATATATATATATATATATATATATATATATTCAAAATCGAAACCACAGATAGGATTTATAGCCCACACAGATATTTTTCAAGATAAATGGCTCAGTTGTGAAACCTTCCTTTTCCTTTCAGAGAGTATTTTCAATCCTAACTTTAGGAATAACCAACTGTGAGTTAAAAAATTGCGACCTCTAGTTCTCTAAGAGATAGAGTTGTAATCATTAAAGGTCTAGACATAAGCTGGTTTTGTTGATAACAGCTCCCCTGAAATTTCAGGTATTAACCAACTTTGCTCAGACTGAGTTTCAGCATTGAAATTCCCAAAGATGTGCATCATTTTAAGTTGCCACACTCCATATCACACATAAAGGTAGAGTTAAGAAAGAAAAAACATATTCAAACGAACAGTAATAAGCAGAAATATAAATGAGAAAGAATAGTAACATGGAAAAACCTGAGGGCTCAACGTATATAGAAGATCACAAAGAATGAATGAGTCTGTGCCATTCACAACGATCTTGATACATATCACTAATTATTTCCAGTCATTGGATCTTATCATCTCCAGGAGCCCAACCAATTAGTCCATACCTCTCTACGTAAATGGATCAAATTCACTGTTAAGGACTTCGTAGACTGATTCCATGTTTTGGTTCGACCACCCGTTACTTTTTCCAAACCTATTCCACAGTCGGCTAACGTTGTTCATAGAAGGAGTTGGTTCTGGATGCGTAACACGTGTCAAATCGATATAGTTTCATAACTGCATAGATTAACTTATTCTCCTAACCTAACAGGACGCCTAACTTCAGAATAGATATCCATACAGAGATTTATTTAGTGGGTTGCAGATATTTATAATTCTTTTAAACTGGTGAATGATGTTTAAACCACATAGGGAGGTGTGGACTTCCTGGTTGGTGTCCTCGGAATTCTAAGAACTATGGCTAGAGATAATTGGCGATATGGCTCAAGAACTTTCTCGATGGCGAAGATGCATTCACTCTCTGTGATTTATCATATCCAGTAAAACTCTGTTGTTCTTCCGTATTACTATTCTTTTTCCCTCACTTCTACTTATCTCTATTTTGAATCTCTCTTCAAAGGAGAGGGTTTGGCAACTCTAACCGGTGCACATCTGTGCAAAGTTCTATGTTGAAACCAGTTAGCCGAGTGAATGATGGTTCACTGGTACTATCACTAGTCATACACAACTTATTACACCATAAAGCTCTTCGAAAAGTCATTCATAATGATTGAAATTTACTATGAATGGTTTCATAACGGTTGATTCAAATTATTGTCTGCCAAAATAACGGTCAACGTTAGTGAATAGAGTTGCGCAGTCTCTAAAATTACTTTCCTGTCATAATACTTTGTGAGAAGTCGTATTATTTAACCTTAGAAGTTGAAATTATATCTGTACTCTGCGATTGAATCAGACTGACAGGTAAGAAGTTTACATAAGAACAATTTAATAGCAGTACTGGTCTTGATTCGGCTGAAGTTTCGTACATAAGAGAAAACACCAGCGTAAAAACAAAATAATTATAGATCTAAATCTTTCAAATAAGGTATTACACGGTTTAAAGTGATAATCCACCATATTTTCAAGTATTCCGGTCAAGGTAAGATCTATTTGGTACTATAAATAGCAATCAAGAAAGCAATCATCACTTTGACCAAAGATATATGGCTCACTGATCTGAGGTTAACCGGAGGGGGGTGGGGGGATCATGATGAGCTCGGTCGCAGACGAGCAGGACAACCATCCAGTACATAGATTGCTCTAAAATGACTAGTAAACACTATTATTTAACATGAGTGATTCCCAATTACTCATTACTCGATGATACGTACAATTAGAGAAAAAGCTGTTGGATAAACGAAGCTGATTAAAGCTATTTCAAGACAGACCATGTAATAGTCAATTATTTCGTGAAAACTTAGTGCATATTATTTCAGCTACAGTAATACTTCATTCCCAAAGACTACATCCAAGTGATCTACATCTGTTTGCCCCTTCCAAACCATGCATAAGTGATATTTCGGTCTGTCTGTCTGTTTTCGACATAGAACTTTGCACATATGTGCTCCAGTTCAAGTCGCCACATTCCGTGTAGCACGCGAAGCAAGAGAAGAAAGTACAAGAAAAGCATAATAGAATCAGTGAGTAGAGGTGTGAGACAAAGGAGTAATAAAGAAATACAAAACAGTTTCATTGAAGATCATAAGTCACAGGGAGTGGATGCATCTGCGCCACTGAGAACGATTTTGAGCCATGTCACCAATTGTTTCCAACCATAGATTTTTACCGTCTCGAGGACACCAGCCTGGAAGTCTACACCTTTCTACGTGCTGGCTTAGACTAACTGTTGTGGATTTCATTGACTGGTGCCAAGTTTTGTTTTGACAGCCGCTAGCTTTTTTCCAGCCTGACCCTATATCCGCTAACATTGCTCGTCGAGGGAGGCGATGGCTTGGCATACGTAACACATGTCCTAACCATCTCAGTCTTTGTAGCTTCAGGACTTCGTCGATTGATTTCCCCTGTTCACCTAGAACTCTACGCCTAACCTCCATGTTGCTCACCTTATTATGCCACATTACACGGGAAATAGAACGCAGGCACCTATGATCAAAAACAGCTAGTCTTTTCATGTCTTCCACTCTCAGTGGCCAGGTCTCACAGCTGGCCATAAAGGAGGACGGAGCGGACTGATGAGCAGTACACCCGCCCTTTGGTCGATAGTCGAACATCTCGTATACGTCAGAGTCGGCGTAAACTGGCAAATGCGAAACGAGGCCCCTGTATCCGTCCTCAGCTGAGATTTCGTCAGAGATCAACTCGTTGGCGTTGGCTGATGGTGCTTCCCAAATAAGTGAAGCGGTCAACGTGCTCTACCACTTCACTTCCTATTTTTAAACTAGACGTCGATGTAGTCCAGTCCTGTAACATCATCTTGCATTTGGCGGGAGCGAATCGCATCCCAAACATTCGTAGATTGCGGCTCAAGGTGTTTAGAAGACTCTGCATTTCGTCAGCGTCTTCGCCTGGAAGGACTATATCGTCTGCATATTCCAAGTCAACGAGATTATTCCCCGGTAGCAAGTCAATCCCTGAGTCGCTGAAGTCACTTAGGGTTAAGTCCATTAGTACATCTATGATGAAGTTGGATAGAAATGGGGATAATGGGCATCCTTGACGGACACCACTGGTCGTCACCACTTCAGATGACAACTCGCCGTAAGCCCTCACCTGGCTGTATGAGTACGAGTAGAGTGCCTTAATCAGTGCAATATATTTTCTCGGAATTCCCTTTACAGCTAAGCATCTCCAGAGAACTTCTCGATCGACAGAGTCGAATGCTGCCTTTAGGTCAAGAAATATAATGACTGTTGGACGCCGGTAGGAATTCCTATGTTCTATAATCTGTCGGAGGGTGAAGATATGATCAATACACCCTCTTCCTGGTCTAAAGCCTGCCTGGCTCTCTCGTGTTTGTGCCTCCCGAGCACCACTTAGTCTACGCATGATTATTGAACCTAAGACTTTAGATACTATATTAGTCAAGCTAATCCCTCTGTGATTATCACAGGAAGACTTGTCTCCCTTCTTGTATATGGGGATAATCAGTGACTTACACCAACCCGATGGGATATTTCGGTCTAACCATCCCTAATTCTTTCCTAACCTGCGCCTACTTCTGGTAACACAGCTTATCTAGATGTGGAAGCGAAGAACGTGTTTTAACCATTTCGATCATTGGAGCCCCACAATCCTTCATACATTAACTTATCTTTCTTAAATAAAACCTTACACCCAATTTCATTATCAATGTCAGTGTTGCCTACCAAACATGAAAAACAAAATAAAGGCATCTATGATCAAAAATTTTCTATATCCTCTACCTATAAAAGTCACAGGACAAGAAGGAAGAGCTATGTAATACATTGTAACCAGATGTTAAGTCTGCTCAATAAATGACGCATTTTTTATTATAACTTGATTCCACACCGTATTTCTGGTACAGGTATGGAATTTTCAGCATGTGATATCGGTAGCCCAAATTTTGCAGGCCGACCATTGATATCAGGCGTTCGTCGGCGGGGGATTGAACCCCGGACCATGTACATGGTCAGCGAGAGTCCTAACCTCTGTGTCACCGACACAGTCGAATGAGCCTTCTGCGTTCGTGCTAAGACTTTGTCAGCAACCATCCTATTAAGGTTGACGTAACCTTCAACTAATGAAGTGACTGACACGTTCAACTATTTTACTTTTTATCTTTAAAGTAGGAGTTGGTGTTAACTACCCCCATAGCATTTTCTTACATCACACAGGAATGAACAGTATGTCAAACGAACATAGATCCTTGTTAATTTTCAGACTGTATTTTGGCAGTATCTTCACCTAAAGGTTAATATCATATGCGTAACAAGACCTGCTCTTGGTAGTAAGCCAATTTTTAAAGGGTCGAAGTCAGAGTCATGTTTGAAAATAATTAAAAACAATGACGCTGGGCATTCCTAGTAGACACTACTTACTATTGTCACTTCAGATGAGAACTTTATTTGAGCCCTTACACATCCGCACGAATTTGAGTAGAATTCCTTAAAGGAAGCGGAAGTGCATGGATGGATATTACCTCCCGACGGTTCACACTGCAGGAGAGCAGAGCGCACTGACTAGCACAATACATTTCTTCAATGATTTATTCACAGAATCATCTGACACTTTTAGATTAGTAAGCCGACAGGTGTCACTGAAGCCTCGATTGACGACCTAATCTTAAGTCTTGGGTTAACAATTATTTTTTTCATACAGACAGAACATGCCTGATGCCCCGTGACTACTGTTTCGGAAAGAAAGTGTAACTGAAATCAAGAATTTATGAGAATCATGAAGTATTTCTTTATCTAAAAAGGCATGTATACGAGCAATGACCCTAGCGATGATTGTCAGTAAATAAAAAGACTTTCTAATCTTGAGAAGAAAGGAATTGCTGCATAGATTTCTCACTAATATTTAGCTGAAAGAAATATTTTGAAGCGACCGACGAAAAAATCGACTGTTTTTATCCTTTAAAGTTTAAATATGCCAAATGGACGGGAAAAAAACCACATAACTGACCTGCTTGTATCTCGCGTAAAGGTATAATAACACACTTGAATCCAGAGAATTAACTATTCTGGGAACATACGCTGCAGCTTGTTCAAAACAACTTTCCGCTGAAAAGTTGTCCAGTAGATCAGCCTAAATGCATGAGTTGATAAGTTAGATTATTCTATTTGGAAACAGAAACAGAACTACACGTAGTTAATTATGTTTATATTAGCTCAAAAAATCAACGAGGAGTAATAACATACAATTAGCGAAAAAGTAACAGATAACAAGCTCCATAAAAGGGAATTAGGATCTCAATCTAAATGTAAAAAAAGGCACATTCATCATATGAATATGGGTGTTATTTTGTAAAATAATCACCTGAAAGACTATATGAAATAAACGGTAGGTTGAAAGTGAGTGCACTGAAGCTAAACAAAATCAAAGTCTTCTAAATGTACTATATGCTTTACAGTGTACATCAATTAGGAGCTACCTGAGGCTTCTGGAGGCGGAAAAGACAACTCATAATTAGATTTCCAGAAAGAAAAACTTGAAAACGTTGACAAATCAACAGATACAATGTCCATTGAAGGATTCGATGAGTGTTTAGAGACTGACGTCGAATTTTCACCCTTGAGATTCAAGTCAGATTCTACTGGTGATGAAATAGATATAGCTTGCGAACTGCATAAAGGCGGGAAATAAAGATCCACTGAGTCGCCTAACTCCTGATATGTTGTACTTCTGACATGCTGATATTCATTACGAACTTCTCCACGTGGGTTAACTGTAAAAATGTGACATAGTTCAATTCCAGCTTCCTGGTATGCAAAGACATCGTTTACTTTGTTACCAAATCCTGCGTAAAGAGGGGAAGTGCCCTTGGGGAAGAGATCACATACGTTTTGCAGACACTGTGTTTTGAAAATTTCGGGTTTATTAATAATAACTTCTTGGTGGAAAGCATGGAGAAGGGAATTAGGAGATAGTAAGATAGGTCCGTCTGGTAGCCTGGATGCTGAGTCCTGGACGACTTGTCGCAGATAGCTTCTTGTTATCCCTGCTTGGCCAAGTGCTCGAGCCGATAAGTACACAAACTGATAACCATTATTTCGAATACGGTTGTACAATCGAGCAACTCCAGGATGCGTCCAGTCGTGACCCAACATGGGAAGGAGATGTCCAAGGAGATCGCTGCGTGTAATAGTGCCATCAACATCCGAAACAACTATCCTGTCATACCAATGCCAATAGTAAATGGAAGCTGAGCATGTACAAGTCCCTTGGTACTTTGTAGTTAAGCGGAATTCTACGTCGTTTCGACCAGGCTTGAGTTTTAATTTGGCTACTTCGTTTGAGGTAAGCTTGTTGATTCTGGTAACTGTTTGGTTATTCTGTTCCTAAAAGTATAAATTAAGACTATCAGGGTAACTTACCAGAGTTGGTTCAGAACAGCTGCAGTTAGAACTCTGTGGTTTGTCCTCTTCTTTTTTAGATGGTATGACAGGTTCCGGGGCTGCAGTTACTGTCTGTGTATAACTAGTGCCCCAACTAAACCATGAAGTGCGCCGAGACTGCTTTTTGGGGAGGTATTGGCTCTCTAACCTTTGCAATGTCAAATAAGGCAACTGCGTTTGAAACGCAAGTACACTAACTATAGAAGGAGCAGCTATTTGCCAGTTCCAATAACGACCATTGAAATAGACCACAAGATTTGGGTTGGACAGAATAGAATTGGGCTCACGAATAAATTCTTCGTAAGAAACTATGTGTTCTAAAAACTTTTCCTCAGAACAAGGTTTGTCGGGTGACAAACCACCACACAATGAAAGTCTCAAGCTTGCAACTTGTGGACTGACAGGCGATATGCTCCTAGGAGTGTGCTCATTATCGGATCGATAACCGTAATCCGCATATCCACTATCAGTTGCATGTATTGAACCATAACTTTGACTATGACTGGATGGATTAACATGAGATGGAGGGTATATGTAGGCTTCTTTAATATTCTGATCTTGTTCTGTAACTAGTTCCTCCAGGTATAACCCCTTTCCACAGGTGTCATTGGCTTGCATTGTCCCATCATCTCTAACGACACTTCTATCTGTGTTCGATATATCTGAGCTATTAACAGACTGGCAATTTTTTAGGTCTTCAGAACCCCAGTTCCAGCTATATTCCCTCACAGCAACTTTAGAACTTTCGTCAAGCTGACTATCAGAAACGAAGCTGTTACCCATAGAATTTCGACATCTCAATGAGTCCTTTAGTGATTCATCCAAAGTTTCACAATCAGAAGAAACTTCGTAATCATTTAACTCATCAATATTCTCTTCTATTAATTTAGATTCCGTACCAGGTTCACTCATGGCTGAGTCTCGGCGAACTTTTCTTGGGTGTCGACGCATGGACAGCCCAGACCAAGTATCATCATACGTAAAACCTGGGCAACCAACTGTGTCTGATGGTAAAAATTCGTCGGTTACTGAACCTGAAGAATCCACGAAGTATGCGTCACCATCACTTCCCAAACACATTCTTAAGAAATCGACAAATTCACCGTTGACATAAATTTCGACAGTCTTATCAGCCGGAGATATAGCTGTTAGCTTTCCAAACCTCACGTGGAATGGACCACAGGTAAAAGAGCCATCCTGTTGTTCCACAACAATTACATCGATAGCTCCAGTAAGGGTTGCAGGGTTAATATCATTATAAGCACCTTTGATTCCAGACAGTAAGCGGCCCAAAGACTTCCTTTATAACTATTACGATGAAGAAATACAAGAACCTACCATGACATCATTACGGTTAATACCTTAAAAGTAGATCGTTTCTCCTTGTTCTAACCAATGGCATTTAGAACATCATGAAAACCATTCGCCGTATAAGATAAATTAAACTTTGGTAGTCTCGTGAAAATAAATACCAAGTCTTTAATAGCAAGCAGAATGAAACAAAAGTGCAACGAATATAATTACGTTCAAACTCCCCTCGAAATCTGTAAGGCCACATACATTTCGAAAGCGATGGCAAAGAAGAATTTCAGTTAGATACATTTTCTCATGCTATATTTTCTAAATAATTTTTGGTAGAGAAAGAATGAAAAGATTCCGTGGAAAATAGACAGAGTGTACGCCTCATCTGAAGATGTCAAGGCTGCTGAAATTGTTGAAGAAATGGGAAGATATGCCGTATTTTGACTGGACATCAGGTAGTAACCTGCATCATGTGTCTGTTCAGCGTTTGATGCAGACTGCATTCTGTCAGTACGTTATGGAGCTCTAGGCAATCTGTGAGAGAACATCGAATGGGAGTGATCACGCCATATTGCCATCTGGAGATTCACTAGTCTACTCCGAATAGCCAGGCGATAACCAGAAGCTCAGTGAAGTGCAGTCATCATAAATACCGTGACAGAATAAAGGCACTCGTGCGGTGGCGCTGCGGAAGCGAAAATCAAGTCAAAAGGAAGGAAAGTAGAAATCATACAATACCATATGCCTACAAGACCACATACTTGTGAGAAGGGAGATTTCTACAGGCCAGTACGAGCAGCACCGAACAAAATTAGTTGTACAGCAACACTGAAGATCTGTTAGGCGGTATGGATGTTAGCCAAACTTGTAACACGCAAAACTGTAGCGGATTGTACCGTGGGTCGAAAACCCTTGGTATAGTGAATGATGGCAGAGAACCCACCGAAGAATTCCGTGCCTTTAGTGATTTGCTGAATGGATGCAGCATGAACAAGCAAAGGGATATACACAAGGCAAAGTGGATTTATCCACATTAGTGCTCTAGAATTCAGACAGACTTCGTCGGAAAATCAAGATTTTGGATGCGCCACTGCCTATACACAGGATCGAGAAGTGAACCGGCTGTAGTTACAGGTAACTATCTATTCCGTTGATTACTAAACACCAAGTCGAAATTTCCGGAAAAAGATCAGAACTCAAGTTCAAAACTCAGAGACTGAATGGCAAAGCCATGTGGGAGCCTTCACACATTCATCAAGAAACTAACGAAAACATTACTCATGATCACCAGGGAAACATGAAGGGAAGAATAATAGAACTCCCGAAGGAAAACTGCACGGACATTTAGGGAAGCTAAGGAAGCATGGCCTGAAATGGGCACACGGCGACTGGTAATAGGAGGTTGGTGGAGCTACTGGTAAGCCAAGTGCAGAGATGAACAACGAAAATAGTAGCTGAGAACAATCCGCGGACCATTCATCAAATAGATGAGGAAACGTGCTATGAAAAGTAAACGAAGTTTCTGGGACACATTGGTACCTGGATTAGAATAGAGTACATATAAGAAACATCTCACAACTTCGAGAAACAACCAGAAACAACGGAATAATCAATGCTGGCAACTCAAAAGAAACATAGTGAAGGAAGATGGAACGGTTGAAGCACTGCTCTGACAAATTTGAAGGACTACTGAATAGACCAATACCTGAAACACGTCAAAGAACACCGCCGCGAGATAAATAACTACATCTAAAATACAATAGCCTGACAAAAGTGAGGTCCTGAAGTTCATAATTCTACTGGGAGATGGGAGAGAGACATGTTCAGATGCATTACCCCTGAAGGGACTGGAAACGGCGCTGAAGATCTCACCGAATGTGATGATTCCAGCAGTGGTAGGGAACGCGGTCAGAAGGAAGTAAAACTGCTTATTGGAATAAAGGTTATTTGGTGAAATAGCCTACGCAAGTGCCGGCTTGATTTCACTCTTTGCGCCGAGCAAAATATTAAACCAAATCAGCCTAGAGAGACTAAAAGATTCTTTGCAAGTAAACCTCCATCGAAGCAACAGACCATATATGTGAAAAACAAATAATAGGGTGATCAAACAGTAATACTGATTAGAGCCTAGAATAGCAGCTGGACCTGCTCCTCAAATACACTGGCTTTGAAATGGCTCTCTATAGCGTTGAATGTGAAGTAATTTCGTAGCTGCCTCAATACCATGCAGTGCAGCAGCTATATGGTGATACAGCATCCCAAGAAATTCGAAACGGAAACTCAGTATATCCTTTAAGGTGTAGAGTAAGACACCGATAATCCTTCGGTAAAGGGTGGTCTGGGTAATGTCACTTAGATTGGTCATACGCTAGATTGTCGAACAGTTTAAAGCATATCTGGATTTAGTGATAGGTTATGTATCATATCACGCACACCTAAAGATTTGAAGCGGAAACCAAAAGGTCGGAGAAGGAATAGAATAGCGGGACTACAAGTGGAAATAGGGTAGGCAGAGGTTACGAATCTACCTGACCGATAACCAAGAGACAGCAGTCATTCTCAAAATAAAAGATGGAATGCAGACCGTCTGTCTCCCTAACTGGGACTGTAAACATAGTTTTGCTAACAAGGAGGTAACAGAGGTGAGTATTTTGTAGCCAGCCACGATGGCGATGAAAGGCGAGACAGACTTTTATTGCTCCGAATTTGTGTAGAAATAATGGCATAAATATCGTGACTGAAAGCCGTAAATGTGAACTCTTAGCATCCTCTTACGCAGTAGTTAGGATCTATTGTTATCACACAGTGATCTACAGATCTGACTTAGAATAAGGCAAGTACTAAATAGTTATCATCGCAAAGAGAGCCGAAAACGTTACTAAGGCTAAACAAGAGCAGTCTGTCTTATTTATACATATTCAAGAGTAGAATGTTACCTCCATGCCCCTTTATTTCTCGGTTGTTATTCAAGCATGTCCTCCTGCTTCAAGGTTTCGTCCTTCCAGTGGGTCCACATGTAAACCTCAAGTAAAAGTATGCGTGCCAAAGACTACCAAAAGTCAGTTATCAAAAAGACCTCGTAATGTCTACAGGAAGCGTAATCGAGTCTCGTTTGATAATTTCACTAACACCGAATATAGAACGAATCTAAAGTTGCCATAAAATTTTTAAGATTTGCTAGCACTGAGGAAAATTGTAAGACTAGCTCTCTCGACATAGAATAAAACGAGTTAACTTCGATATTCCATTTATCCCTTGCTTAGGGTAATTAGGACATAACCGAAATCCTAGGGTGATATGGAATTCAGTCAGTTGTAATTCCAGGCAGATAAACACTGTTGATCATCTGCCCGTTGGTCATCATTTTCATTACAGTTAATTATCTAATTGGTATTTCTGGGTACCAGTGGAGAAATCGAGGAATTCTACCAGCATATCGCAGGTTGAACTTTGTGATTCTGATATGCAACAGTTCGTTAATCAGCACGTTCATATATTCCCCTTATTAATGGTTACGTCATTATTAGTACACTGTCACGTAATGTAGACAATAAGCTGAAGGTCATAAATTCACGCAGTGACAGATTAATCAGATTTGAGTAGTAGATAGCCCACATAAAGTGGCGGGGCGGAAGAGGTGCCTTCACTCTTACATTGTCCCATCCCTTGCTAACGATCTCAACTTCACAGAGTTTATCCCTTTATGTACCTGGCTAGAGGTTCATCTATGGTAAACAGCCATGGAATAATCGTAAAAATCGAAAATAGAAGCGTGCCAATACTTCTGACTGAACCAAGTCAGGTAAAGCAGGGATAGAAGGTTTACGAATGTTGGAAATTGCAGCTACATAGAGCAGATCATCAGTGAAAACAGAAGCACACATTCCGACTACACTTATGCCCTTCGAGTACATGCAGGAAGACACTGCACTAGTCTCACGATGATGGTCAGTGGTGGAATTCAGATCATTTACCTCGTCAGATAAGCAAGTCTCCCTCTTGATGTACATGAGTCTCAATCAGTGGTGGTGTTCGCATCTAGGCTGTAACTAGCACTCACAAGCTCGAACTCTAAGGGCATATGCTCTCAGCTTGTCACCAAACAGGGCCACATCATTCAAATTCTGGGGCGTTTCCTGTTAGTTGATTTCACTGGGATAAGATGCTTAGAAGCTTAACTGATTTGACCTTGGTGTTCGAAATTACTAGTGTTAAGTTCAGTTATTGGTGGTTTAGAGGTTGACGGTATAGACGTTCGCGAAAAGTACTGAGTATATTAATGCAAGATCTTATACCAACAACTTCTAACTTGTTTGATTCTCGTGTACCAAAGGCAAAGCAAAAGACCACAATTGATTGTCCAAATTACGAGATATATTTCGGAACCAAATCGCGGATTGAAGCGAAAGCCAAGCTACCTAGTTTTCGTGCACGACTGTGACACGACGGAGTACCAAATGGAGGGATGCCTGACGATAGCTTTCAGCTAAACAAGTCGATTTTAACTCTAAGGGTCAGCATCCAATGTTCACCTGTGATTCTTATGGTCACGATGTAATTCTTCTCTTTGACGTAATCTATTCCTATGGTCAATAATTTTGGGGAATTATTTACCGCTACAGTGGGAAAACAGTCACTTCATGGGAGGCCAGTGTATCTTTTTGATGAACAGCAAACTGGTCAAAACGACTACCTCAAATTCAAGATTTTTTCGCCTCTACTATTACTGTGGAGCCCCTTCATCAAGGACTTGACAGATATTTCATTATACAACTCTCCAGGACCATCAGTATTCAAGGTATCCAATGGGCCACATTTGTAGATATCTGAAACACCGTAGACAAATTTACTCCCGGATTATGAATGGTGAAATTGATAAATTATATCCATCTAAGCCAAAAGGTTGATAAAAATGTTAAATTTATTGTAGTAGTGAAAATGTATATCAACAGAGACATGGCTGGAATGATCTACAAATCTTCCATATGTTTATTGAAGTGGTTGGTTAAAATAGAACATTAGCCATATTCAGAGCCATAAAACAGATTTTATCGAAAAGATGTTTGATATGAGGTGTATTACGGCCATTAAATTTAGATTGTGTTTTTCTTTTGTTTTAGCCACCTGATTTAAGTCCGGTCGGATTACTTTCGTTTCGCCATTGTTGGATGTTGTCTGGATTATGTTTCCCACCCATAGGTAGGTGAGTTTAGATGATTTTCTTTTCTATTGTTTTTGCATTTCGCACTTAACGGTATTATCATTCGATTTTGGTAGTTTTACATGTATTTTGCCTGTTTGTCTTGACTGTCAATGTGCCGAGGTGTTTCGTAATTGGACAAACAGTGTGTGATCTTGTGTATTCGTGAATGTGAGCTGAATCATAGTGTTTTTAAGATTTTTTACAACTTGATGTGACAAATTTAAGAAGAAGTGGTGTTGTTACTCCGTATATTGTTGCTTGTATGAATATTAGTAACCTGCGCTCATGTTTATAAACGACTGCATGCTTTTGTCATGGTTGATGAAAAAAAACACTAATTTCATGGATACTTTAGAGATATTCGTGGTTGTAATGTAGTCATGTATTTCCCACGTCTATTTTAAGGTGCAATTCTTTGACGGTTATCGGAGTTGTCAATGGTTTTTAGCTCAGTTTTGTCAGAATTGGTTTGTTGAGTAGCTTTTTGTCTGTAAAAGCACTTTTTGTTGTTCAGCTACCAACATTTCGGCTTCTAGTGTTTCTCTTTTACGTCCTGGGTACTTCGTGAGCACAACTATCCTGGAAGTAACTATAAATCTGTCAATTTGTTCAGCACTTCAAGATAAGAAGAAATTCCCTTATTTTCTTAAGGCTTCACTTTTTCAAACGACTGTCTGTGGCTTTGGCTATTTGTGGAAAATAAGATGGTTGTATTTTTGCTGTCATGTGATGTTCTGTTATCTCTACAGACTTGCGGGTTGAATTACTTTTGCCGTTTGTCTCAGTGACGTGCACGGGTGTTCGAGGTGACTGTGCCTTATTTTACAGAAGTATGAATTTCCACGTCATCTTTTCACTGATTCGTTACTAGGGAAGTAACTTATTTTCTAATGCTAAACGCGTGTGCAAGTTTACGTCATATATTCAGGGTTATGGTACTTCCTGTGAATGTGTACGTGTATGTAGTGCGGGATAGCTGTCGCGGCAAGTTTCTTGTCCAAAACATTGTAGGTGGAATGGGGTGTGAACCTTGCTGAAATATACGACACAGCCTTTTCTGTTGTTGGATTGAGAGTTCTTCATCATCCCATACTCTTAAGTGTGGGAACTGTAGCAGATAAGGTTCTACGACAAGTTTCATCCTTGTTCAACACTTAGTCTACTAGTTCAAACGACTGATTTACATGTGCGGCTGGCAACTATAAGGGATACGGACTTAGGTAAATCAACTACCTTTCATGTCTACCAGATTTTGCTTTGCATACATCGCTGTTATATGTTGATTATTGCAGATTTTATACAGATCTTGTACCTCAGCACTGTTTGTATAATAGCTACGAGAAGGACTAAGGCGTACCAGGATGAAGTAAAAGTGAGGTTGCAGAAAGATTCAGGAGCGACTGTTGCATGTTAACTAAGGTGCCTGAGTTGTGTGATTAATGTTCGAGATGGTTTATCGTTCAGTATATTGGTTTCTCAGTTTTAGTAGTCTGGTACTACTGGATTTAGAAGCGGTCTGATTCAGCAACTGCTACATTAGTGTGAGGATACCGAAGCATCTAGGCTAAAATAGTATCAGAGCTATTGGGTCATGAAATCTTAGTGGCGTTATGGAATGCCTTAGTGTAGGCAGACGCGGTTGTTCACACCGATGAGTTATTATGAAGAGGTGGAGTCACAGAAGACAGCGTGTGAATTGAACGAGGGTTTTAGGTATATGCAACATAATCCTAAGGAAAGATGTATAAGAAGACTCCCCAACCATAATGTGACTATCTTAATATCCACAATTCACTGTTTAGTAACATCAGGAACTACTATTCATGTAAATCTATGCTGGCTACAGACATTTGTCAACGTTGGGATGCATCGTCGACAGTCAATCACCCATTAGATTCTGCTAGTCATTTTAATGGGGTGCTCAGACCCTGCTGAAGTATTCTTGGGATGTTTGAGAGAAAAGTCGGTGTGATAGGCAGATCTATTTGTGTGACATACATCTATATCGGTGAATTAATATGTGAAAGTGATTTAGGTACATTCGCTACTTCAGGAATTAATTAGGAAGCAGGAAAGCAAGTTCTTATATCGCAGTAATATTTGGTTTTTCTACATGCATCAGTAAATGGCAAAAGTCATAAAGCTGAATTTTATTTGTTGTAGAAATTTAGCCACTAGAAGTTATGGTTTTTAGTTAACTAAAAGGCAAGATGAGATCCGTGGTCTAGTGTAGAGTAAATTTTGAAGCAGTACTCTACAGCTTCAAATAAAGACATTGACCACCTTTTGAGGTTAGACTGTCTGTCTGTCTGTTTTCGACATAGAAGTATTAGAAGTATTGGACCACTGATGTTTATGTCTCTGGTCTTTTTTGTGGAATTGGATGACCAACGTAGTGATGGAGGTGGTTCATCCAAATAAGTTATAAACTCGATGTGTGTAGAATAGATATTAAGGCCGCCTATCTACATCTGTCAAATCTGAGGATAGTCGCACCAAGATTATGCCGACAAATCACACCAAAACGTGATATCAGTCAATTAAACCTTCGATTATTTGTTTGACTTAATGTCACCGCTCTGCATCCATATCATAACCGAAGCCTACGGTGTATAATACTAGATTAGGAAGTTCTTGATAGGTGGTGGTTGTGTAGATGCGGTTTTATCAGTCTTAAAGTCACCTCGTGACTTGAAACATCTTGCTACTCTTTGGTGATTTCCACTTATATATCCAATTTAATTTTTACTTCTGCTTAAGATATTTCGCTTTTCAGGTTGGTTGATTAAATTCAGTGTTGACACATTTAACAGTCAATTTAATTACTGAAATGAACGTAAAATTCGGTGCAGACAATTATTTTGTTCAGCTTTTATAGTTGGTAGATATTTTCGCAGATTGAGTGTGGATGTAGATTCTCAACTTCAAACAATAAGATTAGCTGTCTCCTGGACTTGTGGACTATATCTGTTTCTTCACTGTACTGTTTCCCATTTCGACAACAGATCCTTTTTCGTAACAGGTGCTTACATTTCTCAACATCAATGGCTAATCACTGCAAGTATGTTCCACTCCAAAGGTTGGCTAGTTCCTTAAAATGATACGCTTAGTGGCTTAATGACTATGGTCAGATGCAAACCCCCAGAACTTAAAAGCATTAGAATTTTACGTGATAAATGGGCTGTTTGTTCAAAGAACAGCCACCATTTTGTTACGTGTATCCACCGAATTTTCACTAGAATGCTTTGTTAATCAAAAATAAGTATTTTAATTCATCCTCACTACGAAAATGTGACGTGTGAAGTCCATTCAGATAACAATAAGCAAACATCGAATTTGCAAATATATTCCTCCTTTTCTCGGTAAACCAGATTGTTATATTTTTGTTGATGTCACGCAATCCATCAGGTTTGCAAATAGGTTCGGTGGTTTGTAGCACTTTGAAGAACTGCCGACTCTTTTGGTGTGTAATATACATATCGAACGATAATATGTATTACTAATAACGATTAGGATTATACAGACAACCAGACTGATGAACATTAGGGTTATCTTTAACAGTAACATATCTGTAGACTTATTAGAGTCGAAAGGACATAACAATAGCTGGGTTTACTCAATATCTTGGAAGTGTACCCAAGCGTGATAATTAAAAATCAAACCAACTTTATATGTATCAGATTTTAGCTTTGCTCATTGTGAGTGCATCGGTACGGGAAAGTCCTTGTAGGTTTGTCAGGTGTCAAACGACGTGCTTAACATGATCAAAAGTTTACGTTTGCGTGTCCGACTCTTATTTATGGACTGTAAAGTATGTATTGTTAAGCGTAGTAGCTGCTGAATGCGAGTATAGGGGACTTATCATTCGCCTGTCGGTTTCCTGAAGCAAGAGTATATTGGCAGCATGGCTCATTGGCCCAAGCATTCAGTTTTCAGCCCATGTGTTCCTGTTCAAATTCCACTCCGCTTATTTCACTTCGGGCAACTAAGTAGTATCACAACCCTTCATGCAAAAGTTAAGCTCATGTTCTGGTACACGTAGGATCTCTTCTGAGCTACCGAGTTCAAACTAAACGGAACTTTATTTAGTTACATTTCCCCGTTATCTTCCTCAGTTTAACATATGCCAAAACCTCTTGTTGAATCAGACTATTTCGTAAGGTGATAGTGGTTGCGCTGCGTAATAGGTTGGTTAAGTAGACTCTTCATCCATTCAGACCTGATAATACTACGTTGAGACTAATACTTTTGCTAATTTCTCAGGTCCTAATATGTATTGTGATGCATTTATTCTCTTATTTTTATTGTACCAGGCACTGCACTCATTGCTTTATATACTGGTTTTTAGTAATATTGACAATAACAGTAGTTTCAGTTGAACAGTTTGAAAGTTGTGCAAACTGAGTGACCAGTGGGATGCAAAGTAAGTAACATGCTTATTTTCTTACAATGCTTTAGCTACTAGACAACTTTTGATAGTCTATATGATGAAAATTTCATTTTAGATTTTTGCCTATGCAATGAGCTCTGAAGCAAATCTAGATTCTTCCAATTCTATTAAATCAGAACCTCATGCTGCGAAGTCTCATTCATCGAAAATTACCACCAACCAGTTGGAGTATATTAAGAAGGAAGTAGTTGGCAGGTTATTCAAAGAAAAGATAGTATGGCCATTCACAAAACCGGTTGATCATCAACGACTAAACCTTCCAGTAAGCCTAATTCATCAGTAACCTATTTTGATAGGACTATCCTAAAATCATAAAACATCCTATGGATCTAGGGACAATCAAACAGCGGTTAAATCTGAAATTTTATCACTCCTCTTCAGAATGTCTCGATGATCTCTTTACGATGTTCAGAAATTGTTATATATTCAACAAACCGGGAGATGACGTGGTTGCAATGGCAATGAAACTCGAACAGATTGCAAGAGAACGTCTAAAGTTTATGCCAACTCCTGAAACGGAAATTTGTCCTCAAAAAGCTCCTAAGTCTACTCGTCCCCTTACTACTCCCACGCAAGTTCACCCGTCCATTGAATCAATTCATCCAGTTGCTTCAACTAATCATACCGAGGGGCTTAATGGTTCAGCCGTATCTGTAGACCAAACTGCGTTACCTTTCAGACCATCAGTTACATCAACTTCTAATAAAAAAGCAAGTAAAAAGAAAAGTGAATCAGGAATGGACGAGTTGCCTTCGACCCCTCAGTCATACGATGATCTGTCAAGAGATCGTCGTCAAATTAAAAAGCCGAAACGAGAATATGAAGAACGTAATGTTGGAAAGCGTTTACGGCTTTCTGAAGCCTTGAAGGCTTGCAGCAATATTCTGAAAGATATTTCATCTCAGAGATATCGGGTACGTTTTTCGTAATATTTTAGGTTATTGTTTTTAGGATCTAAACCATTTTTTCTTAAAACCAGTGGATGTAGTAGCCCTTGGACTTCATGATTACTATGATGTCGTTAAAAAGGCAATGGATCTCAGCACCATAAAGACAAAGCTAGAGAGTGGCCAGTACCACACTAAGTATGATTTTGCGGATGACGTCCGGTTAATGTTCAACAACTGCTACAAATATAATGGTGAGGATAGTGAAGTTGCAAGGGTGGGTAAACAACTACAAGCTATTTTTGATGAGAACTTCGCGAAAGTCCCAGATGACGAATCAGATACTGCTGCTTCTCCTGACACTCGTCCAGCTGATCAGAATATGTATCAGCTAATCCAGAATGCTATCAAAGAACATCAGAAGCTAACAGCTCAATTTCAACGCTTTAGTGAAGATTTACAGAAAAGCACGGCGAATTTGAATTCTATTTTATCTTCCCTGAGTATGGCTGTCAGGAAAGGTAGGTACTTTAGCTTATATTCATGTTTGTAGCACCTGTTGGTCACAACACACCGCATGTTAATTCACTTCCTCCGCAAACTGGCGTTTCCACTGTTACGCGTACTGCTATGAATGACTTAGAAGATGTAAACTCTACTAAGTAAGTGTCTTTTCAGTTAATCGATAATGCTTTCTTCAGGAGAAGTAGACAATCTCAGTCGAAAACAAAGTATCGACAATCAGGTCAGTTACATATTTTTGTATTTCTTTACTGTTAACCTATTTATTAAGCATCTCCAGATTTTGGTTTGAGGAAGCAGGGATTACAAGAAATTACTAATTTCCTTTTTTGACTAATAAAATCTCTTATGTAGGCATTCGTGCAGAATTTACGAACGGCAGGATTCATTAGAACAGTTTGTGCTCACTGTTTCTATTATGCTTTTCTTGTACTTTCTTCTCTTGCTTCGCGTGCTACACGGAGTGTGGCGACTTGAACTGGCACACATTTGTGCAAAGTTCTATGTCGAAAACAGACAGACAGACAGAACAGTTTGTGTGAGGTTTTGATCAGCTTTCCCTAAATGTTATCATTAAAACTGAGTGACCGTAGCCGTTGGTGAAGTTCGTTCGCCTCTAGTCATTCACAAAGTCAATCACAGTGGCTATTGAGTGTGTTACCCTATTAGTGCGTAGTATAAGTAACTGTTTAATTAGGCTGAATTATCGGAGAATATTTATTTACCTCACCCAATTACGTATTCTCGTTTCAAATGGAGCCCGTCTTACGTTTAAAAAAACATCCGCAACTGAATTTCGTGCTTTATTTTCTAATTGGGAGTATTATTTTTTATGCTTTACGAGATCACGTAATGTAAAAAGCAGTCCCGTAAAAAGCAAAGAATATTTTCCGGGTACTATGTAGGTTGTTCAAACCGTAATGTAGTTTAACCTTGTTTTATAGGCGAGACAGGCGTTTACTGAAAGTAAAACACTCAGTTTCACAGGCGTTTTCCTACCACGTTAACTTGTTTTCACTCCTTAAATCTAGCAAATTTTCTGACTACTTAATACCATCTAAAGCGTTCTTAAGTAGTAAAACACTTGAAATAAGGATTTATCACAAGTCGAATTTCCTCAGAAAATTGAGGTAATCAAAAGATTCAGGAAAAGGAAGTAAGAACTACGTGTGGAGTATAAGTAACAAACTGATTTTTTAAAAGTTTTCTCAGGTGACATTCACAGCTGTAATTCGATCACTTAAAATTCATCAGTGTCCACGAAAATTATGAAAAAAGTCAAATCAATAGCATTCCTAGTTTTGTTGACGATCAATTTTGTGGATTAATTAATTTTCTAAAAGCGTAAGTTGTGTTCTCATCACTTCTGAAAGCCACAGAATGTCGGTTAACAGATTTACACAATTCTGTCAGATGTATTTTAGTAGAAAAGTAGGAGACAAGAGATAGTGATACTATTTTCATTGGGATTGCTGTCCTGCTACAGTGCTGTAAATATAAAGGGGGGTCATGTATCTACTAATCGATGAAATCAGTTAATTGTCTGTGCAAAATATTGATAGCCTGGCTGACTTCTTTTGATGGAGCCCTATATTATTTGTTGCAGTCAGTTGGACTCAGTATTTCATTTAAGACTTCTCTGTCACTGATATTGTTTTTCTTATGACTGAATTACTTACATTTGTAGACTTAGATTAATCCACTTAACAATGCACAAAAAGTGTGTAACGCCGTTTTTAGTTTTCATCATTAAATCTACTTAATCACTTTTGTAAGTTATTGAGCAATTACCAGTTTTGTATGATGCTTTATGTATTTATTGCTGTGAAATTGCCTGTATAGATAGCGATAAATTGCATAAGACGTCCGACTTGCTAGTTAGGTAGTTGAATGTACGTGCAAACATACTGATAAATAGATAAAGTGTAGAACCTGTCATCGTATATGGTAATTTAAATATTCAACAAATATATGGACTTTTGTGGAAATGTTACGTGATGAAAAGTGCTGGTGTGTTTGGATTTACAAGATGAGAAGTCACATATTCCATCTGTCCGATTAGTTTTCATAGGATTTTGCTTCTGTTTCAACAATCGTATATAACAGAAACTAACCTACTTATCCTTAATTTCAATGATTTATTCCAAGCTGTGGCTAAATGGTTACTTATGTGTGTTTGTCATACAATGACAGGTGGAAGTGTTATTGGGTAATGTCTTGCTTTTAAGTTGTTAATGTAGGCAAGATAAAAAATGAGCGGAAAACTAAAAGTAGTATTTATAATAATACAAAACTAAACAAAGACGTAAGATGATAAATAGCCACGTATTTACACAGTAGTATCTAATATTCTTGCTGATTTGTTATCTGAGTGAGCTGCTTTTTCTCTGTGGTTCAAGCTAACAATTAACTGCTCGCGTAGTAACTACACGATGCTTTAAGTTGGTTATCCACATAGTTTTTGTGTGAATGAATGTGTTATGAAAACATATTGCGAAGTATGAGCTTGATAGCATCATTATCTGATTAGTTCACCTTATCCAAAACTTATCTTTGCTGTGGTGTCATTCGCTAATCAAAAAGGCTTCCTTGCGCAAACACTATCTTATAAAACATAGCTTGTCACTATTTTACTCCTGTCGATATTTCAGTGACCAGTCTAAGTATTGTAAGAAAAAGTGAGGATTATCAATATGCTCACAATTCCAAAAGTCGCTCGAACCAATAATTACAAATATTTGTTGTCTGTCATTCATCCGACTGCAATTTTATTACCTCTAGATATTCGTACAGGGGAAAAATACACTCTGGCGGTTAGAAATGGAATTTTGAAAATGCTTTCGGTTATGCGAACATGTAGTTTAGTGAAAAGGTGTTGATGAAATTAGTTGGATGACGTAAAGTAAAAGACATACAACTTGTGCAAAATTAAAGTAATTATTAAACGGCCCAATACATTTGTTTATGAGACTGAAATGGATGGAACTATCTAGTATGCTGTGAATGAGTATGTGTGTTCTGATGTGCGTAGTATTTTCCCTCACTTTATAAATATAAACTTACGGTCGTATTTAATAACTTTATTTTACAGGGCTACCTGCTGCAGCCCCCGCCCTTAATACACCAAATGTTCCAGTTAGCAGCACAGTTAACATGAGCAGCACACATTCCCAACCTTTGCCTGTACCAGGATATACTACAGATGAAGAAATGTCTGAAAACAACGTTCGACCGATGACATATGATGAAAAACGTCAGTTAAGCTTAGATATCAATAAGCTACCTGGAGAAAAATTGGGTAGAGTCGTTCAAATAATTCAACAGCGTGAACCATCACATCGTGATTGTAATCCGGATGAAATAGAGATAGATTTCGAAACACTCCAGCACACAACTTTACGTGAGTTAGAGAAATATGTGAAATCTGTTCTACAAAAAGCGAAATCTGGTAGTCGTAAATATGTGAAAAAAGGATTGACCGGTGTTCCACCGGGAAAAACGCGTGAAGAATGCATGAAAGAAAAAACGGAGGAATTGGAAAATCGGTTGAGAGAAATCGGAGGACTTCCACAAGGTGCTCCTGGATACCATAATGCTCATAATCCAAAGAAAGCGCGTAAGTACATACGTTGTTTAGTTTATCAGTATTATCACTATTTGTTTTATCATGTAGCCATTTAAACTTGATTCGTTACTTGTAGTTTCTGTACTTGGAATCATTCTCATATTGGTTTTTGTTGCTCTCATGAGAAGCAATAGTTTTCATTGGTCTCATTTCCTTGTCGCGTCAAGTCTTTGATTTGTAATGTCTTTTGACCAAGCAAGTGAACAGACTACTACACACGAATCAACATTCACTATCACATTGTCGAAATATCAGTGAAGTAGAAATGTTCAATTAAACAAACGACTCAAGATACGTTAGATACTAATAATTTACCTACGGTTTCTTAACTGTGATATCCTTAATCACTTTGCTATAGTTTTACTATCTGTTGCATACACAGACATGTCATGCAGTTTTACAACTCTGTTCAACAAGTACATATAGTTCAACTTATAAGTGTATGAAAGTTTAGCTGAATGGTGAATTCTTTTAATTGTGTGGGTCGGGCCAGCAGTTTTGGTGAATTATTTTACATTTTCAGCAGTACGTCTCAGCAAACTTTATAGCGAGTAATCAATATTTCATTACTTCCGTTCACTAAGTTGTTCAGAGTATATATTTTTTTTTTGTTTACCACATTTCCTTTCAGATGGTGCTAATCGTCTAAGTGCATCCTCGTCAAGTTCGAGCGATTCTGAGAGTACTTCGGACTCCAGTGAATCTGATTCTTCAGATTCTAAATCCTACAGTGAGTCCTGATGAATTACTACATTTGCAACTTATTCCCCAGTAAATCAATACTGCATTCTTTATTGTCATTCAATATTCCTTCTTTTTCTAAGCAACTTTTCTACAGTATGGTTTCATTTTGTAATTTCTTTCAATCCCTATTTATTCAACGTATACCACTCTTTTTTTAAAATTTCACATGCATCTCTTACTACCAGCCACTGTGTGCTAACATCAAGACAAGAACTTCACTTTGATGAACTGATTCCCTAAGGTTTCCAACAAAGCACCAAGAACTCTGTTGTCTGGTTCTGTTGCCTCAGTGGCTTTATTATTCTTTGTACATCAATTCTTGATTTCTTCTTATGAACCACTATGTCTCCAACACATGGCGTTGTTTTCACCAGAAATATGTACCTAATTCCTTTTTAATTGTTTGTGGTCCTGTGTATAAAAAAGATCATTTAATGCATTTTTGTACAGTTCTTAGCATGTAATTTTCATTTGATAAATTATCTGCTATTAAAGTGAAGGTCTTCTTGATGTTAGCACATGGGGTGGTAGTTTAAGTTCACTTGATTAGATTTTAAGGTCTGCCTTCTCGGTATTCTTGGTATAATTTCAGAGGCATCTTCGGATCATAAACAGGCGTATGACCAGGTAGTCACAAGTGGACTTCAAAATTGTTCAAGATCTGCTACTTCTTTACCGTCAAATTCAAGCACTGTGACTGCTAAGACACCAGTTAATCAGCCATCGGCAATTTCTACACATGACACTGTTACAAGTGGTCATTGTAATGATGTTGGTCATTCGAAGACGTCCGTTGAACAAGTGACTGAACAAAATGAGTCATCAGACACAGAGTCTGAACCGAATTCTCCTCATCAGTTGCCTCAGCCTGTATGGTCAATTTCAGGTTTTTCTAAGAAGCCGTCTTCTGGTGACAGCACACAGAGTAGACCCGGAACTTCAAATAGTTGTGTTGTTACATCTGCATCTGAAGTGCCATCTTCTACAATGGATACTTCAAGGCCTATGAATCTAGTACCGGAGCCTATTGAGACAGATGATCTTTCGTTACCGAATTCACAGTCTGGTAGAAACGAAGAGAAAGAAAAACAAGCAGCCGCTCTTCAGATAATGCGCGAAGCTCGTAGGCAGTCACAGTGGAGTTCCCGGGCTGCTGAGGAGAGAGCTACTCGCGAACGTGAGGAGGCTGAGAGACGTCGACTTGAGGCAGAACTCGCTCTAGAAGCTGAAAGAAAAAGGGAGCAAGAGTTGCGACGCATTGAGGAAGAGAAGCGTCTACTTGTTGAAGCTAGAAAGCGTGAAGATATTGCCAAGCGTAAGGTTAGTGATACGTAATTTAGTTCTCACTTGCGCAATAGTTTATTGATCAACCTTGCTATATTTCTTGTCAGGACTTACCATGCATTTAAAACTGGAACAATATACAGCTAATAAGATTTGTAGTTGTAAAGGGGTATATAGGTAGTTTATTATTAACCTTATTTGTAACCTAGCATATTTGGTTTAGAGATGATTACATGAAAGCGATGAATGTTTGTGATCTGACTGGTCTCAACATAGAACTTTGCACCGATGTGCAGCAGCTCGAATATACACACTTCACTTAGCACACAAGGCAAGAGAAAGGAGTAGAAGAAACGCAAAGTAGAGACAGTAAACAGGGTTATGAGACAAAGGAATAGTAATAACGAAGAACAAAATAGTTTTGTTGGAAATTATAAGTCACAAGGAGTGGATGCATCTGTGTCGGCCATTGAGACCGATTTTGAGCCATATCGCCAATTGTCTCCAGTCATTGGTGTTTATCGCGCTGAGGACCCCAACCAGTCAGGAAGTCCAAACCTTTCTACATGGCTAAAACGAACTGTTGTGGAATTCATTGACTGGTGCCATATTTTGGTTTGAACACCACTGGCTCTTTTCCAACCTGACTCTATATCGGCTAACGTAGCCTATTGTCGAGGAAAGTGATGGCTAAGCTAGGCGTGTGTAACACATGTCCTAACCATCTCAATCGATATGGTTGGTTTGTGGTGGCGCCCATATATTTCATGATGTCGAGTAATTCGCGTTCCTAGTGCTAATGCTGACCAGTTACTATTGATTCCTCTTATCTTTTATCTCAGAAACAAAGGTGTGTCTTCTAAAAACCAGTTGTAGTAGATGTTTGATCCAGTTGCCATACAATTATCATTAGTAGTAGCACTGCACAAGACATGTGGACTCACCTCTGAAACGTTCATTATTCCGACTAATTGGTGCGAATAATTAGGTAATCGGTATCCTACACATTTATCATTATATATTATTTATAGTAAGATACGAAACCATTTATCATAAATATCCCATGTAATGTAATTCAAAACTAAATAAACGGCATAACTTTTAAAGAGTATTTTCATGAAAATATCAAACTGTATTAGTGTTATTTCACTGTTTTAAGATTACTTCTTTTCACTTCCAACTTGTAAAATCAGGCAATGGTTGGTCCACCAGAACGTATAAATGCTCATGAATTGTTAACTGAATTCGAGAATTCAGTTGACATATCCTGTATTGATGCATGCTTTGCAATGCGTCATTTTTAAATCCAACCAATATATATATATATTTGTTATGAAAAATTATCAACTACAAACAACAAATAGTTTTAAAAATTCTTCATTTTTTTAATGAAGTTGGAAATAATGTGATGAAAGAAAAAGGAAAGCAGTGCATACTGATTATAATTGAGTTTCTGTTGCAACTGTACATATACATGTATACATACTCGCTGTCTCTGATAAAACCCTTACATTTCTGATATGAATTTTGTGTGTGTAAACGTTTTTTCTTTGCCTTCTCGTTGACAACAATTCATTCATTCTTGCAGATTTTGTACATTTTTTTCCCGAGGGAAAAATTACTAGTCAATAATTAAAGGATATATATATGAGTGAATAAATTAATACATAGACATATATGTATTGTTTTGATACAAATGTGATATACTTGTTTGTATTTTCACGTGCCGATATACAAAATATTTATTCGTCAGTTCAGTTGAGTAAGGAATAATAATGTATTATTATTATTCTTACTATAGTCGTCATCGTCGGTGTTTTTCTTCTTTCTTTCAGCTAAATTCCATTGAGTTAGCCAGATTTATATTTTTGTTGTTGTTTGGTCATCTTTATTTTTCAAGGTAAAAGATTACTGTTTAGAGTTTTACGTTAGATTCTACACAAAATAAGTCAGAATGTCATCAAAAGTCTAATCTATCTAGGTCATTTTAGTCACTTACAAAAACTTTTAAGTCAGTATCTTTTTGAATAGTTAAAATATAAAACAATATAGCATCACCTTTTCACCGGAAATCTTTAAGATTAACTGTTTTCAATTGTTAGTTATCGGATGTTTTAGTTTTATCCATCATAGCCGATGAAATAAGTTTATTTGAAGAAATAATTAAGAGGAAATTAGTTGTGTCTTTTTCAACTCAGCAACCAATTGAATTACATGCATTTGGAGCAGTGAGCCACTCCCACTGTAGGAGACCTAGTGGTACTGGTTAGCTGCTAAGATGGTAGAGAGTGGTTCTAACGCCTTGCCAACTAGTTAGACGTCCAGAGCCTATACCGATGACCCAAAGGTTTACAACAGGTAGTCAGTATGTGAAATGCTGCAAATCTACTTAGTTATTCGAAGGAATTCATCCATAGTTGTTTACTCAATGTGTATAAATATGTGTGTGTTCGTCGATTAGATACATTGTGGTTAATTTCAGATTTGATTTGTTGTGAAGATTCAAACTCCATAGTCTTATGATTCTATTATCAAGGAGAAGCAGAATTGGAATAATCTTTAGCATAAATAGCCGAGAACCTAAAGAGTCCTTGGTTATGCATGCAATTTTCGTTAAAGTTAACTCCCTAGCAAAGAGATATTGCTAGCAGTAAATGTGGAAAACGTTGGTAAGGGGTTTTAATTACTTAGAGTTGTATTTGATAAAATCTGTAGGTGTTAGAACTATTTGTTGCCTGCAATAAGCAACTGTTAATGATTTTTCATGAACAGGCTAGGTGTGAATGAAGTTGGTTAACTATGATATGGTGGATATTATTGACTCAGTCAGATTGTCATATAGACTGTAAGTCTGTCATAGGCTTTTGGGGGGACTGGTTACTGTTGATATAAGTCGTTATTCCTGAGTAACACTGATATGACGGCCGTGAGAAAATATGAGCAAGGCTGATTCAACAACCAATCACAGCAAAGTTAACGTGGCAAAATATGATTCGCAGATAGAGAACTCTATTTGTCGAGGAATCCCGAAACAACCAATCAGAAGCCTGCGTTTGTCTACTTGCATAAGCTATAATAATGTATGTGAAATATGTATAAATACGAGTTGATTTTCATAATAAAACGATCTGTTGCCTGGCCCTTGTCTTCTGTTGTTACATTTGGTGTCGCTGCCTACCGGCAAATGGAAAGCCTATGCCCTGCTGTTTTTGATGGAGACACATGGATCTTCGGGCAGGACTTCAAGGCTTCTGCGCAGTTGAGTGGCGTTCAAGATCTGTCGGCGATGGAGCTGCTACTTGGGACGCTGCTGGGAGGTCGGGTGAAAGCAGCATATGAAAGTGTGAGACGAAATACTGACGAATGTTCGACAGGGTCAGGCAAACAGTTTCCAAAGTGGGAAGGACCACATATGGTCACTTCGAGATGGGATTACGCGGACACAATCGCAATGACGAACAATGAGAGGCGCGTGAACGTCAGCGAGCTCCAGAAATGGATACAGCGAGACAAGCCAACGATGACGCCTGCACCAAGTAGATCAAGCCGACTTCAGTCGCACGTATTTGACGGGGGACGAGTGTGGTGAGAGCAGGCCGTGAGAAAATATGAGCAAGGCTGATTCAACAACCAATCACAGCAAAGTTAACGTGGCAAAATATGATTCGCAGATAGAGGACTCTATTTGTCGAGGAATCCCGAAACAATCAATCAGAAGCCTGCGTTTGTCTATAATAATGTATGTGAAATATGTATAAATACGAGTTGATTTTCATAATAAAACGATCTGTTGCCTGGCCCTTGTCTTCTGTTGTCTAGGACATTTATTGTTCATTGGATATTATAGTGATTCAAATATAGGTCTGTAAACTGTAGAATACTTTTAGAACCAAAGTGTCTTTGAGTCAGTGCTGTACATGCTGAATTAAGGGGAAATGTTACTAAATAACCACGTGCATTCATCTGCACTTGTCAGTGTGTTTAAAACGGATTATACGAATTGGCGATCCGATTCTCTTTACATAGAGCATAATTCAGACATGGGTTCGTTAAAACCTAAGTACTTAAGGCGCTGATTCATAGTAACACACTTTTAGACTGTCTATACCGTACTAATATAGAAATATGACAAATTTTGCTCCAGTTAACAAGATAGGGATTGTCAAATCATAAAATAAGTGAAATTTTTCTATGGCAGTGAGAAAAGGCTATTTTCAGCTCAAGTGGAGATATTTCAGCAACAGTAACGTTATCGTATTATGTTAGAAATCACATTAGTTGTTAGACTAATATTTATCATGAAATTTTTCCTCTGAAATTTACAGTTTCTCAGTGTTCCAGATTCATATCACCAAGTTTATTTTGTTGATTGCTTACTCGTATTGGTTTCAACTGTTCATCAGTTAATTAAATTCTGCCACTATTGTTGATTTCTATGAGAAGAGAAAAGTTGTGATGTTTTTCCTTGGTTAGCAAGATGTTACGATATCTAGATCTTGTTTCTACAAATAGCACACTAGACACATACTCACAAACACACACACAAGTGGTTTGAAAAAATCATTAATCACCAAGAAATACACTCGCCAAGTCATCATCAATTAAAAATTAATATGAAGATAATAAATGTGAATGATAACTGTCTTATTCAAACAGCGATTAAACTAGCCACACATATTTTATTGATGCAATCAATTGAGTTATTTATTGACGTAAATTAAATAAATATACTTTCAGTATAAATGTGAAATCAACATGTGAGAAGGATAATGTATTTTGAAGAAGAATGAAGAAAAGGTATAGTCAGCTCATAAATGTGAGATGAGTCACTGAATATAACAGATTTCTTATTGAGACCAGAAACTTTGCATATTTGATAAACGTATCTTGAAAAACTTTTATGACTGTCAGTTGTGTGGCGTAAATTTTGAAAAATAGGTGGAAGGCGTTCATATTCACTAATTTACCCTTTACAGATTTCGGTTCCATTAGGCTATGAGTGACACTTATTATTTGAGTGGCTTGTAAAACTGTAGTAAAAGAAATTACCATGGAATCAACTGCTAGCTAACTATGTCCTCATTTAGATATGGTTGCTACTCCTAATCGAGTCATTCAGTTTAAGGCACCGGGTCAAGTACTGTTATCGTTTCCCACGTTATCTTGTTATGTACGGTTGTTTGTGCACTTGATAGCATCTAGCACTAAATATTAATTGCATATTGGGTGTTCACATTGTTTTTGCTAATTCCTTTTTAACTAGACACTACGTAATTAGCGTCGGGTTAAGAGGCGTATTGTAGTCACATTGATGTCATTCCGGTTGTCATCAGTGTAGTGCTAGGTGATTAATATCTAGGTTACGAGATGTTAGCCAGTTAAAAGCTTTATTTTAAAATAAGTTAAGGCTTAGAAAGGGTCCCAACTGGCTCTCCTGATAATTGCATACATCTTGAAATTAATGATTATTCAGCATGAGTTATTGTTTGTAGACGACAATGTAAGCATTTATCATTCTTAAACTACGGGTTTATCAAGTTTATGGGGAAAGTGAACATGAAGGAATAGTAATCTTCATTATAATTATTACTTTGATGTGGTGTGTAAGTGAAGCACGCTGTAACACTTATTGTTATCCTGCAGTTCAACTAAGCCCATCGGACTTAAGTCAAATGATTATATGCGGCAAGAAATTATCAGAAGTTTCCATAGTGCAATTTTACAGGAAAACATATTAGATTCTCTCTATATAAGTACTCAGACCATTAGTGAACTTAGTCGAAGCTAAGATAATTAAATTCATCGTTATTTCATCTAAAATGATAACTGCTTTTCGCAGAAGTAATTCTCAGTCATCATCTAGGTGTTTGGAAGTTATAGAGTCTTTGGAAGACGAGGTAATAAGTGTCCTTAGTCACACTAAACCCTGTCCTTAATAAACATTTCTCATTTTATGACTAGCAGAAAGTTCTTTACTTTATCAAGGATGTTCCTCTGATTCGTGGTAAACCAACTTCCGCATAGATGATTCATTTCTAATGCAACAGTGGTTACGAGGATTACCTATGACTGTTTTGTAAGGCCCATCCTAGCCTTCATCTAGTAGGGCTGACGTAGCAGTTGATGCAAGTGAATCTTAAATAGTTAATTCCATCACTATCAATACTGATAACAAAACATGTATACACATTCATATATTGGTCTCAAGAGTTTCACCGTAGTAGTTTATATAACCAGACTGTGTGAACAATAATCACTGTTCGGAAAAGTAGTTTTTAAACAGAGTGGAGCCTTCATGTAGTAAAAACAGAAAAATTAGCCACATGAACTGAAGTTATTTGAAGCGTTATCATATGTAGGGATAATGCACAAGTGATCGACAGAAATCAATACCTGTTTTCTCTCATAAAACAAAGTAGATTCGTTAATCCTTTATTGACATATCTTCGTTTAGCCAACGCGTTCTCTAAATCAGGTACAGTTTTAATTCTGATAGAATTACACCTAGTCTTTCGTGAAGCGTAAGAAGGCAATAGATATGAGAAAAGAGAATGTTCTGGATGTGTCAAGATGACCTTAATCGACTGCTCGAGCGGATTTAAATTTCTAACAAAGACCATGAGTTATTTGGGCCAAAGACGCTTTGCTTGTGCCTTTATGACCCAGGTAATACACTATAGTCCCTTATCAAAAGTACAGGGAAGAATAATCGAGAATGTGTAGAATACATCGGAAAAAATGAACCTGAGTTTCGGTATATATTTACGACTTTTACGTAGAATTGTAAAGGGAGATTTCTAATTCGGCGATACATGAGTTGGTCAATGAATATAAGAACAGTAATAAATACTTTTCTACAACAGTCTCATTGAAATTACAATAATCACAGGTGTCAACAGTCTGGATAGTCATAGAGATGTTTGCATAGGCCGGGAACAAAATTTTTACGTAGAAAGATAACGGCATTCAAAGTACCTTTCTTGCATTGATAAGAAAATTGCTTAGGGTCACTGGGTAATTTTAATGAAGGTTTCAGAAAACAATTTAAATGGATATTTTCATATTTATCGAAAACGGAAAAGTCATACCTACCGGCCTAAACTTCGGATTTGATCCAATTCGTAAAGATTTGATTACAAGTGCAAATTTTACTTGCTTCCAAACGATGTGTAATGCACTTCTGTAATGTGATTTATCTGAGGTTTGTTTGAGCTGACACAATATCCTTAAAACACCATCATGCCCCTGGCTCTGAGATTGAATCTACAATTTGAGACATCTTGAAATAAAAATCCTGAAAATAACCAGATATATTACTTTAGACTGCATTATATCTGTGTCATACAAGTGATTAGGTTAGTGTAGAAATATTAGGAGACGCACAAATTCATATGTTTTCTGCTGTTAAGTTCAATGAATAATCCTCATATTTTGCAAGCAGAGTAAATGTCGATTATATGTTGTGTCCGACTTAACTCAGTTATTCAGTCTTCTGAGAATTTTTACTGGCGAAGAAAAGATTCATGGAATATCATAAATTATTTCTGTATAACAGGAAATATGAACTTGGGATAGCAATTATTATTTTAGATATCTATACTGCATACTAAGTCGATGA
Organism: Trichobilharzia regenti; assembly: GCA_944472135.2. NCBI lineage: Eukaryota > Metazoa > Platyhelminthes > Trematoda > Strigeidida > Schistosomatidae > Trichobilharzia > Trichobilharzia regenti. The sequence goes on from OX235262.1 coordinate 73,060,955, forward strand.
ATATGTGCCACTCTACATCGTTTAACGCACTTCTGAGCGTCCTGTAGATAGAATATTTGCTAAAGCTGTCTTGTGTAACTTGACATACACTCTCGTCTATAAGTGGGTAGTGTTTAGTAGGGGAGCATTTTTACGGAATTTATTTATAAATAACCACCATTTATAAACAGAAAGTTGTGTTTATCCGGGTGAGGGGTGAACTCAAAAAGCTGCTCACTACAAAGCTTTGTGATGCAAGAAAGTCGAGACTACTAGATTAGAAATTTTGAGATACAGAGGACAACAGCTGAAAATTCGGTGAACCTCTCTGCCAAATGAGATAGATATAAACACTCATTATAGATTGATGTCCCCAGTCGGTGAATTTTTTTGTACCTGGGTTATATGGGCGAAAACCTGGGGAGTTTTCCGTTCAAATTTGGGCAAAGTGGGGGAAAGGTGGTCTGTTTTCAGTTGTAACACGTAACAAATTTAATAGTAATTCTATTACATTTGTGGAATACTAACTCAAAATGTTTTGTACAAACTGAAAGATATGCAAGTGGAAAGAACCAAGTTGGTAGAAGAAGCATCCAGAGAAGATAGGACTTCCTTCAGGTGAACTTAGAGAAAACTGTTATGTACTCGTCGCTAAATTATTGTTATGGACTGGTCGAGAAACTAATAGTCCTGACGCAAGAAGGCGGAAATCAGAAGACCACTAGGTTTGCGATGATACTTCTATTGTCCAAACACAAGGAGACGAAAATAAATGGTCTCACACCATAGTGGTAAGTAAGTAAAGTAGTTCACACAAATTGTGTGAGCGAAATATATATGACAAGGGTGTGAACAATCATTAGACAATCTTAACATGAATGGCTAATTATAATGAAGTATCGATCCACATATACATAGCGAAATATAACAGACATGTCAACAACCACCATGTATTGATATATGTCACCAAGCAACGGACTGTCAACAAACACTCATATTATATATAATAAGAATACACATTATTAAAGGAGACAAGTTCATACAAGTGAAATGGTCACAGACTAAGCGAGCAAACAGAAAGAGAGACCAACATACACACACATAAATATATATAGGGGTGATGAAGATTCCTGACCAGCAATCAGCATAAATAGGAGGAACTTGAAAGAAACAACCTTTACCTACCTGGGAAGCATCGTTTCAACTACAGCCGGGACTGACGAGGATATCAAAGCCAGAATCGGAAAAGCAAGACAAGCTTTCATTACGCTTAAGTGGAGGTCAGCACCAAAAATAAGATTCGGATTTCCAACTCCAACGTGAAGTCAATGCTACTATACGGATCAGAGACTTGGCCAGCGCGTCATAAAGAGCACCTCAAACAAACTACAAACCTTTATCATCAGCTGCCTTCGCTCAATACTCAAGATCAGATGGACAGAAAAGATCAGCAACAGTGAGGAACCTGTGGGAGCTAACCGACCCAGCAGGAACGAATATGCAGGAGGAAATGGAGGTGGGTTGGCCGCACTCTGAGGAAACCATCAAGTGACATCACCAGACAAGCCATTGTTCGAATGGAACCAGAAAGGGAAGCGGGGAGTTGGTCGTCCAAGTGTAACTTCGAGGAGGTCATGTGAAGAGATGAAAACATGTGGGCAGACTTGGAGCCAGGTGAAAACTCTAGCAGGGAACCTAACGCAATGGAGACGCGCGGCTGAAGCCCTATGTTCCTCTAGGAATTAGAGAAAATAATAATAACTCCAAAAGTCTCGTACATACAAGACAATAAATAGAAAGGTGGTGAATACTCCAATTAAGAAAAACTGAATCATACATTTTAGATGTAGACCACTGAGTGATGATAACTTGTTAATAGGTTCACATACGTAACTTGTATGGATAATACGCCGTAATAAAAAGAACTACATGATATATATGACTTAAGTCATTAGTTAATGAAATGCGCACGGATTCAGGATTTAATAACCATGGAATGTTATACTTATTTCAGAATCAGCGAGATTTATTTTAGCCTTGTAGAAATTTCAAGGTACGTAAGGCTCTAAGACGGACTTTAACGAAACATATCGGTTAAGTAAATCAAATAGCTCAAATTACCAGTAAATGTATTGGAAGCGTTTGCCTAATGGTATAGAATTTGAGAAACAAGTGCATACGTTTTGGGTCCATATACACTGTAGACAGTAGGAGCCCCTTTTTATTTTTGATTTACAGCTTGATTCCACATTGTATTTTTGGTACAAGTATGGAATTTTCAGCATGGATATCGATAGCCCAAATTTTGCAGGCCGACCATAGATATCAGGTGTGCGTTGACAGGGGATCGAACCTCGGGCTTGCGAAAATTCGCAATCCTTATCATCCATGAGGAGGTTTATTTAGTACAGTTACACGAAACAAACTTACTGATAATTCTGAAATATTTCACCAAACGGTCCTCTGTGATCACGATTAGTTGGAAATGTTTCAAATATTTGCGAAATCTAATTCTAATATCCAATATCATTTTTACGAGCTAATATAAACCAATTTGCCCTCTTCTTGATTATGAGATAAAGATTCCTGGTCTTCAGTAAAATTCTGCGTAGTTCGTCCCTCCACTCGACTGTCGAAGCTTTGATTCACTCCGAAAGAAGTAGTGCAAGGATTAACTATTTGTTGCTTTTAGTAGGCGGTGAGTTGAGAATTTGTTGTTACTGTGAATAGATTTGATCCTTTCAATATCCAAATTTATGACATGAAATCAAATTCATTAGAGGGGAACATAATGAAAATTTTGATAGGATTTATTAGAGATAATTGACATTATTTTGATGGCCTAGATAAGGTCCACTGATCCCTTGTCATGCTGTTTTTCATCCATGGCACTTAGATTAGCGCTTCAGGTAAGAAGAATAGGATGAGATTTATCCCAGTGGTGTTTATCTTATGGATCCAGTGCTTGTACACATAGTTTGCCTTATATGTTTGAAGTTAGTACTGGTTGTTACTGTCGCTGCTGACCCACAGTCCTCATTTCCTGACCTTACAAAACACTTTGGTTCGGAAGAAGCTGCAGCGGAGCATAACATCTTGCTGCAACTGAAAAAGGGGCCCACGCCAGTAAAGCCCCACATCCGCCAGCTACTCTATAGTTTAAACATCACTGAATTCATACGCGTACCTGCCACTTTTTTACTATTTTTCATTCGTTCACAGTGTATCTACCATAATTATAATGAAGCGGATGGTAAATCTCTAAAACTTTAAGCCGTCAGCATTCATCACTCAATAATGGATGCTGGTCTTCGCCATTTAGGTATACACGTTTAACTGTGAGCTTGTGGTCAAGTATCCAAACCATTTGGCAAGCCATCGTGTCACTTTCGTCTTTTCTTGCACTACTCCCAGCTAGCTTGTCAACCGAATTCGCCCTACGCTTTGAATATCAATACGCACTCCTATACTAAGATGGTTGGGCCTATCACGAACTTCATCTAGTTTGATAAACACACGAAGAAATCCTGTTAGTTTGTACCATTACACATTTGTTACCTTGTTGTAACTGTTGTATTCTAAACTCTTCGGTGTATATCGTTCTTTCTGTAAACACCATCCGCTTCATCTCCTAAAATTATTATGAACCAGTTATTTGTGGGCACTAGTAAGTAGAACTACCGATCGGCCCCAATAGCAGGCCCGTGAGGTGCAATAGAGCGTATTCCTTAATTAATTAGTTGACTTGCTATGGTATTTTGTGTTTCAAATTCGGGTTTGGTTTCTGTAGGCCGATAACATCAATTGAGAGTTTTGAGAGAAGTGATAGGAAGTTTAAATCGTTATTACATTTTAGTGTCCCTGAGCGGCGAACTCCCTCTAAATGACACGATGTCCCTTCTAAGATTCAAAGCCGTTCCACTACGTATCTTGACAGGGGTGGAAATTGACCTCCTGCAGGACTATAATAGAGATTTGTAAATGACTATGAAACAAGCGTTTAAATGGTTCGCATCCCCGACTTCCATCCCGTAGTAAGTTAATATTTGATGGTTACAGAGGCGGCGTGAATAAAAAAGCTGCCTGAACATTCCGTTGTGATAGAACTGTTTTTTAATTGTTCCTTAGGTTTGAAGTGGAATATAGGAATTCTGCAGTTACCTGCCATATAAATTTATGCTCTACATTCTGCTTTGCCCGCTCCATATCTCATACAATCTTTTAAAAACCTCTGATTCAGTCTCACGTCTGTCACCCCTTGAACATAAATCGCTTTCAATATAGGCTCGATGTGAGAACCAGCCTTGCGCATGAAGTCAATCCTGGATTTCCCTAGCGTATACCCAACCTCCTCCTGCAGATCGGCTAGTCAGTTTGTTCTTGGGAGGTTTGTCACCTGTTGTTAATCTTTTCTGGCCGGCCATCTGATGTCTAGTATCAGGCCAGGGAAGACAAGTGCTGATGATAGTCTTTGACAGGCTGCTTTTCGTAGCACGAATGCCAAGTCACTAAAACACAAAATTCTTGACTTTCCATTAGCGTGTGTCCATGTAGTTGAAGATTGAACGATCAATTCATGGTTGTCCGCTCAAACCCAACTTCCCCAATTTTCGCGGAGGCATCAATACGACAGTCATCGTCTCATCGGTCGCTGTTCAGAAAAAAGAGTTAAACACCGTCAGAAGTAATATTGTGATTTATTATTGTAATATTTGTTCACAGACCTTAGTCATACTTGATTTATATGTTGGTGTAACAATACAGAGTACTCAGGTCAACAATTGGTGTTTTCGTTTTTTCGTCCGTTATTACTAAGCGTTTCTGAGAAACTTCAAGTGACAGCGTGAGCCCGAGCGTAGCAAGAGCTGGGCATTAACTGTTTACGAGACGTGACTGACAGTTTCTGACGGTAGAAACAGATTCTGGCCGATTCAGATAGCTGGTAACAGTTTGGATATTCACCGTTCATCTTTCCTGGTGCCGGTCAAGTCCTCTTTGAACAAGCAATATCTGGAACGTTTTTGGAATTGGGTCAAGTTCAACAATGCCTGGGTCAAAGAAGGGACAGAGTGTCTTGGATGCAAGCAGGAAAGTAAGTCATGGTGACTTGTCTGTTACTTGTAACGATGTGTCTGATGTTAAGCATCACATGGTTGATGTTACTGTTTCGCCGTTCATGGATAATAGGAACATCAAACTCCCTAAATTTGAACCACGGTGTTTTGATGGAAACCCGGCTGATTATTTACAATTTGTAAAGGAGTTTGAGATCATGTTGAGTAGTTTTCTATTAAGTGATGAATTGAAATTGATGTATTTGATGAGGTATTGCACTGGAGATGCTGCAAGAGCTATACAGTGCTGTGAGCTCATGCCCCCTAATGAGGAATACGCTGAGGCTATGAGCATATTACGTCAAAGGTTTGGAAGACCTTCAATGATTGTAAGGAACGTATACGAAGCTGTCAAAGGTAACGGCAGTCAACTTCAAGATGACTCCAAGGCACTTACTGAGTTTTTAGATAATCTTATGACTTATAAGAATACCTTGATTTCTATGAATTGCATGAGTGATCTCAACTCGAGTTTTATACTAGAAGTAATAGCAAGACGCCTACCTACTCGACTGCAAAGGAAGTGGGTGAAGATAAGCTCTCGTATAGAGGATGAGGATATCGAGCCAAGGTTTGATGATATTCTTAGACTGGTGAAGGACAGTGTCAACCAGGAGATTGGCGAATTCGCCAGCATTTTGCATTCTAAGGTAGAACCTAAGAAACCAGTGAATATAAGGAAGGCATTTGTGGTGAAGTATCAAGACACAACGAGAAAGGATGAGTGTATTGTTTGCCATAACATGCATCAATTGAGTGATTGTAATCGCTTTATCGCTATGTCGCCCGTAGAAAGGTTAAAAATGGCAAAGCAGAAGCGGCTGTTTCAGTTGTTTAAAGATTGGGCATACAAAGTGGAATTGTAAGGCGACAAACAAAGGAAGTAGTGGTTTAACGGATATGCACCCACTTCTGAGGACAGTAAACGAACCTGGGAATTCGGTTAATTGTAATAGTATCTCTAGACCCCTTGACACCCCACGTTTTCTTAGGGGTATTACCAGTTAAGGTGAAAGGACCGAAATCTTCAGTAGAGACTTATGCATTGAGTCAGCAAGATATGCATGTTTTGTAGCTAACAGAGTATCTCAAATTCGTGGACTAACAACTGTTAAGCAGTGGAGGTACGTACCGTCTGGAAAAAATCCAGCTGATCTAGCCTCGCGAGGAGTTATTGATATGAATGTGGTTAAAAATAAGTGGTGGAAAGGTCCAGAGTTCTTGCTAAGGGCTGATAGTATGTGGCCTCGTAGAGAAGATTAACCACCGATAAACGAGTGTGCCTTGGAGTTGAAGACAAGTGTCAGTTTAACATCTACTCAAGAAAGACATTCAGGTTTACATCCACTTTTTAAATATTATTCTTCTTGGTACAAACTACTGCAAGCTGTTGGGTGGTTGACACGATATGTTACGTATTTAAAGGTCATGCATCTTGCGGGATACGAAAATATGAATGTGGGACCTTTGAGAGTTGAAGATATTAGAAATGCAGAGTTAGCGATTTTGAGGGCTGCTCAGTGGGAAGCGTGGGGTGAGATTGCCAAGGAGGATAGTCCCGATTTCGCAGATTTCAAGGTGCGGTTAGATAGATTGTCTCCGATAGTTTCCGAAGGGATCGCTAGAGTTGGTGGACGTCTACAAATGTTAGAATCGTCATATGAGACCCGTCATCCGGCTTTATTACCTTGCTACCATCCAGTCACTGATCTCATTATAAGACACTACCATGTTCTTGAAGGTCATTTGGGTACTTCGCAAGTACTATCAAGTATTCGATGTAAGTTCTGGATAGTGAAGGGAGGTACTGCTGTCCGTAAAATAATTGATAAGTGCATGGAATGTAAACTCCGAAATGCTCGTCCAGTACAGCAGATGATGGCACCACTCCCAGCGTGGCAAGCTTCTGAAGGGAATTATCCATTTGAGTACGTTGGAGTGGATTTTTTCGGACCTTTTGTAGTGAAGAGAAGCAGAACCCTATGTAAAAGATATGGCTGTTTATTCACCTGTTTGAAAATGAGAGCTGTGCATATTGAGATGGTTCATACGCTAACTACTGATTCATTCGTGCTAGCATTACATAGATTTATAAATCGCCGGGGTGTACCGAAGATGATGTTCAGCGACAGAGGGACTAATTTTGTTGGCTGTCACGCCGAGCTTAAAGAGTACTTCGAAGGTCCCCAAACGAGAGTTCAGGAAGAGTTACTGAAAAGGAACATCGAGTGGCACTTCAACCCACCACATGCCAGCCATAGAGGCGGGCTATGGGAAAGACTTATAGGAATTATCAAGCGTATTTTAAGCTCCATAATTAAAAACCAGAGTTTGAATGACGAAACGCTGGAGACATTTTTTTGTGAAGCTGAACGAATATTAAATGACCGGCCGTTATCACCTGTGAGGGACGACGTCAAGGATTTTGATGTGTTAACCCCAAATAAATTATTGTTATTGAGAGGCAACCCTGGCATAGAGGACTCAAGCGGGGAAGGAATACCTACGATTAAAAGATGGAAACAAGCCAGGCACATGAAAGATATATTTTGGAAAAGATGGTTAAAGGAGTATGTTCTAACACTGCAAACCAGGGACAAGTGGAAAAAGTTGTGCCGAAACTTAAAGGTTGGTGACATAGTATTAGTAGCAGATAAATGTGCCACAGGTAGGTGGCCTTTGGGAGTGGTAGTAAGGCTGATCTGTAGTGGTGATGGATTGGTGAGGACGGTTGAGGTGAGAACAAGTTGTGGCATGTTGGTGCGAGATATCAGAAAACTGTGTCTACTGGAAGGTGCTGAGAGTAGAGAGTCGGAGGATGAAACACTAGACGATTTTCCAACCTAGAGCGTCAACCTGAGAAGGGTTGTAGGCGTACTGCTGTAAGTCCTACAATTCTTCAAAGGGTAGCGCATCAATGAGCAGTCCAATGTGCTTGGTGTGTGATTTTGTACATATGTTCATATTGTATATACTGAATTGATATCATCTGTCATCTAGCTGTTGGTAATTCTGTTTGTGTCCGGACATTCCACAAATTACAATCGTCAACCTGTGAAGGATTGTAGGCGTACTGGTGTAAGTCCTGAGATTCTTCAAAGGAATTCCATCAAGACATGATCCGCGAGTTTGTGTGTACTGTTTGTATATACGTGTGGTGTGTCATATCAATTGGTGTTTTTGGATTCATTGTGTTTACTCGTTGTTTTCGTACCTTGTTGTTATTGCATAATTTTGTTAAAATTTTCGTCGTGATTACTTCTGAAGTTGTGTCCAGTCTTCTACATCCGTGAATGAATTGATTGATGTTAAGGACAGCAGATGGGTCGTATACGCTGGGGAGGCTATTGCTGAGAATGAAATGCACACGGAGATAATTGTTAGCTGCGGTCCGACACGCCGGGGAGAAAGAGTGTAAACGACTGAGGCTCGCATACGTCACCGTTACTAGAACTGAGGCAGAATGAGTGACAAGCGATTGCAGTGGTAATTGGTAGTGAGTAGATAAGAGGATGTGCGTAGAGTATCGTGAGGTGGTGCTATGGTCACGTTGCATTCTGCAAGAGTCATTCTAGCAAGTGGCGATTGTGTTGCAAGAGGATGCCTTTAACTGGAAGGCGCAGGTCGTCATTGATGTGTGAGATTGTGCTGTAAGTATGCTTGTGGTGTGTTGGCTTTTCTGTTTGTTTTCCATTTCAGCTCTGTCCGTGTGACCCAGGTTCTCGCAATGGCATCCAAGTCAACGTGTATTGGTCGTGATGGAAAAAAGGGTTGGATCCCTCTTTTGCCGGGGAGTGTCAATGTAGTTGAAGATTGAACGATCAATTCATGGTTGTTTGCTCAAACCCAACTTCCCCAATTTTCGCGGAGGCATCAATACGACAGTCATCGTCTCATCGGTCGCTGTTCAGAAAGAAGAGTAAAAAACTGCCAGAAACCTTAGTCATACTTGATTTATATGTTGGTGTAACAATACAGAGTACTCAGGTCAACATTGGTGTTTTCGTTTTTCGTCCGTTATTACTAAGCGTTTTGAGAAACTTCAAGTGACAGCGTGAGCCCGAGCGTAGCAAGAGCTGGGCATTAACTGTTTACGAGACGTGACTGACAGCCTGAAAATCCGTATCTTGTTTCCTAAACTGACCGCAGTACATTCCCGCTCTGATTTCGAAGTAATAATGGTCTGCATTATTTCTTTGTTCCTGTCTAGCGATGACATCCTAATTTGCACTATCTGCTACTGCAGTTATGTCACCTGTGCAAGTGAGAAAGGTGTCTTCGTCTCGATTTTTTCCGTTGGCAGTGATTTTCGCCAGTTTTTGGTTGAGAGTCTTCATCAACATACTCGTCCTTATGTTCGTCAGAAGTTATAACTTGACTGATGTTTTTGTTGTTTTGGTCTGCGGATCTGTGAGTTTGTGCAACATTATCAATAAATCGCTAAGATCTCTTGGAGTCTTGTCAGCCCAACGCGTGTCTGTGTTATCACTCTCCAGAGTCTGTTGCACGAACCTGTCAGCCACATCATGGTTGGCCATCGGTGATATTGGGCAGTTATGTCTTTTCCTGTCCTCATTTCAAATGCTGTGGTGCTATTCCAGCTGGGAGTTGCCTGGCATTCGGCATTGTAACATGGTTGTTGAATGGGCTTACTGAAACTTGGGTCATTTTGAGTGCTAAAGTAGGGGACAAATCAAGTTTTTCTATCCAAATGATTCTAAGCCACATCGTCTCCCACCATTGGTCTGTTAACTTGTACTAGCTAAGTTGGACTGTACACAACTGTAAGTTCTGGTGTGGTTGTATCATTGTGTTTTGTCTCCATACCACCGCTAATTAATACATCTTTGTACAGCCGTAAGCGATATATCCTCCTTATCTAACTGGGTCGGTGTTGAGAAGAGACCGGAGACTAGTTTAAGTGGTCAGTGTTAGAGAGCTCGCAGGTAATATTGCCACAGTTCGGGTCTAGCATGTTAGATGGTCATACAACAACTGCGAGTGTTATTAGTACCTGCGGCAGTTTGGGAACGGGCTCGAATCATTCAAGCAGACCAATTTAGCGCCTTCTCGTAGCACAGTAATTAATAGCCTGTGGTTTCTTGAGTTTTTCGACGAATTATGTTGGCTTAGCAAGAACAATGCATTTGTCTACTTTGGTGATGTGTAACTTTCAAGAGAGTCTTGGGAGATCTGTCAGCCACGTCTCGTAAACAGTTAATGCCCAGCTCTTGCTACGCTCGGGCTCACGCTGTCACTTGAAGTTTCTCAGAAACGCTTAGTAATAACGGACGAAAAAACGAAAACACCAATTGTTGACCTGAGTACTCTGTATTGTTACACCAACATATAAATCAAGTATGACTAAGGTTTCTGGCAGTTTTTTACTCTTCTTTCTGAACAGCGACCGATGAGACGATGACTGTCGTATTGATGCCTCCGCGAAAATTGGGGAAGTTGGGTTTGAGCGAACAACCATGAATTGATCGTTCAATCTTCAACTACATTGACACTCCGCGGCTAAAGAGGGATCCAACCCTTTTTTCCATCACGACCAATACACGTTGACTTGGATGCCATTGCGAGAACCTGGGTCACACGGACAGAGCTGAAATGGAAAACAAACAGAAAAGCCAACACACCACAAGCATACTTACAGCACTATCTCACACATCAATGACGACCTGAGCCTTCCAGTTAAAGGCATCCTCTTGCAACACAATCTCCACTTGCTAGAATGACTCTTGCAGAATGCAACGTGGCCATAGCACCACCTCACGATACTCCACGCACATCCTCTTATCCACTCACTACCAATTACCACTGCAATCGCTTGTCACTCATTCTGCCTCAATTCTAGTAACGATGACGTATGCGAGCCTCAGTCGTTTACACTCTTTCTCCCCGGCGTGTGGGACCACAGCTAACAATTATCTCCGTGTGCATTTCATTCTCAGAAATAGCCTCCCCAGCGTATACGACCCATCTGCTCTCTTGAACATCAATCAATTCATTCACGGATGTAGAAGAGTGGACACAACTTCAGAAGTAATCACGACGAAAATTTTAACAAAACTATGCAATAACAACAAGGTACGAAAACAACGAATAAACACAATGAATCCAAAAACACCAATTGATATGACACACCACACTTATATACAAACAGTACACACAAACTCGCGGATCATATCTTGATGGAATTCCTTTGAAGAATCTCAGGACTTACACCTGTAGGCCTGCAATCCTTCACAGGTTGACGATTGTAATTTGTGGAATGTCCGGACACAAACAGAATTACCAACAGCTAGATGACAGATGATATCAATTCAGTATATACAATATGAACATATGTACAAAATCACACACCAAACACATTGGACTGCTCATTGATGCGCTACCCTTTGAAGAATTGTAGGACTTACAGCAGTACGCCTACAACCCTTCTCAGGTTGACGCTCTAGGTTGGAAAATCGTCTAGTGTTTCATCCTCCGACTCTCTACTCTCAACACCTTCCAGTAGACACAGTTTTCTGATATCTCGCACCAACATGCCAAAACTTGTTCTCACGTCAACCGTCCTCACCAATCCATCACCACTACAGAGTAGCCTTACTACCACTCCCAAAGGCCACCTACCTGTGGCATATTTATCTGCTACTAATACTATGTCACCAACCTCTAAGTTTCGGCACAACTTTCTCCACTTGTCTCTGGTTTGCAGTGTTGGAACATACTCCTTTAACCATCTTTTCCAAAATATATCTTTCATGTGCCTGGCTTGTTTCCATCTTTTAATCGTAGGTAATCCTTCCCCGCTTGAGTCCTCCATTCCAGGGTTGCCTCTCAACAACAATAATTTATTTGGGGTTAACACATCAAAATCCTTGACGTCGTCCCTCACAGGTGATAACGTCCGGTCATTTAATATTCGTTCAGCTTCACAAAAAAATGTCTCCAGCGTTTCGTCATTCAAACTCTGGTTTTTAATTATGGAGCTTAAAATACGCTTGATAATTCCTATAAGTCTTTCCCATAGCCCGCCTCTATGGCTGGCATGTGGTGGGTTGAAGTGCCACTCGATGTTCCTTTTCAGTAACTCTTCCTGAACTCTCGTTTGGGGACCTTCGAAGTACTCTTTAAGCTCGGCGTGACAGCCAACAAAATTAGTCCCTCTGTCGCTGAACATCATCTTCGGTACACCCCGGCGATTTATAAATCTATGTAATGCTAGCACGAATGAATCAGTAGTTAGCGTATGAACCATCTCAATATGCACAGCTCTCATTTTCAAACAGGTGAATAAACAGCCATATCTTTTACATAGGGTTCTGCCTCTCTTCACTACAAAAGGTCCGAAAAAATCCACTCCAACGTACTCAAATGGATAATTCCCTTCAGAAGCTTGCCACGCTGGGAGTGGTGCCATCATCTGCTGTACTGGACGAGCATTTCGGAGTTTACATTCCATGCACTTATCAATTATTTTACGGACAGCAGTACCTCCCTTCACTATCCAGAACTTACATCGAATACTTGATAGTACTTGCGAAGTACCCAAATGACCTTCAAGAACATGGTAGTGTCTTATAATGAGATCAGTGACTGGATGGTAGCAAGGTAATAAAGCCGGATGACGGGTCTCATATGACGATTCTAACATTTGTAGACGTCCACCAACTCTAGCGATCCCTTCGGAAACTATCGGAGATAATCTATCTAACCGCACCTTGAAATCTGCGAAATCGGGACTATCCTCCTTGGCAATCTCACCCTACGCTTCCCACTGAGCAGCCCTCAAAATCGCTAACTCTGCATTTCTAATATCTTCGACTCTCAAAGGTCCCACATTCATATTTTCGTATCCCGCAAGATGCATGACCTTTAAATACGTAACATATCGTGTCAACCACGCAACAGCTTGCAGTAGTTTGTACCAAGAAGAATAATATTTAAAAAGTGGATGTAAACCTGAATGTCTTTCTTGAGTAGATGTTAAACTGACACTTGTCTTCAACTCCAAGGCACACTCGTTTATCGGTGGTTAATGTTCTCTACGAGGCCACATACTATCAGCCCTTAGCAAGAACTCTGGACCTTTCCACCACTTATTTTTAACCACATTCATATCAATAACTCCTCGCGAGGCTAGATCAGCTGGATTTTTTCCAGACGGTACGTACCTCCACTGCTTAACAGTTGTTAGTTCACGAATTTGAGATACTCTGTTAGCTACAAAACATGCATATCTTGCTGACTCAATGCATAAGTCTCTACTGAAGATTTCGGTCCTTTCACCTTAACTGGTAATACCCCTAAGAAAACGTGGGGTGTCAAGGGGTCTAGAGATACTATTACAATTAACCGAATTCCCAGGTTCGTTTACTGTCCTCAGAAGTGGGTGCATATCCGTTAAACCACTACTTCCTTTGTTTGTCGCCTTACAATTCCACTTTGTATGCCCAATCTTTAAACAACTGAAACAGCCGCTTCTGCTTTGCCATTTTTAACCTTTCTACGGGCGACATAGCGATAAAGCGATTACAATCACTCAATTGATGCATGTTATGGCAAACAATACACTCATCCTTTCTCGTTGTGTCTTGATACTTCACCACAAATGCCTTCCTTATATTCACTGGTTTCTTAGGTTCTACCTTAGAATGCAAAATGCTGGCGAATTCGCCCATCTCCTGGTTGACACTGTCCTTCACCAGTCTAAGAATATCATCAAACCTTGGCTCGATATCCTCATCCTCTATACGAGAGCTTATCTTCACCCACTTCCTTTGCAGTCGAGTAGGTAGGCGTCTTGCTATTACTTCTAGTATAAAACTCGAGTTGAGATCACTCATGCAATTCATAGAAATCAAGGTATTCTTATAAGTCATAAGATTATCTAAAAACTCAGTAAGTGCCTTGGAGTCATCTTGAAGTTGACTGCCGTTACCTTTGACAGCTTCGTATACGTTCCTTACAATCATTGAAGGTCTTCCAAACCTTTGACGTAATATGCTCATAGCCTCAGCGTATTCCTCATTAGGGGGCATGAGCTCACAGCACTGTATAGCTCTTGCAGCATCTCCAGTGCAATACCTCATCAAATACATCAATTTCAATTCATCACTTAATAGAAAACTACTCAACATGATCTCAAACTCCTTTACAAATTGTAAATAATCAGCCGGGTTTCCATCAAAACACCGTGGTTCAAATTTAGGGAGTTTGATGTTCCTATTATCCATGAACGGCGAAACAGTAACATCAACCATGTGATGCTTAACATCAGACACATCGTTACAAGTAACAGACAAGTCACCATGACTTACTTTCCTGCTTGCATCCAAGACACTCTGTCCCTTCTTTGACCCAGGCATTGTTGAACTTGACCCAATTCCAAAAACGTTCCAGATATTGCTTGTTCAAAGAGGACTTGACCGGCACCAGGAAAGATGAACGGTGAATATCCAAACTGTTACCAGCTATCTGAATCGGCCAGAATCTGTTTCTACCGTCAGAAACTGTCAGTCACGTCTCGTAAACAGTTAATGCCCAGCTCTTGCTACGCTCGGGCTCACGCTGTCACTTGAAGTTTCTCAGAAACGCTTAGTAATAACGGACGAAAAAACGAAAACACCAATTGTTGACCTGAGTACTCTGTATTGTTACACCAACATATAAATCAAGTATGACTAAGGTCTGTGAACAAATATTACAATAATAAATCACAATATTACTTCTGACGGTGTTTAACTCTTTTTTCTGAACAGCGACCGATGAGACGATGACTGTCGTATTGATGCCTCCGCGAAAATTGGGGAAGTTGGGTTTGAGCGGACAACCATGAATTGATCGTTCAATCTTCAACTACATTGACACTCCCCGGCATAAATGTATCCAACCCCTTTTTTCCATCACGACCAATACACCTAGTTAATCCTGACTCTCTATCTTATACTTGTATAGAATTCTTTAGTTCAATTTAGTGGTCCGCTTGTGATTCCAAGACCTGCATATCCTAAAAACACTCTGGTGGGAAGTAATTTGTCAAAGACTGCTGATGCCCACGAAAATGACGTAGACTACTGCAACTAATTTACAAAGGTAATATCCCTGTCAAACTGACTCGTTCACCAGAGCGACAGATGTGCGTAGACCGTCACAGGCTTCAACACGTCTATCATAGGCATATTCTAAGTATTTGCACGTTTGTTTATATACGCCAAAGGCCCTGATAATATTTCAAGTTTGCTCACTTTGACCTTGCGGCGAACTCATGGATTCGTCTTTAATTGTAGCTGTAAGGTTGAGGCCATTCACGAAAAAGTAGGTCGCTATTATTGAGATTCATATTTTCAGTGAGGCTTCGGATGGGTCAGTGTGTCTGGCGAGTATGCCAAAACCTGGCATTGTTCATATATACGAACCTGGTCTCAAGAACAAAAATGTCCGTGAATATAAATATGACCACACATTCTGGTCCCTAGACACAGAAAAAAGTTCCATACCATATGCAAGTCAGGAAACGGTCTATACCACAATCGGTTATCCTTTACTACTCAAGACCCTCGATGGATTCAACACATGCATTTTCGCGTACGGCATGACTTCTTCAGGAAAGACCTATAGGTAAGAATTTTCACTGTTTATTTGGTTTAATATTGTGGTTCATCTCATGAGTTTTAAAAAATAGACATGACATTTGGACACTGTTATATATATGAACTTACTCGTTTTCAGTCGAGTGGCGTTGAGCATAGAGTGGTGCCTATCTTTTAATGAAGTTGTGTGTTATTGTAATGAGTTAAATTAATTGAAGCTGATGTAGTCACAATCTCAAAGTAAACTAAATGTATAGGTCGTGTCATTTAAGATATTTCACCTTATTGTTAGGAATGTTGCATAATCTGGATCTCAAATTAAAAGGATGTGTATTGACCTTATATATTTCAAATTTTACTTCACTGAACGTCACTTTAGTTCTGCTTCCTAATTTGACGTTCTGGTTGCATTTAATTCCACTTTTTCACAGGTTTACTATAATTTTCCTGTTGGTCTCATCCATTCATCAATAAATTAGAATTCTTCCTACATACACGAGTTATACCAGCATTCGGGCACCCTGAAAGGAGTGAATATACTGTGAATACATCGATTGTCCACAGAAAAGCTGATCTGATTTTTGTTTGTTGACATGTATCTGGGTTTGAAAAATGAAAAATCGCTGGGCAATCACATGAATCTCTAGACTGGACACTACCTTGCTGCTTACATCTTAATAATTTGAATGCAACAACTAAGCCATTAAGTTGCAGCTCACAGTTCATGGTGTGTGACATCCACCAGTGTCTCAACCAAAGCATGTAAAAGTCTATTGTTTTGCTAGTTTTTCCTATTCGGGAAAAGACACTGTGATGAACTTATTTTAAACAGATAGAACACTTCATCATACATTTTGAATAGTTCATTCGAATCCCTTATTAGTCTCTTAAGAAGTTTCTGTGAAAAGCCAATCTCTTTTGAGCGTATTAAAGCGCTATAAAACTAACTTCTCTCTGTGTCATATTCAACTCTGTTTTGTTACTATTATGAACTATTTTTACCGATGTTGAATTTCTGTTGGTTGTTACAAATTTAAAAAAAGTCATACCTTGAACGGTTTTAACTTTTCGTCCTCATTTTGGTTGATTACGAATTTCATTTTGTTTTCTTTATGTAGTATAACTGGTCCACCGAATGATCCAGGGATCATTCCTCGAATTATCAAAGACTTATTTGAAAATATTGAAAAAAGAACGGTAGTTACAGGAATTCTTGTCGTTTACTTTTTGTCTAGACATTCGATAACAATATCTCAGTCAAATGAGTTACTATGAGATATATAATGAACGGATACGTGATCTTCTCTGCCTAAATCCATCTGGAAACGGGGTAAGAATATTTGAAGAAAATGAAACGATGTTATTAACATAAATTTCCTTATTGTATACTTTCTTTATGTTTAATGGTAAGTTTATCAAGAAGTTACAGTAAACGGTATTTTACAGCGTGAAATAAACTAATTTTTCTTAGGCTTAATAGTTTTAGAATAATATGAAAGAAAAAGAAGTGTGGTGAGTAGAATTTAAGGTTAGTGGTTCAAGAGATGTTTTACTCGGGGATGGTCCGAGAAATCTTGCTTATTTGCGGTTTTTTTTCCGTGTTAAAAGATATTGGTAGTTATAATGTATAGAGAATAAAAAAATCGTTTTTTTTGATGAAAATGAAGCCAAATAATTTGAAATAAGAATAAAACTTTGGCACTGTGGTGGAGTATAATTCCATTATGAATAAAACTTTATTTTGATAAAATGAAACTGTGTAATACAGTAATATTTACTGATGATGTTTCGAGCAGAAATTATTGCTTATAATCATATCTAGGTACTCACACAACTTTCTAGCAGGAAATGAAATAATTTGAAAATCGGCATAGTTCTACTATTTTAGTGCAGAGAAGCATGTGTTTAATCCATTTAACTAGCAAGATTTCTTTTGGCTGTCAAATAGTTGTGTTTAGTCGAAATTAGTCTTGGATGCTGATGTTATGATATTAACACATTGGATTTTTTCAGTTGTATATTGAAATACAATTTTTCCTCCACAATTTCAAAAACAATTTCAGCTTGTGGTTCGTGAGCATCCAGTAACTGGCCCTTATATTGATGGTTTATTATGTAAAGATGTCTTTTGTGAGTCTGATGTCACTAACTGGCTTGATTTTGGAGGTCGTGTACGCACTGTTGCTGCAACTCCCTTAAATGAAAACAGTAGCCGGTCACATACTGTACTTGTTTTGTCGGTGACCAGGCGTTCCACTGTAAGTTTCTTAATTTTCAATGGATGATGTATATCTAGTAGAACTGAAGAAGTTAGACATATATATGAATATCTCTCAATCTATACGTGTGAAGGTTAGAGTTTTGAAGAACAGATTAGGCTTTAATAAGTCATAGAATACTTCTTTTGCAAACTAACCTTTTAAGGCATTCCTGAATTATATGATTAAATACTTTATTTTCTAATATCTCGCCACCGGTATATGTGGTCCCAACATCACCCCCTTTCTATTTAGTCAACTGTGTGGTACACATTAAGACTTTACTGTTATCCACCCGACCGAAAGCTGCTACCTTGACGTGGTGGTCGGGCTTGAACACCGCAATGACCTAATCAAGCTATACTGGCTGAGACTTATGTCTCTTGAGGTTCTACCATGCCAGGCAGGTTGTTTGGATAGCGGTTAAACAAAAAGCAGCTACCCAATCCAACATCATGTCCAATACAAAATTACAAAATTTCATGCCGGATCGGCCGTGGCCCGGATTAACAACGACCGCGCTTCCTGCTGCCGTGTCACAGGGCGGGAGTGATAAATCTGCTACTGAGACACACAAAACAAAAAGAACAAACAAAAACAGGCCGCGTGTGACCGGCCTCAAGCAGTTGTCCCCTGGGCTCTGCGGTCACGCAACCAACTTCCACGGTGTGGGCAGCCGGGAAGTAACAATCGCCCTCACAATCCGAAATGCACACGAAACCTCTCTATTACTCACTCATCTTTGTCTTCATCTTCATCTCTATCATCTTGCCTTCCTTCCACTGATGCAACTCCTCGACTTGATAGCTCTCCACTTCCTCTCCACTCTGCGTCCACTAAAAACGATGGAAGCCAAAAAACCACCACCGACAGCCTCTTAAAGCCGCGCCACCAATTTCATATAGGAGCTCTTAATGTTAGGACACTTTGCCAAATAGGACAACAAGCATCACTAGCCAAGACCCTGGCATCACGAGCCATTGATGTATGCTGTGTTTCAGAAACACGCATACAAGACCCAAGTGTGGTTATTCACCTAACCCCACCTGGCCAACAGGTTGAATCTGCAAAATTCACCTTGAGGGTGTCAGGAGATGCCACAGCTAGTTCACGAGGATTAGCTGGCGTAGGGATAGCTTTGAGTACTAGGGCAGAAAAGACATTGCTTGACTGGATCCCGGTAGATAGCCGAATGTGTGCTGTCCGCCTGAACGGATCAGTAAGAAGGAGGAAGGACTGCACTACTCGCCGATGCCTTTTCGTAATCTCCGCCTACGCCCCCACTGACTGCAGTTCAGATGAAACGAAGGATGAGTTCTACCAAAAGCTGTCTAGTTTGGTCGAAAGGCTAAACGCTCAGACATAGTCGTTCTAGCTGGTGACTTTAACGCTCAAGTAGGGAAATTGTGTCAATCTGAGAAGGATGTCGGTGGCACCTATGGAGTTCCGTGCCAGCGAACCGACAACGGTGACCGTCTCCTACAGTTCTGCTCTGATAATCATTTGTTTCTTGTAAGCACTAACTTTAAACACAAGGAGAGACACTGTTTGACTTGGAGACCCCCTTCATCAAACCAACGCTGGACACAAATAGACCACATAGCAATAAGCTATCGTTGGCGTGGGTCGGTAGGAGATTGTCGCTCCTTCTGGAACACGTGCGTAGATACCGACCATGCACTGGTCCGCGCTCGGGTGTGCTTACGACTGAACGGACGTAGGAAACAGCTGGCGGTAAAACCATCACGTCCCCAGCTCGATCAGGAAACTAAATCCGTATTTGAGGAAGAACTAGCTAAACACATATCTGTGTTCGACAGCTGTGCTCACCCTGAAGAAGCTTGGAAAAATATCCAGGCAGCCATAGATACAGCTGTAAAAGCTGTGAATAAGGTAAACCCAAAGGTGAGTAAAAACCACTGGATCTCCACCGCCTCATCCGAACTGATAGATGCTAGAAGACTTATTCCGGCGAGCTCCGAATTCAATGAGGAGCGAAAGCTGCACAAGAGGAAACTTACGAAAAGTCTCCGCAAGGACCGTGAACAGTGGTGGGCGACAAAAGCCAAAGAGATGGAGAAAGCTTCGAGGATAGGCAACACCAGGCAACTCTTTGGACTCATCAGGGAAACGGGTGGGAGAAGACAAATCATTAGTGAGACAATCTCGGAAAAAAATGGCACTATAATTAGCTCCAGGATAGACGACTGGATCGTTGGAAAGAGCATTATGAGGAGCAGTTTAATTTGCCCACAGCCACGCTCAACCTTCCGAGCATCCAACACCTCCCTGAATGGGATATAGACACAGGTCCTCCGTCACTAACTGAGGTTACTAAAGCTGTCACCAATCTGAAACTAGGCAAAGCAGCGGGACCTGATGGAATGACTCCAGAGGTATTTAAGTACGGTGGAGACAGCTTACTGTCCGGATTAACTGAGGTACTAGGCAGCGTCTGGGAATCAGAAGAAGTCCCATCGGGTTGGTGTAAGTCACTGATTATCCCCATATACAAGAAGGGAGACAAGTCTTCCTGTGATAATCACAGAGGGATTAGCTTGACTAATATAGTATCTAAAGTCTTAGGCTCAATAATCATGCGTAGACTGAGTGGTGCTCGGGAAGCACAAACACGAGAGAGCCAGGCAGGCTTTAGACCAGGAAGAGGGTGTATTGATCATATCTTCACCCTCCGACAGATTCTAGAACATAGGCATTCCTACCGGCGTCCAACAGTCATTATATTTCTTGACCTAAAGGCAGCATTCGACTCTGTCGATCGGGAAGTTCTCTGGAGATGCTTGGCTGTAAAGGGAATTCCGAGAAAATATATTGCACTGATTAAGGCACTCTACTCGTACTCATACAGCCAGGTGAGGGCTTACGGCGAGCTGTCATCTGAACTGATGACGACCAGTGGTGTCCGTCAAGGATGCCCATTATCTCCTTTTCTATTCAACTTCATCATAGATGTGTTAATGGACTTAACCCTAGGTGACTTCAGCGACTCAGGGATTGACTTGCTACCGGGAATAATCTCGTTGACTTGGAATATGCAGACGATATAGTCCTTCTAGGCGAAGACGCTGACGAAATGCAGAGTCTTCTAAACACCTTGAGCCGCAATCTACGAATGTTTGGCATGCGATTCGCTCCCGCCAAATGCAAGATGATGTTACAGGACTGGACTACATCGACGCCTAGTTTAAAAATAGGAAGTGAAGTGGTAGAGCACGTTGACCGCTTCACTTATTTGGGAAGTACCATCAGCCCCAACGGGCTGATCTCTGACGAAATCTCAGCACGAATACAAGGGGCTCGTTTCGCATTTGTTAGTTTACGCCGACTCTGGCGTAGACGAGATGTTCGACTATCGACCAAAGGGCGGGTGTACTGCTCATCAGTCCGCTCCGTCCTCCTTTATGGTTGTGAGACCTGGCCACTGAGAGTGGAAGACATGAAAAGACTAGCTGTCTTTGATCATAGGTGCCTGCGTTCTATTTCCCGTGTAAAGTGGCATAATAAGGTGAGCAACATGCAGGTTAGGCGTAGAGTTCTAGGTAAACAGGGGAAATCAATCGACGAAGTCGTGAAGCTACAAAGACTGAGATGGTTAGGACATGTGTTACGTATGCCAAGCCATCGCCTCCCTCGACGAGCAATGTTAGCGGATATAGGGTCAGGCTGGAAAAAAGCTAGCGGCGGTCAAACAAAAACTTGGCATCAGTCAATGAAATCCACAACAGTTGGTCTAAGCCACGTAGGAAGGTGTAGACTTCCAGGCTGGGGTCCTCGGGACGGTAAAAATCTATGGTTGGAAACAATTGGTGACATGGCTCAAAATCGTTCTCAGTGGCGCAGATGCATCCACTCCCTGTGACTTATGATCTTCAATGAAACTGTTTTGTTATTCTTTATTACTCCTTTGTCTCACACCTCTGCTCACTGTTTCTATTATGCTTTTCTTGTACTTTCTTCTCTTGCTTCGCGTGCTACACGGAATGTGGCGACTTGAACTTCCGCACATTTGTGCAAAGCTCTATGTCGAAAACAGACAGCAGTCTCCTACAAGAAACTTATAGATCTCATTTAAAGGCTTCAATAATGGCTGAATTCTTAATTATATGGTATTTCGTAGGTATTTTGGTGAAGTGTTGTCAAAACTCCATCTCAATGATACCGTCAAGCACGATGTATTTTAGTAGTTAGTATGAATGATTACGGAATTCGGTTACATATGAGGGCAAATACTAACTTTTAGATGGAACTAAAATACGCGTTCTGTATTCCACTACTTAGTATCAGCAAGCTAGTAGAGTCTATCTTTTGTTTTCTTTCCTTTGCGTTCTAGGTGGAGCATAGATCTTCAAGCTTTGAAGTTCGAGTAGCGACGATGTTTTTTTACAGGGGTTGCTAACCACATGCTTAACCTGTCCCCTTTTGTGGGTTTAGTACCAGCTAGGCGGGGTCCTGGAGTACCTCGGCCGGGAATTGAATCCCGACCACATGCGCAGTCGGGGAACATTGTACCACTGAACCACCGACTCACACAGTGTATCTACTACTACTTTAAGTTTGATTTGTAAAGTCCATAACTTTTTGAAAATTGCTTAACTGCTGACGCATGACTACTAAGAAACGCTATAAAACACTTTTTATTTCCATTCTAAAACAATTTATATAAACATTGATTAACATTAGATCTTATATGCTTCGGACTAGTTTGCTGAACGGAATATTAGAATAATTTATTTTTAATATCCTGCGTTTTATACAAATACGAGTTTTTATGAATCTGCTTTATTTCTTCGTTAACAGAAAAAAATAAGCTGAGTGACTTAAATGTACTCAAAACCAAAATTACTCTCATTTTGAGCTGGTTAGAATATTAACAACTTTTACCTTAAAGTCTTTATGCTCTACGCCTTTTCTGTGGGTTAGCTACAAAATTTATTGATTTGAGTAAAATATCTGATCACTTCTGCTTGTATTAACAATTTTAAAGAAGATTATGTTTAGTTATAATGTCTTTGTATTATTTGAATTTCTACAGACTAAATATTCTCTAGGAGATGTTGACAATGTATATAATAGTCGGATTACTATTGTTGATCTTGCCGGCAGTGAACGCCAGACATCGTCATCCACTGTGGGTGGACGTTTTATTGTAAGTTCTGTTAATATTTTCATTGCTTTTAAAGTCATGGGATTACAAAATGTTCTTCGTTTGGTAATCAACAGATTAGTTTGTGTTAGGGTAATACTGGGCTGTTTAAGTCTGCATTATATAAGTGTTTAATGAACTAACCTAATCGTCATCTTGTAAAGGAGCTAAGTGATTTGACATTATTACCACCGCCTAAGTTCTAATCACCATACTTAAAGAGCTATTAAACAGTTGAAAGAAACAGTGTAGTCAGTTATGAGATGGTTAAGTGTTCATAGACTACTTTGAATGGGATGTTGGTTACACTCTGAATGGTATGCATCCAATCACCCAACTGAGTCAGGTAGGGGGATGCAGACTTCCGGGTTGGGGTCCTCGGGACTCTAGGAATCAATGGCTGGAGACAATAGGTGACATGGCTCAAAATCCTTGTCAATGGCGCAGATGTATTCAGTCTCTGTAATCTTTCATATTCCTTTCTACCAATACCCATTCGGTTTCACTCTTGTACTTGTTAAACTCTATTGATTCTCTTCACTCATCTTCTTGTCTACCTTTGTGTGGTATTTGGAACGTGGCAACTGGAACTGCTGCACTTTGGTGCCAAGTTTTATGTTGAATCCAAACAGACAGAGTCACCCGGAAGTGTTCACTGGATCATGTAGAAAATAAGAAAAACTCGTTTATTAAGGAAAATTTTGTTCATCTACGAGGTCACCTTCACAAATTGTATAACCTACATTTATCTGTACCAAAGTGTATAACCGTCTGTTGTTGATTAGTAGATGGAGGTTAAATTCCTAATCGAGTGACTCAGCGATTGATTTTAGGGACAGAAAAGTAAAATTACGTAACAGTCAATAAGGTAACAGGGGAAAGAGTATAGAATAAGGTTGAAGTGGCTACCATCATCTATCAAAGGGGAGGTGAAAAAAGTGCAAATAAGTTTTAACTTGTGTGTAAACATACTACTCAGTTCGAAGTTTCTGATTTATTGATTTTTTCGAAATGGCACTCATAGAGTTAAGGGTAAATACGTGGATTCCTAGAGATATAGTAATATTAAGTTTTGTTTTTCAAAGTTCCTATCTTAGTGGGAAAATCACGTAGGTTAATGGGAAAAATGTCAGGTGGACTAATCTTATGACTTAAACGGTTATGAGGTGCGTCGTAATTCGCTACCAACTATTTATCAATGTCGAGTTTATGATTGACTGTTGTCAGCTTCTGTTCAAATTGCGTCTTCTGACCAGTATCTTCTTAAGAATGCTCTTTATATTATAAATTGTGTACAACATTTTAGTATTATATTCTCAGTGATTCATAAGATCAATACATGCATCCTTATCAAGATGAATTACTAGTGAGTCATTGTTATTGATAATATGACGTTGTTTCATGTGTTTATCGTAGCAATCTTTTAGCATATATTCGGCGTAGAATGCTAGATAAGAAAGTTAAGTCAATCGATTGACTGAATTGACTAGGACACTTGATGAGCATGTCGAGCTACCGCTTTCTTCGACAAGCAGTGTTAGTTGACATAGGGTTGGGTTGGACCAAATCCTGCCATCAGTCAATGAAGTCTTTGACAGTTGGTAAAAGTCACGTAGAGGAGGGCTTTAGACTGGCTACTTGTGGTCCTCAGCATGTTGAGAAACAATTGTTGTAGACTATTGGTGATATGGCTCAAAATCGTTGTCAGTGATGCAAATGCACTCACTTTTTGTGATCTCCGATATCCACTAAACCGCCATTTTTTCATATGTTACTGTTCTTTCTTCCGGATATTTCAGTTTATTATTTTTCTTTTGAATCCGCTTTGTTAAATCTCTTTTCTCTATCTTTGTGTGCTGTATGGCATATGGCAACTTGAACTGGTGCAACAACAGAAGACAAGAGCCAGGAAACAGATCGCTTATTAAGGAAATCAACACATATTTATAGATTTTCATATACATTATTATAGATTGTTGTTAGAAGAAAAACAGTCATCTGATTGGTTGTTTCTCACTGAAAGTTAACCTTTCATCTCTTTGTGACTGTTTCTTGAACGTCAGATCATCTATCTGCTAATTGTATCCGCCCACGCAAAGTCTGCTGTGATTGGTTGTTGAGTCAGTCTTTGTTCTTATTTTTCTCACGACCAATATTGGGGAAGTAAACGTTGACGTAAATTACTGTCTACCAATTTGGCTATCAGCCAGCTCTTACCACACTGGTATACTTCTGTGCAAGGTCCTGTATTGAAATTCAGTCAGTCAGTGGGTGTTTGACTGTAGTCTACTGACAGCACGTTGACCGCTTCACTTATTTGGGAAGTTGCAGCAGCCACAACGGGTTGATCGCTGACGAAATCTCAGCTCAGATACAGAAGGCTAGTTTCGCATATGCCAGTTTACGCGGTCTCTGGCATAGACGTGATATCTGGCCATCAACCAAAGGGTGGGTGTACTGCTTAGCAGTCCGCTCCGTCCTCCTTTATGGTTATATGATCTGGCCATTGAGAGTGGAAGACTAGCTGTCTGTGATCATAGGTGCCTACGTTCTATCTTTCGTGTGAAGTCGTATAATAGGGTGAGCAATATTGAGGTTAGACGTCGAGTGCTATGTAAGGAGGGGAAAT
The DNA here is from genome assembly GCA_944472135.2 of Trichobilharzia regenti. Classification (NCBI taxonomy): domain Eukaryota; kingdom Metazoa; phylum Platyhelminthes; class Trematoda; order Strigeidida; family Schistosomatidae; genus Trichobilharzia; species Trichobilharzia regenti. The sequence goes on from OX235262.1 coordinate 73,086,700, forward strand.
CAATCGACGAGGCTGTGAAATTACATCGACTGAGTTGGTTAGGCCATGTTACGTATGCCTAGTCATCGCCTTCCGCAACGGACAATGTTAGCTGGCTGACATAGGGTCAGGTTGGAAAAGAGCCAGCGGCGGTGAAACCAAAACATGGCACCAGTAAATGAAATCCACAACATTTAGTTCAAGCCAGCCACGTGAAGAGGTGTAGACTTCCTGGTTGGGGTCCTCAGCGCGATAAACACCAATGGCTGGAGACAATTGGCGATATGGCTCAAAATCGGTCTCAATGGCCGACACAGATGCATCCACTCCTTGTGACTTATGATTTCCAATGGAACTATATTGTCCTTCGTTATTACTATTCCTATGTCTCATACTCCTGTTTACTGTCTCTATTATGCATTTCTTCTACTTTATTCTGTTGCTTTGTGTGTTACATGGAGTGTGGTAACTTGAACTGCTGCACATCGGTGCAAATTTCTATGTTGAAAACAGACAGACAGACAGTAGTCTACGGACAAAAATTCCATACTGCTTATTTTATTTTTTTAGTGTTGGATTAGATCAGTTCCTTGGTTGATGAGTTCTTTATGCTGAACTTTTAGGCCAATATCTGTATTAGTAGTTGTTGGGTCATCATAATTTTATTATTGCTAATATAATTTTACAGTCACTATTATTGCTTATTAAGAACATTGCAGTTTTCATATAGACTTTATATAGATCTTTACTGTCTTTCCATTAGCTTTTGTCCACTTTACATTTATATTGATTAGTTATTTGTCACACGTATTACATAATTTCAACCCTTGCCACTTTTTCTAACCTCCACCTAGTCATCCCCTTCTGGAATACACACTTCACATTATGTAATACATTTGTTGGGACAAAGTTACCAATGTCCCAGTGGTTTTACAAGTTCTTTGCTAATTATGAGTACAATTGCTCAGCTCGTGAAAATGATTCATCGGAAAGAAAATTTTCTTCGCTATTTACGTCTTTTTTCTTTTTGCTTAGAAATCACTGAAGTTCCCTTTTTCTGTACATTACACTTTTTTCTTCAGGAAAGTTGTCAAATCAACAAGTCTTTATTCACTCTTGGCAAGGTTATTACACAACTTTCTCAAAATGCTGCCAACAATAAAAGACCTATGACAATTATAGAGCAAAGATCAGCTGTTCGAAATGTTCCTCCAGTGACTTCAGTCACTCCGTGTCGATTAATTAATAAAAGAAAAGATTTTGTTTCTTATCGGGATTCATTACTAACCTGGTTTGTTTTTGGTTAAATATATAATTGATATTGCTTTTATCATGATTATTATTTTAAAAAAAAGATATAACAATTACTATTTACACTTGTATGATGAAATGGTACTGCAAAATTTAATGCACACTAGGTATAATTATATTTTAAAAGTTATATCGTTAGAATACAATTCTTGGATAGGCGTAGTACAAATTCATCGACAGTGGTGATAGCTTACTTCCTGTCTACTATTTTCCGAATTCACTATTCTTCACTAAATGGATTAGCTCATTGTAGTATCACTATGTTTCTTTTCTCTAGTTTTTCTTTTCATATGCTTCTTTGTAGTAAGTTAGCCTGGAACTGTTGAACATTTTTTCTAAGTTTTATGGTGTATTCATTAGTCCAGGTCTAAAAACCATGGGTAGTATCACTTTTTCTTACACAATAAGTGTGGTTTTTAGTGTGGTTACTAAGCTCTAAATAACTAAGATGAGTAGGCAAACTATTTTCTTAAACTGAGTTATTGTGTGGCAGCATTAGGAAATGTTCGTTGTTGGTTTGTCAATAGAATGCTCACCAGATATGTGGGAGGTTTGGGTTCGATTCTTGGCCTTTGCACTCTTAACCTCTCCTAATTTACTAGCCGATAGTAAGCTTTAAAAAGAATGAAGGTTGAGCATAGAAATAACACCAGCGTTAATGGGACTTCAAAGCTCCAAACCCCTTGTTCCATTCGGAACGAAATCTATGTTGACATTAATCCAAATCCCTGAATGAACCCATTTTGTAATCATAAGTCTCCAGCTCATTAGTGTCTACTGTGTGTATGTCCTAAGACTGTACTGAGAATTTGTGGCCAGCGGGGTCGACAATATCAAGGTGATGAGGATGCTTATCATAATGTATTGATCGATGGTGGCACAGAAGTTAGAATTCACAGATGATTGAATTCTGGCCCGATTCACGGAACAGTCAACGAGCTTGGCATTGTAACCTGAAGGTTCTGGGTTCGACTCCTGGTGGGGCTGTGAATGCTCACTGCTGAAGATTGCCAAACTAGGTTGAAGCAGCTGTCGATAACCCCACAACTTTACTGGTATTTGTTTGTGACGAAATCTACATTCCTATTGAATAAATGACACTACTTAAGAGATTATTGACGGAAAGACACTAAGTGATGTACACGTTTCTCTTGGTTTTATTGTAATATATGTTATTCGTCACCATATTTTCTTTGTTTCTGAAGTTTCAAATACATTTTGGGGGTTAATGCTAGTACTGAATACTATAAAATACCAATGTAGTCGATGACTATATAAAAGTTTATGTACTTGGTTATAGGTTATATTTATTTCGTAAATTTTTGTTTGTGCTCGAAACGGGGTCATCAGTAAACATTACTGTATAACACTGTGAGACTTTATCAAAACAAAAATTTACCCATAATGGAATTACACTCTACCACAGTGCACAAGTTTTATTCTTATACAGGATTTTATCATTAGTTAACATCGATTAGATAACCTGCAGGGATTACTGGACAATTGTTTCGTCCTAGTTTGGGACTTCAGTAGTATGTACCCACCTGGGTTCGAACTCAGGAACTTCTGGTTGCAAGACGACCTCGTCTAATGGTACTCCAACTGATGTCAGCTCATGATGAAATTCTGTAACCGAAAATCATTTCGTTATAGTCTGTTTTCCTTACGGGGAAAATTGTGATGAATGTGTATGTTTTTAGGTAAATCAGGTGTTAACTTAAATATTGAATTAAACATCTTACCTAAAAGCGATTACACCTCAGTAAATGGAATAAAAGATTCAGAGAAAAAAATACGACAGTTTCAACCACTGACGGCATTTCAAGGAGACCTGACTTTTATATCCTTATGTTGAGATTACAAAATTACGATCACATCAGTCAGCAAACATATCTCTTTTCGTATATTCACTTCAAAGCTGTACAATTATTTATTGTGTGTGGGGGTTATATGCTGTTTTAACTGACAACAAAGATCAGAGGTTACTGTCAGTCAGTAACAGAAGAAGGTCAAAGTGTATGAGGAATAAAAATTTGTGAAATATAGCGAGTCTCTCTTGCTTAATCGAGAGGATTGACACCTATAATTAGTTAAGTGGTAAATAATCCTTTGATAGGAGGCAAAATAATAAAGGATTGGAATCTAGGTTACAAAAATAAAAACACTACAACGCACAGTTTATTATGCAACAATTCAGGGAAATAAAACTGACACAAAGGACATTGTAGTAAAAAAAGAAAGTCGGATAAATGTTTCTGAACGCAAAGTTACAGTTTTTCCTCGAGGATTGTCAAAGCTTTGTCTACATATGAAGAAGATTTAAGTGAATTCCTGTTGAACGGCTTTATCTTACTTTACATTATATGAGTATGGATAAATTCTCTGCTGATGATGTTATGCGACCAGGAGTAATTCTATAGCTGCTCACGTTGTACCTTGAGTTCTATAGTTTCCCAATCAAACACCAATCAATTCAAAATTTACAGATTATAAATGAATGATGAGAATTGGATGTCTCTTATTTCTGTTTTGTCGTTTTTATTCTACCCATTATCATTCTCATTTATTTTAGTCATGTTGTTTTGTTACTTTTTTTTGCGATTAGGCTACTGAAGGATAGTTTAGGAGGGAATGCAATAACTGTAATGCTAGCAACAATCAGTCCATGTATTTCGCATTACGATGAAACGTTGAGTACTTTACGGTAAGATCTGTTTCATAGTTGAAATTTCATGCCATTAAAACTGTTTTTTACGTTGATAACATGTATGTAGAAGAAATTTGCACGACCCTATAGCTTTGGGAAATGGATGAGATGATGAGTGGTGAAACTGTAAACATTCGCTTTAAAAATCCTAATTCGAGTGATTTTTTTAAATATTCTATATTCTTATTTCGACCAATTGGCTTCAATGACCTACGTGACTCAACTAAAAGTTGTTTCAGTAAAATGACTTATAAATATATATTGTTTTGTTTTTAAGTTAATTAGCATATCTCGTTGATGGATTATGTTGACATGAATTGTTCGTTCTCTGTTGACATGTCGGCTCCTAGCATCGACTCTTCGACTATATCTGAGGATAAACGTGATGTTATTTTGGTTGGTGGCCTATCGGATAATGCTTTGGCGTTTGAAACAGTAGTTGGCACGTTTCGAGTCTCAATGGGAACAGCATCACTCACTAGGCATGTAGGTGCATCCAGGTGACGAGTCCTGAATCGGACGAAATGTCTGGCTGACTTATTGGTTCCAGCGTGGAACTTTGCACAGAATTGCAGAAGTTTGATTTGTCACAGTCCATGTACCACACTGACGAAGATAAAAAATAGAAAAAAGACGATTCGAAAGGACTAGAATAAACAGAAAAATGAGGAAGGGTGAGTAGTAAGATGGAGAAACATTAGGGTGTAGTGGGTATGGGAAATCATAGAGTGAATGCATCTGCGCCATTGAGTGCGATCTTGTCTCCAGTCATTCTTTCTTACTGTCCTGAAGACCCCAACCGGAAAGTGTACGCTTCCTTACGTGTTTGGTTGGCTGGTTTAAACTGTTATGGATTTCATTGACTGATGAGGTTATGTTTTGGTTTGACCACGACTAGCTCCTTTCCAACCTGATCCTCTGTCAGCTAGCATTGCCCGTCGAGGAAGACTATGGTTGGGGATGCGAAACATATGTCCTAACCATCTCAATCGGTGTAACTTTACAACCTCGTCGATTGACTTTCCCTCCTTACCTAGCACTCGACGTCTAATCTCAATATCGCTCACCCTATTATACCACTTGACACGGGAAATAGAACGCAGGCACCTATGATCAAAGACAGCTAGTCGGTCTTCTCATGTCTTCCACTTTCAATGGCCAGGTCTCATAGCCATAAAGGAGAACGGAGCAAATTGCTGCACCAGTACACAGTACGAAACAGTACCTAGGAAGAAATACACAATCTGGATTACACTGCCGGTTATCATTTACCAAAATGACATTTTGTGCATATTATCCAATATGTATGCTTCAAAAGAGTAAGAAAGTGCGTTGTGTGTTACAACAACAATTCATTCTCTTCATCCGCGTAAACTCTACGGTATTTTATTACATCAAATTATTATTAAATAGCTGAACTGAACATGAAAAAGTCATACAATCGGTATGATGTTCGACAATAGGTCAAATTCTTCTTTACATAAACTTTTTCATGTATAACAACATAGATAACATGCTGGAGAAAAACGATTCCTTAATTAGATGAGTAATTTCACAGTAGTCTAGTAGATGGAACTGAATACGGATTCAGTAAGTACAAATTATTCTGTTTGCCCAACCTGAAGAATAGCGACCACAGAGTGCGGATCCACCGATGACCCTGAACGCATATCATTCGTTGGATTACAGTGCCAGTAAAAACGACGTGAATGAATTGATATGCAAATTTTATTCTGATCTTGTTTCTAGGTACTGCTTTGACAGTGGGTTGATAACACTTTAAGGTTTCCATTAGGCTTAGGGTTGTGGTTACGATTACTGTTAGGGCTAGGGTAAAGATTGGGACTAACCCAAGATTTAGGGGTTAGGGTGTATTATTATTTTTCTCATAAATAAGTAAATGAGAAGAGTGTTTCGTTGTTCATATAAATGAAGCCATTTTGATATCTATGAAACTTGAAAACCGTTACTGCGAACTATTTTTCAGTTACATGGGGTGGGGTGGGGGTGAAATATCGTCTTTAATGTGTTTCATTTCTTCTCGTAAATAAACGTTTTGACGTAGAACACACAGCAATATCTGTAATACAACAAATGGCGTGGTGATTTTTGCGTTCGTACTCCCTGGTCGCTATTCTTTATGTTTTCCCCACTGTTTTATAATTGAATTAGGAAGTAATTTCCACATCATGCAATATAACTGGAATTTATGCACAGAATCTAACCAGGATTGTAATTTTAATCATAAAACCAGGAAATCAGGTCGTCAGTATGCTAACCCCATAAGGTAATCAGTTTATATGTCTATAAGCATACTCAGACACACTTCATAGTATTATTTATCTAGTATTGAATACAGTGAATATCGAGTATCTGTCATCAGTTAGACTCTTAGAAAAATTATTTTTAATGATACCGCTTTACGAAGACGATTATGCGTAATTGCGTTTAAATAGCCTTTTTTTTAAACAACATCAGTGTAGTCAATTGGTTTTTGCAGCCACTACATTAATTTTTTTATAATGTTTTTGTGTTTTTCAGTTATGCTAAGAAAGCCTCATCTATTGTTAATTCAGCAGTGGTCAATGAAGATCCGAAAAGCCGGTTAATTCGTGGTAATTTATGAGCATATTTGTTTTTACTTATCATGATTATATATGCACTAATCACCGAATTTTTCCTATCTATCTGATTACATTATTTTAGTCATTCCAATAATCTTTTTTTACAGGATTTCATCATGAGCTGACATTAGTTAGAGAACCACTCGAAAACCTGGGAGTACTGAACAGTTGTTACGTTCTAGTTTGGGACTCTTCGTCAGTACGCACTCACTGGGAATCGTGCCCAGAACCTTCTGCCTACAAGGCGAGCTCGTAGACCATTTAGCCACTGGGACCCGATCCAATGGCCAATTCACAATATAGCTCAACCGATAGCCAATGTCTTCGGTGAGTATTTGTGCTCACACCCGACCTGCTGCACCCTGGTGGTCACGACTTCTCACTAGAACCCCAGGTAACTACCCACCTGAATAGGGCTGAAGAGTGCCAAACTAGGACGAAACAGCTGTCCAGTACTCCAAGGTTTTCCAATGGTTCTCTAACTAATGTCAGCTCATGATGAAATCCTGTAAACCAATCAAATCCCTACAAACCAGCACTTGAATCTTTTTTTTGGTTATCCCCCATTGAAGCTTTCATGTTTTAAGTTTGAATTAAAAGGCGAAAACTGGTTCTGTCATTTAACTTATCGAAATAATTGCATGTCGCGTCGTTGGTTCACTGGTAGAACACTGGCTGACCAAGCAAGAGGTATGGGGTTCGATTGCTGGCCGACGCATTCCTTAACCTCACTCAGCTAGTATTAAGCTCGGTGAAGAGGGAAGGTTGGTCGTGTGGCTAGCAACCTTATCCCGTAACAAGACGGCGACTGCTACTGAAACTTCAAAGCTCTAGCCTGAAGCCCTCTGTTCCATTAGTAACACAAAGGAATAAAATAATGATAATGATAATAAATAATGGTAGAGAGTAATTTGTGATATTTGAAATGTCAGATCACGAATTCACATTGTTTAGAAAACCTTTTGAAAGTTAGCGCGTACTGGACAGTTGTTTCGTCCTAGTATGGGACTCTTCATCAGTGCGCACTCGTAAACCCACTTGGGATATGCATGTACATATGTACTGATTATTTATAAATGTAAAATAGTTTGTTGTTTCTTAGATGCATTACGTATTAGAGTATTGGCTGCTTCATTTAGTAGTCAACTTTGCTTTCAATCGAGAAAACATAGATCAACAAAGGAAGAAATTTTCTTTTCGTTATTGCGCCTCGATACCATACAGTTATTTAGTGTTGTTGTGGTAAACCTGAATTTCAAAAGTGAGACGAAAACTGGGATTTTTCGAAGCAGATTATCAATAGCTTTCCGAAATGTATCCTTTGCTGCATTTTTACGTCCCTCCTTCTCTACACAACCTTTTACTCATCAGAATATCAATCACAATGTTCTGATGCTAGCGACATTCATGTATATATATATATTATATATATATATCAGTTGACTTGCTCCTGTTGAGCTAATTACATATCCCTTACAAGTAGAATACACAAACACGTACACACATACACAAAAACATCTTTGAATATGGTTGTTCAAAGGAAAACTTAGACAAACCGATAGTTCACTTCTTGAGCATCTTGTTTTTACAAATCATTCCGCATTATTATAAGAATCTTCCAGATTGATATATAAGGTTAGTCCAAGTTGTTCTACGGGTCCCCGGCTACATCTATCCACAGAAGAAGCTCTTGTTATACACAAAGAAGACCCTGAACCATGTTTACAGAAGGGGTTAATGGTGTCCCTTTTAAGCACCATGGCCTCTCATCCGTTAACTGTTATGGCAGGCTTCGTTAAGTGTTTAACAAACCGAGCAGTAGCACTAAGTAGCACAAGAAAAGACCTAAATGATGAACTAAAACAGATAGAAGAGGGTTTGGTGTTAAATGACTATCTTTTAAAATTCATTAGAAAGATCGAAAAAGGCCAAACGAAAAATAAAAAGAATTGTGAAACTAGTAATAATAACATAAATAAGAGAGAATATAAGTCATCTACAGTTATACCATATAAGGAGGGGACATCTGAAACCCTACGTAGGATTCTTAATAAAGCAGGAATTAGGGTGGCATTTAAACCTACAAACTCACTCAGGGACAAGCTCTGTAGGTTAAAGGACCCAGTTGACCCAGTTAGACAAAATAATATAATTTACAAAATACCCTGCAATCACTGTGAGTGAGGTCAACTACATAGGTCAAACTAGTAGGTCAGGGGTAGTCAGATTGTCAGAACATAAGAATTTAGCTAAGGTAAGAATTGTTGACCCCGAGAAGATAAGTAATTTAGAAAAAAGCTCAGCAATTGCAATGCATGCATTAACACACAACCACACAATAGGGTGGGTGGGAGAGGGTTAAAATTCTAAAAAGTAATCTAGATAGGTGGAGAGAGAGGTTGATTACTGAATCCTTGTTCATCGAGTCTACATCCAACACATGCAATAGGAATGATTCATCACTCATACCTGAAATATGGAAAATATGACTACCAATCAAATCAAGTGAAAAATAATGGAACTATATAAATGAAGTTAGGACGTCGTGTGAGTATCTTGAAATGATTATGAGCAATATATTGTGCTCGAAACGGGGTCATCAGTAAACATTACTGTCTGTCTGTCTGTCTGTTTTCGACATAGAACTTTGCACAAATGTGCGGAAGTTCAAGTCGCCACATTCCGTGTAGCACGCGAAGCAAGAGAAGAAAGTACAAGAAAAGCATAATAGAAACAGTGAGCAGAGGTGTGAGACAAAGGAGTAATAAAGAAATACAAAACAGTTTCATTGGAGATCATAAGTCACAGGGAGTGGATGCATCTGCGCCACTGAGAACGATTTTGAGCCATGTCATCAATGTTTCCAACCAAAGATTTCCACCATCCGAGGACCCCAGCCTGGAAGTCTACACCTTCCTACGTGGCTTAGACCAACTGTTGTGGATTTCATTGACTGCCAAGTTTTTGTTTGACCGCCGCTAGCTTTTTTCCAGCCTGACCCTATATCCGCTAACATTGCTCGTCGAGGAGGCGATGACTTGGCATACGTAACACTGTCCAACCATCTCAGTCTTTGTAACTTCACGACTTCGTCGATTGATTTCCCCTGTTTACCTAGAACTCACGCCTAACCTCCTGTTGCTCACCTTATTATGCCACTTTACACGGGAAATAGAACGCAGGCACCTATGATCAAAGACAGCTAGTCTTTTCATGTCTTCCACTCTGAGTGGCCAGGTCTCATAGCCATAAAGGAGGACGGAGCGGACTGATGAGCAGTACACCCGCCCTTTGGTCGATAGTCGAACATCTCGTCTACGCCAGAGTCGGCGTAAACTAACAAATGCGAAACGAGCCCCTTGTATTCGTGCTGAGATTTCGTCAGAGATCAGGACACCACTGGTCGTCATCAGTTCAGATGACAGCTCGCCGTAAGCCCTCACTGGCTGTATGAGTACGAGTAGAGTGCCTTAATCAGTGCAATATATTCTTGGAATTCCCTTTACAGCCAAGCATCTCCAGAGAACTTCCGATCGACAGAGTCGAATGCTGCCTTTAGGTCAAGAATATAATGACTGTTGACGCCGGTAGGAACCTATGTCTAGAATCTGTCGGAGGGTGAAGATATGATCAATACACCCTCCTGGTCTAAAGCCTGCCTGGCTCTCTCGTGTTTGTGCTCCCGAGCACCACTCAGTCTACGCATGATTATTGAGCCTAGACTTTAGATACTATATTGTCAAGCTAATCCTCTGTGATTAACAGGAAGACTTTCCCTTCTTGTATATGGGGATAATCAGTGACTTACACCACCCGTGGGATTCTTCTGATCCAGACGCTGCCTAGACCTCAGTTAATGCGAAGTAACTGTCTCCACCGTACTTAAATACCTCTGGAGTCATTCCATCAGGTCCCGCTGCTTTGCCTATTTCAGATTGGTGACAGCTTTAGTAACCTCAGTTAGAGGAGGACCTGTGTCTTCCCTTCAGGGAGGTGTGATGTCGGAGGTTGAGCGTGGCTGTGGGAATTAAACTGCTCCTCATAATGCTCTTTCCACGATCCAGTCGTCTATCCTGGAGCTAATTATAGTGCACTGTATAACACTGTGAGACTTTATCAAAACAAAAATTTACCCATAATGGAATTACACTCTACCACAGTGCACAAGTTTTATTCTTATATATTTATGTTATACTTTATATCTTTGTTGATAAGTTATTACGATCATTTGTAAGACATTTCTAACTTCATGATAAAAAATAATTTAGTCTGGGATTTTCAAGTTTACTTAAGTTTGTTATGTACGTTGTTTTTCCGGGTTGGTTAATGTGAAATGCGATATCTTCACTATTCGATTAGGTTTATAACTAGTATTTAATTTAATCACCATCAACGGAAGACATGAACGCCAAACTGGGACCAGACAACACAGGAAGGGAACTCATCATGGGTAGAGAAGCTCTCGGAGAAATGAATGAAAATGGAAAACTCTTCGCCGACTTCTGCGCCTTCAACGAACTAGTGATTGGTGGCAGTCTATACAAGCACAAAGATATCCACAAGGCTACATGGGTGTCACCAGACGGGCAAACCAAAAACCAAATCGACTTCATCTCAATCTCAAGGAAGTGGAGGCGCAGCCTACTGGACACAAAAGTAAGAAGAGGAGCAGACGTTGGCTCAGACCACTATCTCGTACAAGGGACAATCCAAATCAAATTAAAAGCTTTCAGGAAAACAGGAGCTGCAGATAGACCACAAGCCAAGTTCAACACTCAAAAGCTGAAGGACCAGGCTACAAAGGACATCTTCATTGCAAACATAAGGGAAAAGCCAAGGCACAAATCAACACTAGCGAAAAGGTCGGCTTCGAAAAGCACTGGGACAACTTGAAAACGGTGTGGAGTCAAACCTGCATGGAAGTTCTAGGCAGAAAAAAGAGACAGGACAAACAGTGGCTCACTACGGACACTTGGAAACTAATAGAGGAGAGAAGGACAGTGAAACAAAAGATTATCCAGTGCACCGACGAGCAACAAAAACAGGAATTGAATGCAAGCTACAATACACTGAACAAAAGAGTGAAGAAGAGTGCCAGGGAAGACAAAAGAAAATATTATGAAACCATGGCAAACGAAGCAGAACAAGCTGCAGGCAAAGGAGACCTCGCCACACTCTACCAAACAACTAGACACCTTTCGGGCAAAAGTTCGACACAGATTAAGCCAATAAAGGACGACAATGGAAAGTCAATCACCAAAGAGGTGGAACAGAGAAAACACTGGGCTGAACACTTCAAAAGACTTCTAAATCGTCCGCCACCTACAACACGCCCAACAATACCAACAACGGAAGCAGAACTACCAGTGAACATTGACCCCCCGACGAAATCAGAAGTCCTGAATGCAATCAAGATGCTAAAAGCTGGGAAAGCACCAGGACCAGATGGAATCCCAGCAGAAGCTTTGAAAATAGACCCAGAGACAACAGCGGACTTGATGACACCACTGCTGGAGAAGGTGTGGAAAGAGGGCAAAGTACCCGAGGATTGGAAGAACGGATACTTATTCAAACTACCAAAGAAAGGAGACTTAAGTCAATGCAAAAACTGGCGTGGAATTATGCTTCTGTCCATTCCAAGCAAAATACTAAGCCGCATCATCCTGGAGAGAATCAAACAAGCCCTGGATGAAAAACTTCGACCGGAACAGGCCGGATTCAGGAGAAACAAATCATGTATTGATCAAATCGCCACACTACGGATCATCATTGAACAAAGCTTGGAATGGCAGTCACCTCTCTATCTCAACTTCATCGACTTTGAAAAGGCCTTCCAGACAGCGTCGATCGAGAGGTGATTTGGCAACTACTTCGCTACTACGGGGTCCCATCGACAATTATACATCTCATCCAACAGTTATACGACAATGCTGCATGCCAAGTAATCCACAACGGGAAACTTACGGAAGCCTTCGAAGTGAGGACGGGAGTGAGGCAAGACTGTCTATTATCGCCAATGATCTTCCTGATTGCAGTAGACGGGATAATGCGACAGACAACGGGAGATGAGGAAACAGGCATAAAATGGACTGACACAAAAGACTTGGAGGATCTGGACTTCGCCGATGATATATGTCTGATTTCCCACAAACTGGAAGATATGCAAGTGAAAAGCAACAAGTTGGCAGAAGAAGCATCAAAGATAGGACTTCAAGTGAACATAGATAAAACAGCAACAACAACAACAGGCGACAGTCAGCCTGCATAAATGGGAGGAACCTGAAAGAAACAACCTCCTTCACCTGCCTACCTGGGAAGCATCGTCTCAACTACAGGCAGAACTGACGAGGATATCAAAGCCAGAATCGGAAAAGCAAGACAAGCTTTCATTATTCTCAAGTCTGTGTGGAGGTCAACAGCCCCATTCAGCATCAAAAATAAGATCCGGATTTTCAACTCCAATGTGAAGTCAGTCAGTGCTACTCACTATACGGATCAGACACTTGCACTGCGCGTCATAAAGAGTATCTCCAACAAACTTCAGACCTTCATTAACAGTTTTCTTCGCTCAATACTCAAGATCAGATGGCCAGAAAAGATCAGCAACAGGGATCTTTGCGGTGAGCTAACCAACCAGGAACCGATTGTGAAACAAATATGCAGGAAGAAATGGAGATGGATTGGCCATACACTGAGGAAACCACCAAGTGACATCACTAGACAAGCCATTGCTCGAGTGGAACCCTAAAGGGAAGCGGCGAGTTGGTCGTCCAAGGGTGACTTGGAGGAGGTCATGTGAAGAGGAGATGAAAGCATGTGGGCAGACGTGGAGCCAGGTGGAAAAGTTGTGAGAGAACCGAACGCAATTGAGACGAGTGGCTGAAGCCCTGTGTTCCTCTAGGAATTAAAGGATATAATAATAATAATAATGGTAGGGATTTGAAAGAGGTCACTTCATTCACTTATCTAGGGAGCATTGTCTCGACTACAGGCAGTCGGAACGGACGAGGATGTCAAATCGAGCGAGAATCGGGAAGGCGAGAAATACATTCATCAACCTGAAATCAATCTGGAAGTCTTCGTCACTCAGCATCAACAACAAAATTCGGATTTTCAATACAAACGTAAAGTCACTTCTATACGGATCAGAAACTTGACGAGCGGGTCACAAAGAATATTTGCAACAGCCTGTTGCAGACCTTTATCAACAACTGTCTTCGCTGGCTCTATACTGAAGATCAGATGGCCGGGCTGGGCCGGAAAGAATCACCAACAAGAAACTATGGGAACAAGCAAAACAAAACAAGAACCAATCGCCAGCCAACAAATATGCAGGAGAAGGTGGAGATGGATCGGATACTCGCTGAGGAGGCCGCTGGGTGACATCGCGCGTCAAGTCCTCGAGTGGAACCCGAAAGGGAAGCGGCGTGTGGGACGTTCAATGGTGACATGGAGGAGATCGTGTGAAGAGAGAGGAGTTGAAAGAGTATGGACTAACATGGATACAGGTGAAAAGTACAGCAGAAGACAGAAGCGAATGGAGACGTGCAGCTGAAGCCTTATGTTCCACTAGGAACCCAAGGGAGCAATAATAATAATAATATAGTAATTTAATTCAGTTGTACTCAATCAGGAAATGCCATGCATGATGTGTTGTATTTCAGTGATTGTTAATTTGTTTCATGTTTTTTGTTTCCTTGTAGCAGAGCAGTGTTCGATTGCTTAATTCACCATGGTTTGGTGTTAGAACACTCGCTAAATACACAATTATTCTTGGGTTCGACCCTTGGCAGACGCACTCTTAAACCTCACTTAGAGAAGGAAGGTATGGTGGGAGGCTAGCAACCCCAACGCATAAAAACAAACACCACTACAACTGAAATTCCAAAAGCTCAAGCTTTAAAACCTATTGTCTACTCGGAACGCAATGAATTAAATAATACACTTTGTGAAATGGCACCGCCATGTAACACAGTTAATGTTGTTCTGTTTTTTTTTCTCTCACAATTTTAAAGAATATGAATTTCTTTAAATTCTTCCATAGAATTAATGTCTGAAATACGTGCATTACGTGAAAAAGTATCATCAGTTTCATATGAGTCCGGTACAAGTCAAGCATATGAGATGGCTAAACTAAAAGAATTGATTTCACTCCGTGAAGATGATGTCCACCAATTACGAAGGTATGTTGGATTTGTCTCTTATAATCCTTTTTTCGATAAAAAAAAACAACTATATATAATATTATTCGAGTACAATAAACAACTTCTTGTACAGTTTTTAGCGTGTAGCCAGTCAGCTAAAGGTGTGTCCAACTTTCGCTTGAGAACTTAACCCCCCACCCCACTCCACCTCCCTGAAATCCGATTACATTAAAGTAGTCAATAGGATCCTACTCCCTACATATTGATTGTGACCCATATCTCTTTGTGAATTGTATTACTTTTATTATTATTTTTTTAATACTGATCGTTTCGTAATTCATCGTATATGATATAGTTAAATTTTTTCCCATGAAAGTCCTCAACAGTATGTAATCTGATGAATCAAGCTAAAAATATCAAAGCCCATATGTTTCACTTTGTGCAATCTGCGGTTGAAAAGATAGTGGTGCATCATAGTATTTATTATGAAGAGGAAATTGCTTCAGGGTTATAAGAATAGAACTTGGGCACTGTTGTGGTAGGATATACTAGTATTATCGATAGCATTTATTTTGATATAGTCTCAAGGTGTTTACAGTTAGTAATATTTACTGATGACTTTTCGAGCATAAGTTACTCACACAACTTTCTAACTTCGTTTGCATAATTTCATTATTTTTCATCACTTAATTTGATTGGTAGTAGTATTTTTTATATGTATGGCATTGGTGGTGAGTCATTCCCATTGCATTTGTTGTGTATAGATTCAATGAACAAAGATTATAGTAATCAACCTCTCTCTCCACCTGCTTACATTACTTTTTATTGAATTTGAGATTTTCCCGTCGATTGATTGGACCGAAATGCTTGGTCTCAGGTTGACATGTCGGCTTCTTGTGCAGATGCTTCGACGATGTCTGGGCATTTAGTTAGTATTTGATTGGTGAATGGTGACTAGTAGTGGAATCCAGGATGCGCATTTTGTCCTATTTGGGACTCATCAGCTGGATGTACCTGAATTTCTCAGTGAGTGATGATGTTCCCACCGAGGCTCGAACACAGTACCCATGGTCCCAAACGCCAAAGCGTTCTCCACTAGACCACTTGGGTCACGAGAGCCACCTCTTGTGCAACGGGTCATATTAATTTTATTAAATTTGAGATTATCCCGTCGATTGATTGGACACAAGTGCTCGGTGTCAGGTTGACATGTCGGCTTCTTGTGCAGAAACTATGGGTACTGGGTTCGAGCCCCTCTGGGAACATCATCACTCACTGAGAAATGCCGGTACATCCGGCTGACGAGTCCCAAATAGGACCAAATGCGCATCTTGGATTCCACTGCTAGTCACCATTCACCAATCAAATACCTGCATTAATTTTTAGAATTTTAACCTTCTTTCACCCTGTTGTGTGGTTGTGTGTTAATGTATACAGTGCAATTTAGCAAAAAACCTTGGCGATTGACTACATGCGTTGACAAACAACCACACACTAGGGTGACAGGTTAAAATTCTAAAAAGTAATGTAAGTAGGTGGTGAGGGTGGTTGATTACTGGATCTTTGTTTATTGAATCTACACCTGACACATAGAGTAGGAATGACTCATCACCAATACTAGCGATACGGAAGATACTACTACTGTGGTGAGAGCAGGCTGCTAGCCAAATTGGTAGACATTAGTTTACGTCAGTATTTATGTCCCAAATATTGGTCGTGAGAAAATATGAACAGAGACTGATTCAACAACCAACCACAGCTGACTGCGTAGATGGATACAGTTAACATATAGATGATGTGATATTATAATATATATTATAAAAGATGACCTGACATTCAAGAAACAGCCACAAAGATATGGAAGTTAACTTTCTGTGAGAAACAACCAATCAGAAGACTGTGTCTGTTTGCTTGAATAAATTATAATAATGCACATGAAAATCCATTTAAATCGGATACAATTAGCAGATAGATGATCTGACGTTCAAGAAACAGTCACAAAGAGATGAAAGGTTAACTTTCAGTGAGAAACAACCAATCAGATGACTGTTTTTCTTCTAACAATAATCTATAATAATGTACATGAAAATCTATAAATATGTGTTGATTTCCTTAATAAGCGATCTGTTTCCTGGCCCTTGTCTTCTGTTGTTACACTACCAACCAATATGCAGTTTGCTCAATCTATCAAACAGTGTATATGCAATATCGTAAATCATTCATTGGGAAATGCAAAAAATACCTTTATTATAATGAATATCATATACCCAATGCCCGCATTTTTTCAAACTGTTAAAAGTGAACTTGGTTTAGACATATATAAGGTCATTTCCCGTCGATTGATTATGTTGGACCGAGATGTCCGCTGTGTTGACATGCTGTGACACTTGTGTGTAATACTTTGACATTTAGAATGATGAGTTCAGGGTTCCAGTCCTAGTGGAAACAACAGCACTCACTGGGAATGAAGGCATATGCAACTGATGAGTCCCGAGTAGGACGAAATGCGCATCGTGGATTGTATTAAGTAAAATAACTTCCTATTCAGCCGTGTTGATCAACTAAAAGCAAAGACTAGCGAAATATTTTACAACCAGTAAGAAGTCTGTGAGATTTACATCGTATGATTTATTACTGAAATATCTACTGTTTATGTGTAAAGATGAATAAGTATGAAAGACGCCCAGGCTCCTCTTTTTTACTCGTTGGTTTACGAGTGAGTCAGTTAGGAATAGACCCGGACCTTTTGCATGACTGCTGAGTATTCTGACATTGAACCACTTATGCTATGCAGCTTGCTCTTTCGTCTATGTTCTTCTTTTTTTTCTGAGTAGAATTTTGTCTGATGGTTACGTGGAATTGTATTCGGTGGGATGGTGGTTAGCAGTGGAATCCAGGATGCAACTCGTCAGCCGGATATACCTGTAGTCTCTAGTGCATGGTTGTGCTCCCAAATAGGGTGAATAGGACGCTTATCCTAGATTCTTATACACCAGATGATACAAGGTTAATTGTCAGACATCGTTGAAACGTCCGTACTAGGAGGGCTGACATATCAACAAAAACCGAACATTTCGGTCCAATATAATCACAGTCAACGGAAAATACAAAATTAACTTAAACAAGTGGAATTATAATTTAGTGTTTTCAAAGTCATAGTCGTTCATTACTTTGATTTGCTAAACAGTTATAGAGTTTCTTCTCAATCTATATGATTCACTGTTTTTATTTTCTATAATCTTTTAAAGGAGACTAACTGATCGTCATTTCCCGCATAGAAGTAAGTCTACGGAGGCCGCCACTATCACAACGGAACGATGCAAGTCAACTCAAACTTCAGAAGAATTGTATTCTGTTGAACCGGATCCACTGTTTCAAGTTTCTCGCAATTCACTTTTCAATGAAAACCGTAGAAGTGTAATGTTAGTGTAATTTTTAATATTAACGTTTTCATTTTATTGTATATGTTAAACCCCTTTGATGTGATTTCACTTTTGTATTTATCTCAGTGATATTGACGTCAAGTTGTCTTGTAAACCCATTAACCTGTATTCCGTCAGTGGATTAATATGTTTATAGTTTTATCTCCAAAAATGCTACGCTTCCACTGAATTTACAACACTATTTAGCTGTTCGCTTAGGTTATTTGTATGAACGCTAATTTTAGTCAATTTACACAAGTCGAGTATAACTAGCCTCAAACAGATGACGTGTGGAATGTGCGCAACTGAACAAATATAAGCTTGTTTTTATCCTTTGGGTAAAAAGAGTAAATACTGACTCCCACAATGCTGGTTTTGTGTAAGAGTCAAAAGTCTACATAGCTCTGATGAAGTTAAAGGTTCACTTGAACATTCGTAATCCTTAGTTCTTTAAAGTTTCTTCATTCTGTTGATTGGTTGGTTTTTAAAAAACTGTGATTGTAAATATTATGTTCACTCACTACTTAAATTACATAATAACAGTGGGGTTAGACAGGATTACCCAATCTCTTTCAATTTCTCTTTAACTTTGCCGTCACTGACATTCTGGATGGAGTTGGCTCTGAACAGCTTGCGTCGTGGTGCTGTAGATTTTCTTCCTGGATAAAAAAATTTTAGACCTCGAATATGCAGACGATATCGTACCAAATCTCAACAAGTCAGTTTTCGACTAGTGTATATAAATGTAGTATGTGCTTTGCGTCGTCTAAATGCAAGGTGTACTGTTGCGAGATTGTCGGGAACTTTTACTTGCACCAACTCTTGTAGATGAACCGCTTGAAGTGTTCGACAAGTCCGTGTGTCTAGGTAGTTGCATGAACGCTGGTAGAGGTGTGAAAGCTAGGGTGATATACACCAATTTTGGCCACCTCTGGCTCCATAATGATGTTAGCCTGGCTGTCAAATGTTAGGTTCACAATGCTTTGATGCTCACTGTCCTGTCTTGCTCTACACCAGCGAATCCTGGCCTCTCCGAGCTGAATTACCAAAACTAAAATGCATTAGGCTATACAGGTCTGCTATGCAATATGAAGTTCAATTGATATCCATTGTAGATGCCTCAGTGAAACTGTTAAAAGTCATATGAGTCACTTATATATGCTGGATGTGATACTCTAGGACATCTCAGTCTTAAAATAAATGAGTCGTTTATCTGCTGATTACATTCATGAACAGTCATCTTTATATATATAGTGATAAGCATGTATGGGTGTTGTTTCCAACTTATTGAGACCTGGCCATTGAAAGTGGAAGACATGAAAAGACTAACTGTCTTTGGTCATAGGTGCCTTAGTTTTATCTCCCGTGTGAAGTGATATAATAAGGTGAGCAATATTGAGATTAGACGTCGAGTGCTAGGCAAGGAGGGGAAATCAATGGACGAAGCTGTGAAGCTACATTGACTGAGTTCGTTGGGACATCTGTTACGTATGCCTAGAAATCGCCTTCCTCGACAAGCAGTGTTAGCTGGCTGGTAAAGAGCTAGCGGCGGTCAAACCGAAACATGTCACCAGTCAATGAAATCCACAACAGTTAGTTTAAGCCAGCCATCCACGTAGGAAGGTGTAGACTTCCTGACTGGTTGGGGTCCTCGAGGTGGTAGAAACCAATGGCTGGAGACAATCGATGATGTGGCTCAAAATCGTTCTCAATGGCCGGCGTAGATGCATCCACTCCTTGTGACTTATAATTTCCTTCGTTATTACTATTCCTTTGTCTCACACCTCTTTTTGCTGTCTCTACTTTGCATTTCTTCTACTCTCTTCTGTTGCTTTGTGTGTTACATGGAGCGTGGCGACTTGAACTGTCGCACATATGTGCAAAGTTCTATGTCGAAAGCAGACAGAGACCTGATGGATCCAATCAGCAAGAATAATATAATTTATCAAATCCCATGTAATGACTATGTGGTCAATTTTATTGGTCAAACCAGTAGATCAGAGTCGGTTAGATTATCTGAACATCGATATTTGGCTAGATCTAGATTGACTGACTTTGCTAAGTTAAATAATCTAGAAAAAGCTCATCCATCACGATGCATTCACTTGCATGTAATCACATAAATGGATAGAATAGAAGTAATAAAAAGCAAATGTGGTTAGGTTGGAGATAGACAGCTTAATCATTGAATCTTTGTTCATTGAATCAAAAACAAACACCAGCAATCAAAATGATGTGATTGCGACAAAGTAATCAATTTTTGTTTTCCGTTAATTGAATTCAATTCCGTTGTATTGTTTATATTTTATTTTTATCTTGACCTTATTTATCTCAGTAAAACACCATTACGCCAAAAGAATGAAAACAATGTATCAGATTCTCAAGATTCACAACCACCATTACCGTCCACATGTGATGTTCCCACTTCTATTGGTCATTCTTTATTGTGTAGTCCAGAAAAACATTGTGAACTGATTGAACAAATTAAGAATTTAAAGTGTTCTTTGAAATCTGCACAAGATAAATTGGTAGGTGAAATCATTAACTCTTTTTAACTTACTTCGTCTCATTGTTGTTTGCGTGATCTATTTCTCTCATATTAAGTTATGCAGAATGATTTAATTGTTTATTTACCTATTTTTAGTGTGCTCGACAGAACAATTCTTGATACAACGCTGCTATTCTGTATTAATTTATATACTGGGCTATCAACCTGACTCCATATATATATATATATATATATATATATATATATAATGGACTTACTTACCACCGGGCTGCTCAAATAGGAATAGTTGGGATAACGCTTGAACGTTGAAAATTAGTGTATATAGACAGTGCTTAAGCCGACAAGTCAAATGACTCTTGAATCGACCACCACCTGCAACTCGCCCTGAAATACCACTGCAAGTGGACACCAACCGTCCAATGAAGGCAGGAATCCTGAATGCAATCAACCTACTGAAGTCCGGGAAGGCAGCAGGACCAGATGGAACTCTCCCAACTTCGAAGCACTAAGAACTGACCCAGAGACTGTGGTAGATGCGTTCACGCCAGTATTGCAAAAGGTTTAGAAAGAAGGAAAAGTACCTACCGATTAAAAGAAAGGCTACCTTGTCAGGCTGCCAAGGAAGGGCGATCTTGGCCTCTGCAAGAGCTGACGTGGAATAATGATCTCCACGCCAAACAAAAAGTTAAATCGCCTCATCCTGGAGAGAATAAAAGGCACACTGGATGCAGAACCCCACCTGTCGGAACATGTTGGATTCAGGAAAGGCAAATCATGTGTTAATCAAATTGGAACTCTACGCATCGTCATCACAGAACAAAGCATAGAATGGCAGTCACACCTATACCTCTACTTCATTGACTTCAAAAAGGCTTGCACCAGACATCGTCGACTGCGGTGTAATTTGAAAACTGCCTCAACACTACGGGATGCACTGCCCAATCTCTATCAACCTCATTCAACAGCTGGCTATATGACAACGCCACGTGTCATTTGTTGGTGATCCGCAACGGAAAGCTCAGCGTGGCGTTTGGAGTCAATTCAGAAATAAAACGAGCTGGTTATTATCATCAATGATATTCCTAATTGTAGTGGACTGGATTATGCGTCAGGCTACGCAATGGGAGCGAGGAGACAGGAATATTCAGCACTGATCGATAAGAAGACTCGAGAAGATCTGGATTTCGGATGTGGAAGATTTATGTTTAATGTAACACGGACTTACATGGGAAAACCAACAAACTGGCTGAAGAAGCTGGCAGGTAGCGAAGACATGACCACAGGTGAACATAGAGAAGATGGAGATGATGAAGATAACCAACAAACAGCAACTACAAAAACAAACATCGATCACTATCAACGGGAGAGATTTGACAGAGGTTAATTCCTTCATTTATCTAGGATCATTTGAACCACAGGCGGAAACCACGGATGATGTCAAAACAGGCCAGAATCAGAAAGGCAGGATACGCCTTCATCAATCTGAAACCAGTTTGAAAATCTTCTGCACTCAGCCAGCATAAAGAACAAGATTCAGATTTTTACCACATATGTGAAGTCAGTCATTCCTTCTGTACGGTTCAGAAACTTGATATGTGCGTCACAAACAGCATTCACAACAGGTTACAAATTTTTATCAATAGCTGCCTTCTCTGGCTCCATACTGAAGATCAAATGGCCAGAAAGAATTGGCAATGGGAAACTCTGGGAACAAACTGACTGAGAAAACATCGTTCAACAAATATGTTAGGGAGAATGGAGATGGATCGGGCATACGTTGAAGAGGCCGTAAAATGACATCACGTGCCGTACACTGCCTCGAGTTGAACTCGAATGGGGAGCGACGAGTGGGCCATCGGTGCGAGGTTCACATGGAGAAGATAGTGTGAGTTAGTGGAGATGAAGAGGACAACACCAACTAGAGCAAAGTGGAAGTGTGTTGTTGAAGCCATATTTTCCACTTGGAAGTCAATGGAACAATAATAATGATAATAATAAGTCAACAAGTCACTTCAGTACTCTTATAATTACACTACTTGGATTATCTGTCAAAAACTATTTGATATAGTTTACGTAATATGATAATACTTCTCGATTAGATTTGACGCTCGACTGCAAACCTGAGAAAAAATCAAATCACTTTTTTTGTTTTCCATTCATACATTTGCCAATGAATTACACTGATTACTTGAAGAACGATGAAAACAATTGTTTGTATATCTCTGTTAATAATTGAGGGACAAGTTAACCTTTGCGTGTACACCTCAGTAATCATGCCATCTGTACTTCACCAGACAGTAATTATTATTATTTATTTTCTTAGGATCCATTTCATCCCCTTCTCTGCAGTCATCTTTGGCTGGCTCGAAGATTGCCAGTGGGCTCTCATCTTCTCTTCGTACAATCACCTCCATGTTACCCTCTCAACACATGCCCAACTCGTCTTTTCCTATTCGAGTTCCATCCGCCAGTTCGGTGCTCGATATCACTCAGTGGTCTGATCCATCTCCATTTTCTTCTGCATATTTGTTGGACAATAGGCTATATCCTTGTTAATAATCTTCACTGGTCATATTATTTTTAGTGTGTAGCCAAGACAGATTTTGATAAAAGTGTGAAGCCGGTTGGAAATGCTTTTGTTTACACGTCGAATCTCTGAACTATGTCGAAGAACTGACTAGACATTGAAAATCCGATTCTTGTTCCTTCATGCTAAGTGCTGAAGATTTTCAAACTGATTTCAGAGTGATGGTTGTTTGTTTTACCTTTCTGATTCTGGTTTTGACATCCTCATTGGTTCCACCTGTAGTTGAAACGATGCTGCCTAGATTGGTGACAGAGATGATTTCCTTCAAACTTCACCCTTTGTTGATGGTTGATACTTCTTCTTCTTCTTGGTTGGCTATCTTCATCTCCTGTGTCTTCTCTGTCCTGTTTTTTTTTTACTGCCAACTTCATCTGTGCTTGTAGCTCTTCGATTTCGTGTGACATTAAAGATAAATCGTTCACGAAGTTTTCCTATCGGTCCAACACATTCCTGCCTTCTCGTTTCCCTAGGCCTGCTATATGATCCAGTCCACCACAATAATCAGGAATAACTTAGGTGATAGTTGGCAGTCTTGTCTTATTCCTGTCTTCCCCTCACTAGCATTGCTGAGTTTTCCACTGTGAATTACTTGGCGTGTGAAACCATCATACAGCTGTTGAACGAGGTTGATAGTATTAAAGCAGTTTCCAAATTATTTCGCATTCAATGCCGTCGAAGACTTTTTCTAAGTCGATGAAATCGAGGTAAGGATTTGACTGTCATTCTATTCTCTGTTCGACAATAATGCTTAACTTTGAGATTCAATCTGCACATGATTTACTCTTCTTGAATCCAGCTTTTACCAGGTGGAGTTTCACATCCGGGAAATCTTTTAGTGTCTTCAGAATGACTCGACCTTTGATTTTACTCCCATGGATAGGTCCCTAATTCCGCATCATTGTTTGCGAAGTCTCAAGTCACTTTTCTTTGGTAGTTCCTATCAGTAAGTACCTGTTCTTCCTTCCAAAGTTTCCACAATAGTAGTGTATCCTCTGAGGTTTTTGAATCCATTTCCAGTGCTTTCCGATGAATTCTGTCTAGTCATGCTGCCTTATCGGCCTTCAGTAGCTTTATGGCATTCGAAACTCCTGCTTTTATCGGAGGAGTGATGTTAACTGTCACTGCTGTGACTGTTTGTGGTATTTTTGCAGGAGCTGCAGGTGGTGATCGGTTCAAGAGGCCTTTGAAGTGATCAGTGCATTGTTTTATCTGTTTCTGCTCTTTGATAATTAGGTTATGTTTACTATCTTTCATGTTTATCTCTTCCTGGATATCCACCTGGTTATCTTGTTTTAGTGATTCTGAGGTACCTCTTATCCTCAGCCTATTCTGCTTCAGTTGCCAGTGTGTCGTAGAACATCAGAGGGTTAGATATATTTTAATAACACTATTAGTATTCTAACATTTAGGTTAATTTTTTATTTTATTATTTTTGATCACAGCTTGATTCCACACTGTATTTTTGGTACAAGTATGGAATTCTCAGCATGTGATATCGGTAGCCCAAATTTCGCAGGCCGACCATAGATATCAGGTGTGTTTCGGCAGGGATCAAACGTCGGACCGTGTTCATGGTCGGCGAGAGTCCTAACCACTGTGCCACCGACGCAACATTGACTTACGTTTCAAAAACTGTTTGTTTTAATCACCATTATTGTGATTTATTTTTCTGATAAATTTCTTATGAACATATTTATCATGCGTAAACTGAATCTTCTTTTTATATTGTTTATAGATGAGAGAATCTCTGTCAGCGAAATCTGCCAATTGTAAAGTAGAGGTAGGCTGGTAACTGTATACTTACTTTTAATGTTATGAAAAAATCCTTTGGGGCTGATTCATTAAGCCTTTAGCGATGTTAGGTATTCAAGGATAAACTTGTTTCATAGTGTCCTGAACCTCAGAAGATTTATGTTGAAGTTGAATTGTCGCAGCCAAAACCACAGTGATCTTGAACAACTTATCAGAATTCAGGTGCAAAAAAGTCTTATAATCGTTGAAAAATGCATTTAAAAAAACATCGCAAATTGTCACTTATGTGATATAAGAATATATGCCAGTCACTACACACGGATCGGGACCTGATTGAATGACTCCAGAGGTATTTAAGAATGGAGGAAACAGTTTACCATCTGTGTTAACTAAGGTACTAGGCAGCTTCCGGGAATCAAAGGAAGTCCCGTAGGGTTGGAGTGAGTCATTGATTATCCCCATATACAAGAAGGGAGACAAGTCTTCCTGTGATGATCACAGGGGATTAGGTTGACCAATATGGTGTCTAAAGTTCTAGGCTCAGTAATTATGCGTACACTAAGTGGTTCTCGGGAGGAACTAACACGAGAGAACCAGGCAGGCTTTAGACCAAGAGTAGGATGTATTGATTATATCTTCACCATTCAACACATTCTGGAACATAGGCATACTTACCGGCGTCCAACAATCGTTATATTTCTTGACCTAAAGGCGGAATTCGATTCTGTCGACCGAGAGGTACTCTGGCGATGCTTGGCCGTAAAGGGAATTCCGAGAAAATATATTGCACTGATTAAGGCACTCTACTCGTACTCATACAGCCACGTGAGGGCTTACGGCGAGTTGTCATCTGAATTGAGGACGACTAGTGGTGTCCGTCAAGGATGCCCATTATCCCCATTTCTATCCAACTTCATCATAGATGTGTTAATGGACTTAACCCTAAGTGACTTCAGCGACTCAGGGATTGACTTGCTACCAGGGAATAATCTCGTTGACTTGGAATATGCAGACGATATAGTCCTTCTAGGCGAGGACGCTGAAAAAATTACAGTCTTCTGAACACCTTGAGCTGCAATCTGAGAATGTTTGGCATGAGATTCGCTCCCGTCAAATGTTAGATAATGTTGCAGGACTGGATTACATTGACTCCTAGCTTAGAAATAAAGAGTGAAGTAGTAGAGCGCGTTGACCACTTTACTTATTTGGGAAGTACCATCAGCCAGTCCCAACAGGTTGATCTCTGACGAAATCTCAGCACGGATACAGAGGGCTAGTTTCGCATATGCCAGTTTACGCCGTCTCTGGTGTAGACGTGATATTTGGCTATCCACCAAAGTCTTTGGGTTGCTGTACCGTATAAAAAGCCAGACTATACCTCAAACCTGATGCCAAACCAGTTTTTAGACCAAAACGCCCAGTACCGTATGCCGCATTATCGTCCCTTGATGCAGAGCTGGATCGTTTAGAAAAGTTGAACGTAATCAAGCCAGTCGATTACTCATCCTGGGCAGCCCCCATAGTGGTTGTCAAGAAAGCAAACGGTACCATCAGACTTTGTGCTGATTTCTCAACA
This sequence comes from Trichobilharzia regenti, assembly GCA_944472135.2. Lineage (NCBI taxonomy): Eukaryota > Metazoa > Platyhelminthes > Trematoda > Strigeidida > Schistosomatidae > Trichobilharzia > Trichobilharzia regenti. The sequence goes on from OX235262.1 coordinate 73,113,311, forward strand.
GGACTCAATAATGCCCTTGAAGATCAACCGTATCCACTACCAGTACCGCAAGATCTATTTGTCAAACTGAATGGCGGTAAATACTTCAGTAAACTTGATCTAGCTGAGGCATACCTACAGATCGAGGTCGAAGATGATTCTAAAGAGCTTCTGACAATCAACACTCACAAAGGACTGTATCAGTTCCAGCGACTTCCATATGGTGTTAAACCTGCTCCTGCTATATTCCAACAGATAATGGATGCAATATTAGCTGGTGTATCGGGAGTGGCCGTTTACCTCGATGATATCATAGTCACAGGAGAAACTCAATTCGAACTCTTCAATCGGTTGGATAAAGTCCTGACAATACTCAGTGATTCCGGTTTCCATTTACGTCCGGATAAGTGCAATTTTTTCATGACTTCAGTGAAGTACCTGGGATTCATTTTTGACAAAGATGGTCGCAAACCCGACCCCTCCAGTGTGTCAGCAATTCAACAGATGCCTGCCCCTAATAATCTCAGTACGTTGCAGTCCTTCCTGGGGATGATCAGTTACTATAGTGCGTTCCTGCCAGATTTACATCGTCTCAGGGCCCCAATGAATCAGTTGCTCATGAAGAATGCTAAATGGAACTGGTCAGAAGAATGCCAACAAGCTTTCATCAAGGTCAAGAAATTACTCCAGTCTGACCTGCTGTTAACACATTACAATCCAAAGCTGGATATAACATTAGCTGCAGATGCGTCCAACTATGGTATTGGCGCTGTCATTTCACATGTGTTTCCAGACGGTGTTGAAAAGCCAATAGCATATGCATCGCGAACCTTGACAAAGGTAGAGCAGAATTACAGTCAGGTCGAAAAGGAAGGATTAGCGCTCGTGTTTGGGATTCAAAAGTTCCACAAAATGCTGCTTGGCCGAAAGTTCACACTTTTTACTGATCACAAACCACTATTATCGATTTTTGGCTCCAAGAAAGGTATTCCAGTCTATACAGCCAATCGACTCCAACGATGGGCGACTATGCTACTAGGATACGACTTTCAGATCAAGTACAAATCTACAAAAGATTTCGGGAATGCAGATGTCCTCTCGCGTTTACTCAGCTATAACAAGCCCGCAAAGGAGGACGCTGTGATCGCCGGCGTTTCTGTCGATGAAGACGTGTGCCACGTATTGATGACGGCAATAAACACTTTACCTGTCTCAGCCGACATGGTTCAACGAGAGACGCAGCGTGACCCGACATTACAGTCAGTTCAACAGTATCTGCGTTGTGGCTGGCCCTCGCGTATTGATTGTCCAGATTTAAAACAGTTCTATCAACGACGACATTCGTTATCCCTGGTCAATGACTGCATTATGTTTGGCGAACGTGTGGTCGTGCCTCGAAGTCTCCAACAAAAAGTCATGAGTCAACTACATTTTACGCATCCTGGTATTGGCCGTATGAAATCGTTGGCACGCTGTTACGTCTACTGGCCAAATATCGATCGTGAATTAGAAGTGATGGTTCGCTCATGTTCTCGCTGTGCTCAGGCTTTGAAAATGCCTATCAAGACAGACCTACAGCCGTGGCCCAACCCAGGAAAACCGTGGTCAAGAATCCACATAGATTTTGCCGGCCCAATCAATGGCAAACAGTTTCTCGTGGTAATCGACGCGTATTCCAAGTGGCCGGAGGTTTTCATTATGCAAAATACCACAGTGACGATAACATTAAATAAGTTGGTTCAGCTTTTCAGCAGATTTGGTGTTCCAGAGATCATCGTTTCCGATAACGGACCTCAGTTTACAGCTGAACAATTCAAACAGTTTTGTGAGCGGCTAGGTGTTCAGCATATTCGCAGCCCGCCTTACCATCCTCAGTCAAATGGACAAGCAGAGCGTTTTGTTGATACACTCAAGCGCGCACTTCAGAAGTCAAACGGGGAGGGATCGATAGAGGATGTATTGCACAATTTCCTCTTCATTTATCGAACCACAACCAACCCATCATGCCCAAATCAAACATCTCCCGCAGAAGTTATGTTTGGAAGAAGATTACGTACTACTTTGGATACAATTATCCCGATCCCATCAAGACGGAGCAAATGTGGTCGAAATAGTGAATTTTGGTTCAATAGACGTCATGGCACCAAGCAAAGAAGTTTCATGGTTGGTCAGTCGGTACTGGTTCGTGATTACATACGGAGAGATCGCCCATGGGTTTCTGGAGTGATCGTTGGAAGAAAAGGCCAAGTCATTTACAAGGTCAAGGTTGGAGACCTTATTTGGGTCAGGCATGCCAATCAAATAAGAAATAGACTAGTTGGTAAACAGTTGAACGATTCCAAGTCCGCCGACGTACAATTTGAGCTATTGATAGATACGACGGATCCGAAAACGTCACATGGCCAAAATAGTCGAAACAAAGGCAAAGTGTCCCAGCAGCCAAGGAGATCACAACGACAACCAAGACCGCCAAAGTACCTACAAGTGATTCCGCGATACAAAAGCTACCGGTAGCCCTATCTTAAAAGGGGAGGTGTTAGGAAGAGGCAAAACACATGCAATTATCAAGTTATTAGCGTGTCGTTGACATGCATTTGTTTCTGCTTTCTGATTGGACGCTTGCACAATTCCAAACTCTCAACCGGATTGGTTGATTTCCAGTCTACCTTATTTCTGTATAAATACAGTCACTTTTGTCATAAATAAATGATTCTGGTTTTACCGCTGATTATCGCGTGTTCTGCTTTACCAGTTAAGTGGGCACTGGTCAGTAGTTAAGCAGTTACCTCGAGACAAAGATCTAGCATCATAACAGGTGGGTGTACTGCTCATCAGTCCTCTCCGTCCTTTATGGCTGTGAGACGTGGCAATTGAGAGTGGAAGACATGAAAAGACTAGCTGTCTTTGATCATAGGTGCCTGCGTTCTATCTCCCGTGGGAAGTGGTATAATAAAGTGAGCAATATTGGGGTTAGGCGTAGAGTTCTAGGTAGGGAGGGGAAATCAATCGACGAGACTGTGAAGTTATATCGATTGAGATGGTTATGACATGTGTTACGTATGTCTAGTCATCGCCTTCCTCGAAGGACAATGTTAGCTGACAGGGTCGGGCTGGAAAAGAGCTAGCGGAGGTCAAACGAAAACATGATTTCATCAGTCAATGAAATCCACAACAGTTAGTTCAAGCCAGCCACATAGGGAGGTGCAGACTTCCAGACTCGTTGGGGTCCTCGGGACAGTAAACACCAGTGGCTGGAAACAATTGGTGATATGGCTCAAAATTGTTCTCAATGGTTGGTGCAGATGCATCCACTCCTTGTGACGTATAATTTCCAATGAAACTATATTGTTCTACGTTATTTCTCTTCCTTTGTCTCACACCTCTTTTTGCTGTCTCTACTTTGCATTTCTTCTACTTTCTTCTGTTGCTTTGTGTGTTACATGGAGTGTGGCGACTTGAACTGTCGCAAATATGTGCAAAGTTCTATGTCGAAAATAGACAGACAGACACACGGATAATCTATAGAGAAATCATACAATGCGCCATAAGTATGTGGCATGTGCTACTGCTAGTTTCTGGAAAACGCAAGTGTTGCAAATTCGAAGAGTTTCCGAGTGACTCGCAACCTTAGTGTGGCTAGATTATGTATCATAGTGTTATATGCGGCTTGTAGCCTCCTCGTCACCAGTGAACGAGAGGCTATGGTTCAACCAAGATCAGTATTGAGAACATCTGTAAAACGCTGACTCATTACATCAAATATATATATATATATATATATATATATATATAATTTCTGGATTTGATTGCGTACGGTACTTAATGGTAACTCCATTAATCCATACTCTTGAACCAGTCAACACTTAGGAGACTTCAGTTGGTGTTGGCAGTACAGCGAATTGATTTCATTGTTGTATAGTTGAAGAAACTAAACGAGAAACACTCCCTGCTAGGGACAAACAGCCATCTCATTCACCGACTGAGGCTTGATGTTTTCTGGATATAGGTCTATATGACTTTCAACCACGGTTGTTTGAATACAGTCGTGATATCTAATGCTCTGTCTATCTGTAGCCGTAATGAATGGTCGTTCACTTGAGTCCTGGTGAATTTTTAGAAGACAGTTGCCTGCAAACGGGAGCCAGCAATCTGACTGAGAGCTTTATCTAGTGATTTGGATTGGCATTTGTGATAACTTCTCAAGGATGGCCATTGTGAGTGTCACTCTGTACTTGTTGACCAAATGTATTACAAACCCAGCATAGCTAATGTTTATACTGACTAGGTTTTACAAAGTGCCGAGCATCACAATACCGGAAGGACGAGAGATGAGTCATTTTTCGGCTTTGTATCGCAACCGGGCTGATGGGTGGTCGTGGTAGTGTAGCGTGTGGTACTGATAAGATTTACCAGTAGTATATATAAAGGGATGTTCATCGGCATTAAAAACATCAAGTAGTAGGGAGATAGATTTGGTGTTAGCGAAAGAAAATAATACAGCGTTGTGGAGATACATGTGAGACTTGAAAAGGAACACAGAAACACAATATGAAGCCCAGAAGTAGTACAATACGGAGGATCTGTGCAAATGGTGATTTGAAGTTAAGGTAAACATAATTTGGTTATATAGGGATGCCACCAAGCCTCTCGTCTACTACCGTTTCAGATTCATTCATACAGATGACTGTAGATCGTGGTACTTTCAGAACCACTGACATAATCTCAAATACCATGACCCTGCCTAAAAGTATCTTGCAAACTTTATCAGCATGCAATCTCACGCATATCTCAACACTTAAATTCAAATAACACTCACTGTCTACTGGAACATTAATAAATAAAAGCTACCTACTCTCCGTCTGATAGTTGCGCATAGAGGTTACATGTCACACGGAAAACATACTTTTTGTAGAGCTGAATTTGTTGAAATCCTCTGCATGGTAAGACATTTTATTCCTTGTTGTAATTTCTCAACACTAAACGGTCTGTCCTGTCATTTTTTTTAAAATGTATACTTTAGGAGCTTAGTCAGAAGGTGTGTAGATTGGAGGAAAATCTGGCCTCTCAAACATGTTTACTTCAAAATTTTAGACAAGTGAGTTTTATTTAAGTAATACATGGAAATGATTACAGATTGAATGAATAAAGTTGTTTTTATCGCACCAGATTTGTATATTATTTTGTCGATGAAACAATTTAGAATGTTTGTATTTGCATGATTAGGGTCTTATCAACCTACAAATACTAGCTGTGAACACTACACTTGGCTGTATAGAACACATTGAACTCAATACCTGTGAAGAATAGTACTCTTGAACACTACACTGCAGATCTGGAAATCATAGTGTGATCTGAAAATGGTTCAGTGTGTCCGAAAAAATATCTAAATTCCAAGTGTTTGTTTGCAGAGACTTGGTTGGTTACTGGTTCTATAGTGAGCTGAGAATCAGATGAAGAGCACCTGAAAAACCAGGAAGTACTGAACAGCTGTTTCGCCCCAGTTTGGGGCTTTTTAGCAGGGTGTAATTCCATCACAGAATAAGCTTATTCGATAAAAAACAATGGTATAGTGGGTGAACAGTCTACGAGCTTTTCTTATAACTGGAAGGTCGCCGGTCCGAGCCCCGTTAGGTGTATGCTGATGAAGAGTGCCAAGCCAGAACGAAATAGCTGTTGAGTACTACTTGGTTTCCCAGTGGTTCTCTAATTGATATCAGCTTATGGCCAAACATGTAGACAATATCTAAACACTGGTTCAGAATGGACATACATCCGCACTCATTGATAAGTATTTGGGAAAAATCTGATAATCCCTGCAACATACAAGTACCGAAACTGATTACAACAGGTAAAATTCTTCGAAGCTAATTATGCGAAGTGGTTTGGAGAGCATTATTGGCCACAGTCAATGTGCCTTTTTATTCTCACCATCAACAGGTATTTAGCGATTCCGTTGCTCCTACGGAGATAAATACATTATAAAAATGTTCCATATGATTGTCAGTAGGGAGAATGGATATTCATGTGAGGACAAATACTCGCCAAAGACATTGGCTGGTGGTCTCACTATGATGTGAATTTGCAGAAGTTGGAATTCATGGGCTGTCCATTGGATCAGTTCCCAGCGGCTTAATGGTCTACGAGCTCGCCTTGTAACGCAAAGGCCCTGAGTTCGAACCTCGGCAGTGGACGCGTACTGATGAAGAGTCCCGAACTAGTACGAAACGGTTGTCCAGTACTCTCAGGTATTACAGAGGCTCTCTAACCGTCGTCAGCTCTTGATGAAATCCTGTAACCAGGATGGATATTGTTGTTTTCTATCTTACTATATCCATAGAATTTTTTCAATTTGATATCAGTGTATGAATTAGTTGATCGAAAGAAATCTGCTTACATCCATATGTAGCTGCAAGACCGCTGTCTACATGGAAAATATCGTAAACTCTGAGTACGCGGGCGTTCTGTTCAAACTTTTGTCTTATTATCATGGCTTTAAATTTAAAATTTATCAGCTGGTATTATTATTTTGCATATAGTTCGTTTTCACTCCTCCGCTGAACTTTTGTTAAATGTATGCACATCTTGTGCATATTATTCTTGTTCCCAAGCGTGCGCATTTTGGCCACGATTTCGGATTGCTTTTCATCTTTTAGTGTACCAGGTAATATGACATTGCTTAACCACGTTTCAAAACTTAACCTTTTTTTCATAGAGCGTATCATATTATGTTGTCGACCGACGCCAATCCCTGTTGGTATTTTCCATGATTTTTTAGAAAAACTTCCTAACTGTGTACACGCTTTGATAGAAAAATATGGAGTCATCTTTATTGGAATTTCTCATGTTATTTTTTCTTTTCATTTTAGGCATTTGACAGTTTGAATCGAAACTATCAATCAGTTTTACAATCACTGCCCCACTTGCTGAAGAAGGTTGCACGTGTAGCTGAACCTAATTGTGTACTTGGCGATATTACTAGTCAACTGGTAGGTTATCCTAAGTTCCTTAGTCTGGTAACTACTTTTACTTCTAGTGTTTTGCTGGAATTATTCATTGAGTTTGTTTTTGCATATGTCCTCTGCTTTTCCAATCCCTCTGATACTATGTTTTTACTTATTTTGCTAGAACCAGTGTTTGGATCTACGTCCTGGCTGCATTCCTGTGGACGGATCTTCAGCCAATCTTCAAAGACATACTGTACGTTTTTGCTTTTTCTATGCTAATTTGTCTTAGGGATATAGAATGAAAAGTTTGTATGCAGTTTTCTGAACCCATGCAGTAACAAGGCTAGCCATTTGATAATTACGCACAATAATGATCTCTCCGCCTAAAATGCTCCTGCATACCAGGTGACTACAAAAGTCCTATTCCGTAACATTTAGAACTCTGTAAATGTATGCCTAACGCTTTATATGATAAGAACAGATTTTAATAGTTTCCCACTGTTGAGATATATGTGGGAAGAGATGCCTAAGGGAACGTGCAAATAGTTAGTTAGTTGATAGTTAGCCTTTAAATTAAATAATTCCATATGTTTTTTCTTATTTTTAGGTCCTTTCCTGTATACCTGAAAAGCCCAGAAAAAATGAAGATGAATCACAGTTCCCAAGGTAGTCTAACGAACAAGACATTGTAAATATACTTACTCGTGATCTTTCCGTGCATGTACTACTATTTTCTCATCTCAAATATACGCATTTATTTCATTCTCATGCATTGCTTCACTTATGTTGGCCAGCAGCTAGGATTCCTGGCTCTCACCCAGGCGTGAGTGTGATGACAACCATTGCTATCCGTCAGGGGTACCCACCCTCCTCATTTTTGTTTAATTTCATTATAGATGTACTAATGGACTTAACCCTACCTCACTTTAGCGACTCAGGGATTGACTTGTTACCAAGGGATAATCTCGTTGACTTAGATTATGCAGATGATATAGTCCTTATAGATGAAGACGGTGACAAAATACAGTCTTCTGAACACCTTGAGGAATAGCAGTTTTTGAATGTTTCGTATGTGATTCACTCCTGTCAAATGTAACATGATGTTACAGGATTGGGCTACGTCGACCTCCCCCCCCCAGCTTAAAGATAAGCAGGAGTGAAGTGGTAGAGCGTGTTGTTGACTACTTTACAGACTTGGGAAGTTGCATCAACCCCAGCAGGTCGATTGCTGACGAAATCTCAGCAAGGATACAGGACGCTCGTGTGGCATTTGCCAACTTACGCGTAGGCGTGATATCTAACTGTTGTCGACCAAAAGGCGTGTGTACTGCTCAGCAATTCGCTCCATCCTGCTTTATGACTACGAGATATGGGCATTGAAAGTGGAAGACATGAATAGGCTAGCTGTCTTTGATCAAAGATATCCACATTCTATTTACCGTGGTAAGTGGTATAATAGGGTGAATAATATTGAAGTTTAGCGTAAAGTATCAGGTAAGGAGGGAAAGTCAGTCGACGAGGTTGTGAAGTTACACTGGTTGAGATGGTTAGGACATATGTTTCGCATCCCCAACCATAGTCTTCCTCGACGGGCAATGCTAGCTGACATAGGATCAGGTTGGAAAGGAGCTAGTCGTGGTCAAACCAAAACATAGCCTCATCAGTCAATGAAATTCATAACAGTTTAAGCGAACCAGTCACGTAGGGAGGCGTACACATCCTCGTTGGTGTCCTAGAAACAGTAAGAATCAAGGGCTGGAGATAATTGGTGATATGGCTTAAGGTCACTTTCAATGGTGCAGATGCATTCATTCTTTGTGATCTCCTATATCCATTTAACCCTGTTGTTTTCCCATGTTGCTGCGCTTTCACCCCCACATTTTTGCTCATTATTGTCCTTAAGATCTCTTTTTTGTCTATCTTTGTGTGCTACATAGAGTGTAGCAACTTGGAATGCTGCACTTCTGTGCAAAGTTCTATGTTAAAATCAAACAGTCGGCTTCACTTGCAAAAAGATTTGCTTCAACAAGTATACTCTAGTCATTGTAACGGAAACAGGTAATTGTTAATGTTTACAAGTTTAATTCGGTTTGTTTCATGCCGTAGTTTTAAGCATCATTATAACCCTACTGTGTTTATTTATTTCTGAAAACTATAAGGATAGCTATAGTATTGTAAAAAAAACAATTTAGAAGAATAAAGTATGTATATATTTAAACATGAAATAATATGAAAAGTTGAAAGGATTTGTACAATCTAGTTTGTTCAGCGATGTCGAGGATCTGTAAAGAGAAAAAAAAAATAATATTCATCGATGATTATGGTATTTTTCACTTTAAAACTATTTACAATAAAAACACTTTAATCACAAATAGCCTTTATGAAATTGAACGCAGCCAATATTTTATCTGCGTTGTCGCCGAGTACTTTGCATATTTAAATGCAAAATGGCATAAAGGATGACGTCCATCCAGGCTTATTCTTGAAAGCAGGTGGTGTTTAAAAGATAACACCATCAGGCAATTATTACTTATTAGTCTTTTTAGCTACGTAGTAGCACTTGAATTTTTGACCAGGAGTATGCATTGAGAGCACACTATAAACATTATGAGTGGTTGGTTTTGTTGTTGACCGACAGTCATATTCTAAGAGATGTGTTCAACTTACTATTGGGAATATGCTATTAAGAAAGCTGGCTGTCGAGTGATGTAACTACCGTACATATCCCAAGATAACACAGTCGAATGGGGTTGGGGAGTTACCAAAGGAAATGCAATTTTAGGCAGAGGACGCCGCGTGTATGTGTTTAATTTGAGAAAAAGGTAGTTGCTTAAATATCTGGAAGTAAAATTCCTCTTGCAATATAAGAGAATAGTATGTGTGCACTCTTAGAAATCAATAGTAAGTTTAATGTAGCAAGATGATTCATCTTGCCATCGGGAGTCATTAAACAAAGAAGCTTTGAAGAAAATGATTATGAAGGTTAGGTCGACAAAACTTTTTCAGATCGCTCAAAACATATCAGCTGTCTACGAATGTGAGTTAGGAATAATAAGATTGTGAATTTATTTCAGTGACAGTTGTTTGCAGCATTGGATAAGAAAAGTCTTAATTCGACAGTGAGAACTGCGTTCAGTACGAAGAAAACACTGTATTAATATTACTACAGCATGAGAACAAAAGCTAGGACCAAGCTATTACAATAGTCTTCTCCAATAATCGTGCAGTGAATCAAACTCAAAGTATGAGAACTAGCCTCACCCCCTCCCGCTGCGGAATAGGATTTCTGAACATATCAGCCACTATTGAATAACGTATGTTTAGACTGATATGCTGTAGCTCAGCAGTTTACAAAACGAAGAATGTTCAATTAGGATGGAACTGTTTTCCAGGTAAAGGTTAAGGTTAAAATGAACGAATAACAAGCTAAAAATGATAGAAATACTGAAACCGTCAACTTAGCGTCATATTATAAGTGATAATACTTATACCACGTAGGTGGTTCAACGTTGGAATGCTCGCCAACCAAGCGCTTGGCCAGGGGGTCGACCCTCAGCTGACGCAATCCTAAGTCTGTTTAAGCCAACAAAGAGGGAAAGATAACAACTCTATCCCATAAACATAAAACCACTGCTACCAAAAATTCGAAGCTCTAGCTTGAAGCCCTATGGTCTGCTCGGAACGTAAAGGAATATAATACATGTTACGCCACGTAAATGAAGGCAATGATGATAGTTTCAAAATGTGAGTATCTCTTGGACATTCAAAGATAAATACGTATGTCATAATAGTACAAGTTGGCTTTACCACATGATCGACAGAAATTCCAAAACCCAGAGGATCTACAAGACGTACAGTCCTGCAGCTTTCGAAACTTCTATCGAACTTGTTTCGTCATTCTGCTATAATTTGTTAGGATGTCAAACAATCCTATGCATCCATAACTGACCATATACTGACATGTTTATTTCCTTTAGAAAAAGCATGTACAGTTAGGCTGTACACACTTCTAGTAAATAAGTATACGTAAACTGAACTAGTATCCTCAATTTATTACATCACTGGGTATTTACAATTAAACTAAGACAAATTCTACGAAACATTCAACTGTATTTTAAAATAAACCACAAACAAATTCAGACCTCAGGGTTATTTAAAACCTTTTTCTATTTGGGGATGTGATTTCATCAAAGTTCATACCTAAAAAGGGAAGAAAGAAGTTTTTCAGATGACTATAACTATTTGTCAACATAACACTTAATAAATATGCAGGTACTATACACATCTAAACATTTTACATATCAGAATTTTATGTATTACAGAGCAACTGTGAATTAGTCTTTAGAATTAAAACTGAATTGTAATGAGATGCAAAAGAAAACTCCCAGGAGAACAGATTTCAAAAGTGTTAATACTTAGACTTACCTTCATGGATAGCTTCTATATGCCGCTTTAAGCTTGACTTTTGAGAGAAATTTCGCTGACATATCTCACATCCAAATGGTTTAAGACCTTAAAAAAGACAATCTGTTTGAAAAAAAGCTAACATCAACTAACCTTTATGAACAGCATCAATATGTTTATGAAGATCAGAGTTCCGGGTAAAACCTTTATAGCAGTATGTACATTCGAATGGTTTTACACCTGTAAAGTGAAAGTTGACAATATGTAAACAAGGGTGGATTGGAAAAGATTAGTTGATGATATTGATTAGAGTAAAAACGATACACTAAAAACAGTAAAAGTGACTAACCTTTATGCACTGCTTTGATGTGTGTGTTTAGATTACAGTGTTTGGTGAACACTTTATTGCAGAATGCACAATTTAAAACTCGGAAATCTATTGCAAAGAAAGGAAGAAAATAAATTAAAAAGCAAAGTGAAAATATGGAAGGAACAATTAACTATGAACTAATAGGGATCTTACTAAACAATGACCCCCAATGTGATAAGTAACAAGGCTGGAACAAATGTAACTTATGCTTTCTCTATATTTGAATGGATAATAATCAAATACTTCATGAAGGTACCAAGTTCACCCTAAAACCTAGCGATGCTACATTCTTACAAACGCAATACAGCCGTGATTATTCTGAAGACGAATTACTCATCAAAGTTACGACTCAATTCATTGTCATGTTGTCCATTAAATCTTACCACAAAATATACCAGTGGTACTTCTTACAAAAAATGGGTGTTTCTCAAAATTACTGTAACAGATGAAAGGGACATTGAGGGTAGAAATAAGTAAGCCAGATACACCAGATTGACTTGAGCTCTTACGAAGCAAGGACTCCATTTTTGAATAGCGAAAAAAACATGCGTAGCGTTCAGCAAACACACAAGCGGCTTAGTGAAATATTATAAGCAAATGTGTGCATAAAATAATTTACTGTTAATTAGCTATTAACACTGTAACCCCGCCTAGTTTACTATCTGGGTCCAAGCCCGGGAAAAGAGGGAAGGTTAGGTGCGGGGCTAGCGACAAAACACCATAAAGCCAACCAAACTGCTACAGAAACTTCAACACAAAAAATATCAGAAATACAAAGAACATAAAAGACATATTTTTCGTTGCAATCAGAGAGGCGAAATGATGCGGGCTAGTGAAAACCTTCGGGAAGCCAGTCAGCCGATTTTTCTTCTGTTGATGAAGGCAAGAATAAGAATGGGGACGTGGAATGTACGTAATATGTACGAGACTGAGAAGGATGCCCAGGTAGCCAAAGAAATGAGAAGACATGGTATAGAAGTGCTGGGAGTCTGCGAGAGCAGATGGAATGGATGTGGACTATCAAAACTGTCAACTAGTGAGTAAGTAATCTAGTTCCGTCTGGTCACCCAGACGACAACCATGAATATGTCAGCAGTGGCAGCCAAAGCTCTAATGGAATAAGGACCAGTTTCATTCAGGATTATGACAGCAGGATTATACTTAAAAGGAAGGTTACAATTACCCAATGGTACGCACAGTGCACCAAACAACGCGGAACAGGAGAAGGAAGATTTTTACAGACAACTACAAACAGTAATGGACAACATCCCGAATGGATATAACAAAATCTTCATGGGGGATATGAATGCCAAAACTGGGAGCTGATAATACAGGAAGACAACTCATCCATGAGTCAAGAGGCTCTCGCTCCAGGAAATGAATGAGAACAGAGAACTATTTGCAGACTTCTGTGCTCTCAATGGTTTGATGATCGGAGGCAGAGAGTACAGGCACACGAATATACACAAAGCAAGATGGATTTCGCTTGGTAGACACATCAAAAACCAGATAGATTTCATCTTAATGCTGCTGAAGGAGGTGGAGACGCAAAGTCGAGAAGAGGAGCAGATGTGGGCTCAGACCATAATTTTGTTCAGGGGACCTACCTATAAGGTGCAGCTAAAATCCTTCAGAACAACTGCAGACAAGCCAAAGTAATCCAAGTTCAACGTTCATGAACTGACGGACGAAACTACAAGGGATACCTTCACTACAGATCAGAGCAAAGTCGGAGACACTACCGTGGTATCACTCATGAGACCTGCATGGAAGAACATTGGAACTCTATGAAGTTGATTTTCAAGGAAACGTGTACAACTGTTCTAGGAAGAAAGAGGAGACAAGACAAGGAATGGCTTTCAACGGACACCTACCTGGAAGCTGATAAAAGAAAAGAGGATGGTGAAACAGAATATGAACCAATGCAAAGATGGGCAAAAGGAGAAGCTAAGTTCAATGCACACTGAACTGAATAAAGAAAAGGATTACTAGGAAAGATAAAAGACAATTCTACGACACACTGACAACTGAAGCAGGACAGGCCGCAGGTAGAAGAAACCTCAGAACATTATCTCAGATAACCAGGTCTCTATCCGGGAAAAGATCAACGAAAGTGAATCCTATAAAAGATCTTGAAGGGAACCTAATTACCAGCGAGGAGAAACGAATACAAGGGAATCTTGAATCGACCATCATCTGCAACTCATTCAGAAATACCACCACCAACACGTACAGAACTGCCAGTAGACATCAATCCTCCAATGAAGGCAGGAATCCTGAATGCAATCAACCTACTGAAGTCCGGGAAGGCAGCAGGACCAGATGGAACTCTCCCAACTTCGAAGCACTAAGAACTGACCCAGAGACTGTGGTAGATGCGTTCACGCCAGTATTGCAAAAGGTTTGGAAAGAAGGAAAAGTACCTACCGATTAAAAGAAAGGCTACCTTGTCAGGCTGCCAAGGAAGGGCGATCTTGGCCTCTGCAAGAGCTGATGTGGAATAATGACCTCCACGCCAAACAAAAAGTTAAATCGCCTCATCCTGGAGAGAATAGAAGGCACACTGGATGCAGAACCCCACCTGTCGGAACATGTTGGATTCAGGATAGGCAAATCATGTGCTAATCAAATTGGAACTCTACGCATCGTCATCACAGAACAAAGCACAGAATGGCAGTCACACCTATACCTCTACTTCATTGACTTCAAAAAGGCTTACACCAGACATCGTTGACTGCGGTGTAATTTGGAAACTGCTTCAACACTACGGGGTGCAGTGCATAATCTTTATCAACATCATTCAACAACTAGCTATATGACAATGATATGTGTGAGGTGGTGGTGATTCACAACGGAAGGCCCAGCATGGCGTTCGAAGTCAATGCAAGAGTAAAACAAGCTGGTTATTATCACCAATGATATTCCTAATTGTAGTGGACTGGAATATGTGTCAGGCTGCGCAATGGGAGCGAGGAGACAGGAATACTCTGTACTGATCGATAAGAAGACTCGAGAAGATCTGGATTTCAGATGTGGAAGATTTATGTTTAATGTAACACGGACTTACATGGGAAAACCAACAAACTGGCTGAAGAAGCTGGCAGGTAGCGAAGACATGACCACAGATGAACATAGAGAAGATGGAGTTGATGAAGATAACTGACCAACAGCAACAAAAACCAACACTTATCACCGTCAAAAGGAGAAACTTGAAAGAGGTTACTTCATTCAGTTATCTAAGAAGCATTGTTTCAACCACAGAAGGAATGGATGAAGATATCAAAGCAGGCCAGAATCAGAAAGGCAAAATACGCCTTCATCAACTTGAAACCAGTTTTAAAATCTTCTGCACTCAGCCAGCATAAAGAACAAGATTCAGATTTTTACCACATATGTGAAGTCAGGCAGTTCTTCAATATGAGTCAGCAATTTGGCCAGCGTGTCACGAAGAGGATTTACAAGTTACAGACTTTTATCAACAGCTGTCACCATAGTTGGTTCCATACTGAAAATCAAACGGTAAGTCGGCCAGAAAGAATTAGCGACAACAAACTCTGGTTGGGAACAAACCGGCCGAGAACCTATCGTTCAACAAATATGTAGGGGAAAATGGGGATGGATCTGGCATACGCTGAGCAGGCCGTCAAATTACATTATGCGTCAGAAACTCTCTCGAGTGGTTCGTCGATGCGAGAGTAACTTGTAGGAGATAGCGTTAGTGGAGATGAGAGATTATGGGCAACCGTGGACTCAGATGAAGAGGACAGTACCAAATAGAACAAAGTGGAAGCGTGTTGTTGAGGCCTTATGTTCCACTCAGGATCCAACGGCATGGTAATAATAATAGTTAACACTGACCTTTAGACAGATACGTCAAGATTATCACGAGTTAGAAAGCCGATTTACTTAATCAGTTTTGGACAGCCAGGTAGCATCACTATCCCTCACGCAGTAGGTGTAGCCTTAATGTCAAGTGCATGGAATTGCAAGTAGTTGTTGGGTAACATTTATCCATTATCTTCATCACACCAATTTCTATGTAATTCAGTATAGCATATCTCTAATTATTCCAGATGTGACAACTTGAACTTTTGTCTTAAGCTCTACGCTTTTAAGTTGGCCAATTCCTGTAATACGTCCTAATACGACAATAAACTCAAGCAGTGATACCGCTCAGACAGTCTACAGTCTTTTCACAGTTCAGACCGCTATCTTAATTTTTTGAGTCAGAAAAAATAAGACAAAGAACCACTTTGATTGATATATGGTTTTACTTGACTGACTATTTCTACCTCGAAAATGTCAATCTGGACAGTTGGACATTGCTGCTATACATAATCCAAGAAACTGCATACTCATCATCCGACGTTTTAAGCTTAAAAAAAGGCAAGGTATGCGCGAAACATACAGATTTAAGCTTCGGATGTCCAGAGGGCTCCTTCACCATTTTATTTAAGATTATATATGTTGTACGACCAAATACTGCCATCTAACCTGTCGAGAAGTCAGCATTTAGCCAACGAATCCTCATCTGGACCTGAAACCTGTTTGTCTTTCATAAAGTGTCTCCAAACGCAAATTTTTCTTTGCTGACGAACGAAAGTAGTCATTCTTCGCATAAAACATTTCGCATACGAAACTCAGGTAGACCTATAATAATAGATGCTGGTGAAAGTATTAATATTCGTGTTGGACATTGTGACGGCCGTAAGTAATGACTATACTATAAGTTGCAAACGAGTAATTTCGACTGAATCTAAGTTTAATTTTAGTTTCCCTTCTACCGAAAACTTCTACACAGCTACAGAGAAAAGAGTAGATCCACGAAAAATATTAAAAATTCACACTCGAAAGTGCTGGATTGAGGTACCATTTAATAAAGACTAAATCTTGTCGACAAAAATACGAAAACAGTAGTCTTACTTGGATCTTCTTCTCCATTACTTTTGCGACCTTGTTCATTTCCCATGGCAGCAAATCCGCTAAGATCATATTGTTCAGTATCTATCTCTGTACCTAACCCGAGATGTTTAAAATTTTGTGACCATACCTTCATGCATTAATTCAAAGTGTTTGTGTAAAAGACTTTGGCTACTGAATGTCTTTCCACAAAGGCAACAGATACTGATAAGTTCACCTAAAAATGTTAGTTTAAAAACAAGTAGTTACCATCATCACAAGCATCTGCGAAGGTTGGTCCGACACCATTTGGTTCATTCATTTTAAACGTCTGTATATATGGAAATCATTAACGTGAATTAAAAAAATGAGATCAAAAATATTGAAACGTTTTCAAAAAGCTTAATGTTAAGCAATGGTAAATATGTGAGGCGCCAGAAATATTAGCTGAATTAGGATTACGTTGGAAAAGAGTTACAGGTAGTAGGACCAAAAAATGAAGCCAATCTATCAATTCAGTGGTTGTTGGTTTCAGTCATATAAAAGACAGTTAGAGTAGCAAGGATATATAGTTCGAGACTGTTGGTGAGATGTCTCAGTCGCGTAGGTGCATCCACACTGTGACCTTTCAGATCCATTACTCATCTATTTTTCTGCCACTTATTTTAGTCACAATACTTCTGAAAGTACATAAGAAGGTGGAGAAAAAAAGGCTAAGCGATTATAATAAACATTAAGGTATGAAAGACAGAATAAGTACATGGAGAATGATAACCATTTAGTGGATCTGGGAAACCACACAGGGTGATTGCATCTGTGCCATATATATATTGAATCTTAGCGTTACGAGTAGTGCAACCAGGCAGTCGACACCACCTATAAGGCTCAAACCAACAGTTAGTCTATAGATCGACGTCGTTATCAACCCAATCCTATGTCAACTAACACTGCTTGAAGAGGGATGAGATGCAACTTAACTTTACCGACTGATTTCCCCTCATTAATTAGTAGTAGGTCTAAATCCAGTGTTAGACCATGTTATATCACCTAACACCTGAGAAACAGTTAAGTGCGGCTAGCCGTTTGATATCCCACTTTAAATTGCCATGTATTCGAGAAGTAATATAAGACAGAAGAAACCGTTGCACAGCAGAAAGTGGAAGATGTGAAAAGGCTAGCTCTCTTTGATCATAGGTGTCCGCATTCTATCTACCGCGGTATAATAGGGTGAATAATATTAAGGTTAGGCGTCGAGTGCTAGGTAAGGAGAGAAAGTCAAACGATAAGGTTGTGAATTTACGCCGTTTGAGATGGCTAGGGCGTGTGTTAGGCATGCCTAACTTAGCCATCACCTTCCTCGACGGGTAACGTCAGCTGACATAAGATCAGGTTGGAAAGGAGCTAGTCGTCAAACCAAAACATGCGATGAATCAATAAAATCCATAACAGTTCGTTTAGGCCATATTGGGAAGTGTAGACTTCCTGGTTGGGGTTCTCGGGATGGTATGGCACACCTGAAGACAATTGGTGATATGACTCAAAAAAGTCATCAATGATGTAGATGCATTCACTCTTTATGGGTTATAATATTCGACTGAATGATATTGTTGTTCCATATTACTACTCTTTTTCCCTAATATCTCTGCCCATTATCTCTTTTTTGAATCTCTCTCCTCTCTTCTCTTGCGTTGTGTGCCACATGGGGTGTGGTAACTGAAACTGATGCATCTCTGTGGAAAGTTCTGCGTTGAAACCAGTCAGTCAGTCTCAGTAGACACCCACATTAGGAGTACCTCAGTGATTTCAGTTGACGAGTGCCATATATATATACAGAGAGCGATACAAAGTCAAACCATGAGAGCTTAAACAGCATTTGAATCTTCTTGAATATGTATGCTATTTAAATGCACTTAATGTTCGATTATTTTCATAGTTATTGGGTAACATTTAAGTCCATATTATTAGCAACCCAAAGAATGAACAATGAAGGACTGTGTCAGGTAATGTTATGCCCAAGAAGATGAGCAAGCACTGTCTGAGAAGCAACAAATAGATAACTGTTCGACAATCAAGATATGTAAATACATGTAGTGTCCTGTTAACTAATATGTACATTATACATAAGCGGTATCCTTCTGTGTAAATGCTTGATACTCATTCTCCTGCGAGTTGCAATTGTATGGAGATAATAATCTGGTGCTGGTGTCCAACTTGTAACAAAAAATATTAAAACGTTTATCATGCTTTTAGTGATATATATCATATCGACCTACAGGAACACTAGAAGCAATATATATTGCTAGAGACTTTGGGAACAGATCTACCGCACCTCTAACTAACATGGCATGCCGCGATAACACCTGCAACTCTTCTGCACATCATCCCGAAAATGTAGCACTCAAAGTAGCTAATGTATCGCCAACGACAAATGTGGCAGTTATTAAGCGTTACACCAACGCAACAGTGGCATACTCAAGAGCTTACCTGGACACTCCATGTATATTTACTTAGCTTCTTAGTCAATGTAAAGTAAAATTCCATCGTTTACAGTTGACATAAAATTGACGCCAGCGGACAATTAAACATTCTACGGAACCGAAAACCTGGCACTCGTAAATGCGCCTGAAAATGAGAGCAACTAGTTAAAACACATCACTCTTGAATGTGTCATGACATTAAGTGTTCACACACGCTGTTATCTGATGGCAGTGCCTGTTTTTGGTGTCAGTTGGACTTCTCTTCTTCACTGTTCACTTGATCTGTGTGCGACTAAATTTCCAACCAACATTACCACAGAATTGAGATGGTTGCAGGCAATCGGCAGGAAGCCTTGGACGTAGGTTTCGTGCTAGTTGGCACTCGTCAGCAAAGCGCACATGCAACCTTGAAGGAACTCATGTCCCTTCTGAGATTCGAACACGCGTCACCCAGTGCTGCAGTAAGAGACGTCTCAGGAGGGACATGAGTTCCTTCAAGGTTGCAGATACGCCTAGCTGACGAGCGCCAACTAGCACGAAACCTAGGTCCAAGGCTCCCTGCCGATTGCCTCCAACCATCTCATACCAACAAATCAATGTGCACCGTGATGGCGAGCTAGCTAGAATGGTGGTCACATTACAACCTGACTGAGAGAATTCAGTCAACATCAATCGGAGGACTAGACGCATCACACTGGTTACTAGTGTCAAATCAAAATTACCACAGGTTATTGATTTCCCCAGCATAACACTAGCTTTTACAGCACTGAAACCAACAATTTTTCATGAGCTTTTTTATTACAGACATATCAATAAACTAAAGGACTCTCAGGTCGACAGTGATGACAGACTGTGTATCCGTAAAACTTCCCAGTTTATGTATTTATCCAAAGGAAAGTAGTTAAGTTTCGTCTCTTTCACCACGCATTTCTGGGAAGAATGATCTCGCAACCTAATGTGTGCCTTTGCCTAGACTCTATAGCGTTATGCTATACTACACTGGGTTTTTGATAGATAAATCACACATTCAAACATTGCTATATACTTGATGGCTTTTCGAACACAGATCGTTTTTTTCTAACTTTATCTAATTTTCACGCAAACCATTTATCTGCAGATATGGCCTTATTCGGCGTATGATATCCGCTGTCGATTTCCAAATTTTTTCGCAACACTGTCCACTAGAATCTTGATTTCTTTATTTGGTCACCTTATATACTAAAATAAGCCATTTCCAAGCATTTGAATTCGTCTGTCACAATCATTAACGCCTTAGTCTGATTTCATAACCTCTGTATCATTATGGTTCTCAAGGTTACTTGAATACTTAGTTTATGGATGCGTTAACTGTATTCCTCTCTTTTCTTTCACTGAATATAACCGCAGGTTGTGCTGCAACTTCATCTGAAGTGATCCTACCTGCCGCAATTTTCACTTCAGGAAATCCTCATATTTAGACTTACATACTGGCACACAGAAGGCGACGGCACAGCTCGCCAACCGCTCATGTGGTTCGATTCTCGATCCCCTATCAACACACTCCTTTTCCTCTCTAGGCCAGTAATATGACTGGTAGAGAGCAAAAGCTGCGCTTGAGGCTAGCAACCTCGCCCTGTAAAAATAAACACCACGGCCATTGAAACTTCAAAGCTCTAGCTTGAATCCCTAAGTCCTACTTGGAACGTAAAGGAATAAAAAGCCGGCGCATAGAAACAGCTCATTTTCAAATACGCTTATTTCCGGAAAACTTTGTCAGGGATCTGATACCTCACTTCGGCCTGCCGATCGCTGACTGACTGATTGTCAGTCGAAAGAGATTTTCCACTTTTCAGTTGAGTTTCGGCAACGTTCGACTTCTTTAAACTGTTAATTTGGTGATGGTTTGAAGATTCTATCACGCCACCATAATTCTCGTCGTTAGCTATTTCCACTAGTTTTCGCTACACAGAACATACAGCCATCGACAGTCATCTGTGATCCTAAATCTGCTTTACTCAATAATACATCTAAAAGATAAATTTAGGTGAAGTTTCTTTATTTTTTTATAAAAAATAAAATAAAAAATAAATAAGGGATTCTGAAATAATAACAACCTCAGGCTTGTATATGCACCAAGCGAGCTACTGCTCATTTCCAACTTCAGAAGCACGAAAGAAGACATGCATATGTATTTTATTACACTTTGAAGTTACTCTCCATGAGATTGCTTTCAATGAAGCGTGTATGTAGTACTTACCTGGATTTCGATTGTTCATCTCCTGGGTACAGTCCGCCGCAGGTAGCGCGATAAAGCGTGGGTTGCCGCTCAATTTTGGTGATGGCAGCTTAACAAACTTGAATTTATATATGAACCTGCTCTAGTAGCTTAAATTAAAATTTAACTACTTAAACTGCAGATACAGTACCAAGTAGCCAGTATTTTGCGATTGTAATTTATACCACTTCGGATCACGTGTGTAAAAATGGCATCTGTTTTGTATAGATTTATTGATTTATATGAGACGTACAGCATTATTGCCGTTTACGATGTGCAAATAGGGATATTTTTGCCAGATCGATCGACAGTGCAGCAGAACAACACGAAAGCTCACTTCTACACTAAATAAATACTTCTTTGAAAATGATCTTAGAATTGTTTGCAGAGAGAAAAAATTTGTCATACCGTGTTTCTGTGTTCACTCTGCACATCCCGAATTATTGTGCTTATTCAGCATAATTATTGCTGCGTCAATACCTTTCTTATTTTTTTAGTTGGTTTGTTTCTTTACTCAGCAATCTTCACTTGAAATTAACCACCATCCATAAACCTGGTTGGAATACACAGTCTAGCTTCCTCACCACGCCATTTGAAGTAAATCTAGATAAACTGTCTTCTTTGTAACCGCGGTATCTTCACTACTTGCAAAACATTGCCGCTTCTTCTGTTATACCTCTTGGGTCATCTGACTACAATTAACCCAGTTGCTGAAAATCGAATTGGTCTACTTCCTCCGCTACACTGCCAGTCTCGAGTCATAATCACTCAATTTTCTGTTGTATAAGTCTAATCGCATGAGAATGGTTGAAACTCACTGGGAATTTATGATAGATTTACAACTCTCTCTTAAGATAATCTATGTTGCATAACCATTTCATGCCCCCTTTATCTCTTCGTCATCCCTTATTTATGTATTAAAAGCAGTCCTCGAATGCAGTATTAGCGATTATCGCTGTGAGTGATACCCAACAACACGAACAGTCGCATCTACATATACCATAAATAACTATGATAGATGGACACTTCACAAAGACAAAAGTCTTAAGATAAATTGGGCTCCATACCTGTTCATGGACTTCCTAATGGAAATGGTAAGGTACGTCCCAATTCCTCCAAGTAAAAACACTAACTTTGAATAAAATATCGGTCAAAACTGCATGATTTCTGATGTGGCCCTAGAAATTTCTTTATCCTTTGAGCCTTTCATAATTCTATGATGCTTAAAGTAAACAGTTTTTTGTTTAAATGTGCATCTGTCTCCCAGATAACCAGTCCGGATTATGTGCATTATTTCTTTTTAATATGTATACTACCCTACAGTTTTTTGTAAACCAATACTGCATCCATTGTGCATCCAAAATGGAAGCACATAATAAATCTCCAGATGCTGTTCTAAGTTCAGCATTTATCATAGCTTTCCCAGTGGGAGAGAGCGACTTTATTGCATATCCCTCAATGACGCTTGTTGCTATGTTGCTATTGGTTTCAAGTGGCCTTGGTTTTGGGGGAAGATTTAACTGATGTAATATTGCTATATCGTAGACATAACTCAGGCTCATAGGTGAAAAAATTATAATCCTGGAATAAGGACAAGTTGTTCAGAAGGTAGGACGACATTATTTTTCAGTTTATTTGCATATATACTATTGTGTATCGAGTTGCGTTGAGTTCTAAGTGCAACTGCATGCAACTGCATTTACATAAAGTAAAACATAACGAATTCTCCTGTTTTTAAAATAAAAAACATGATACTTTTCATTAAGTGTAGTAATGAAGAACGGAATTTCTTCCACGTTAGTGTATTTAATTGATGGCCAAAGAATCCCCTCTGCACTTTTAAAGACAGACTCGTAGAAGGTGGCCAAGTAACTATTGTTAGAGCCACGTGGTAACGATTTTGAGCTCGGATGCTTGCATACTTTTAGCAGTGCATGGGAATCCCACGGGGTCTATACCATGTTTTCCCATAGTTGTCGACAGTAACAGGATTGTATGAGGATACCTCCTGCAATCCCAGGACTTTTACTGACTTAGGAGTAAAAACAGACATGATTCTATCATTCTTAAATTGATATCGATCAACGACTGCAACATGGTTCAACTACTCTGAATGTTAAATCCATAAAAAGTTTGAAAATGAAACGAAAATCTAGGTAACTTGGCAGGAACACTAAAACTCAGCTCTCAGTTCGCCAGGAGCTCAAAGACTGTTGCTTTGTTAATTTTTAATAGGTTATCAACACTTCAACGAAATATGCTGTCGTTGGAAACAGGAAACTCGCATTCTTCTAGTATAATGTTATCATTATGAAGGAACGTAAATGCATTCGGCAAGTACCTCGGAGCGTTTTGTATCTATTTATTTGGGATGACTAACCACTATGAGTTGCATGCTTTCCGATATAAAAATAAATTATCCCATTTAGTGAGTGGGCCAACCGAGACAGACACCTAACCGAGATCATGTTCACATACTTTCTCTTTCTGGTATTTTGCCGCTGCGCTTACTCTTTATCTTCTGGTCGAGGTCGAACAACCCTCCATTTAAACTGAAATGAAGCTGGACTCCAGATCATTTACTCGTATATGATTCCTCAAGGGTTGTCTAGTAATGACTCAGAATCCTTGATAAAATCCACGGTCAACATAACAAGACGCTGTACAGCATCCTTTATAAGCACTGTCAACGATCTAAAATGGTTTACATATAACATTCTACGTGTTAATGAACTTACTTGTAAGGAACAACCATGCAGCGGCAAATGGCGGCCTTGGCTGACGTGAGTGCAGTGAGAGAAATCTGCGTTACAATAACCAGTATTAATCTGCATTCTGCACAAATCATATCTGGTGTTAATTGCAATAAAAATGAGGACAAAAGTATACAAATAAATCACTCATTATATTAATGCCCAATTTGAACACAAAATAAGATATGATGCCGCACACAACTAAGTTATATGGAGAGGTTGACTTCCAGCTTTATTTTTTTCCTAAATATTTGTAATCCATCAAAAACATACTTGGTTTTTTTGTTAATGCGAAGACAATACTTCCGTATTTCTTAATGTGCTCCACTGGACGACTACCTATCGGATTGTACACATAAACTAATGTCAGAGAGGACAGCAACTTCGTAATTTCACCTGAAATCAAATTCATGTAATGTAAATAATAATTATCCATGCTTTTACAGCTGGTGTATCCTACAAAGATAGGAATAAATATAATAAATAAATAAACACTATGGCTAAGACGATTCCGACCAAATTTGGCACTTTTCTACAAGCTTCTAAACCACATAGTTTAAAGCCCTTCTTATAGTACTCGGTTTTCAGATGACATTGGATATAACCTTAGGCACTAAAGTTACTGTGGATATAGAACAATGTAAAACACCCAACAGGCAAAAGTTTTACTTGATTGGATATGCTCAGATATGGAACAAACTACCAGCGGAAATGCGGCCAGCAAGCACATTGGCCTCATTTGAAAAGGTGGTTGATGACACACTGGGAGAAACTGCAAGCAATGCTAGCGCCCATCCCGGTCGATTATATGGCATATTATCCATTTGAAGTGGCGCCTCCAACTTTACCCTAATGGCATTTGCGCGGTTTAGTTGATATGAGTTGGACCTAGTCGTTCGGGCAGACGCATTTGACGTGATTTCGGTGCTTATTTCGCTCTTTCTGGATAAATTTACATGAAATTTGTTGCCCGATATTGTTCTTGAGCATTTACTGATTGCCAGTGTGACAGGACGCTTAAATATGTGGTTCATGCAACGATTATTTGGCATGCGGGGTAAGCTTTGTGTACATTCCGACGATTGCCTTCCGAAAAATTTCTTTCCGGCCTGGCAGAAAACTGTACTCGATTGTGAATTTTCCTACCAGCTGTTGTACAGCACCTATTTCTTTTGCAGGAACCGAAGAATATGGCTGATAGCTAATTCTTGCATGCTTCTGCACTTCTGCGTGGCATTTTGATGGCGAAAAGTCAATGTAATGCATGGATGCAAGCAAAGATAAGAGTTCACGACTGGGCAGAAAGTGCAATATGTTTTTCGATAACCTATAACATTCTCTGTTTTCTGCCAAAATGTTTAACTGAGTTAAATGCACACAGCAACATTCTAGTACTTTGGTGAGTTTGAATATCATCCTCTTGATTAGGTACGTGAGAACATCTGAGGTGTGCGTCATTTTGTCCTGTTATTGAGTTCGATTTCATAAACTTCCCTTTTTCTCCTATAATCCTGAAGCCACATTATGTGAGTCTGTACAACGTCAATTCGCAGAATTATTTTGGAATCTTGCAGAAGTAGTGTCTGACATCTCCCAGAGCTATGGACGTAAAGTTGCTATATCCACTTAGAAAGGACTCTTCGATAGCTGCAAGTAAGGGCTACAGATCATATTCCTAATGCCTCCAGATGCAAAAATAATCTTTAGAAGTCATTAATGATGAGGAAAGGAGCCCTATCTCCTCTATTTCGAAACATATTATAGAAACAGGACATAAAATTCGCATAAAACATCTTTAAAGCCTACCTACAGAACGCATTTGGTTGTATCCTAAAGTTTGTGGAAGCCCAAGTGTGATCAGGAAGTTTAAACTACCTTTATGCATTGAAAAACAATTTGTTTTCGCTTTAAACCTTCCTTTCTTGAACTTCATTTTGATTCCAGTCAGGGTAGATTTACTAATACCTCTGTTATTTGGTTTGGTGATCTTCATTTTTATTTTGACCTTCAATATGTGCTTTTAATTCGACCTAAATTTATTTTCTCACCTCTAAACTCTGTATTAGTTTCATATGTATTCCTATGAAAAGTCCATTTGTGGCCAGATTGTTCAAAATGTGTTGCGGGAACACAGCACTACACGATTCAGACAAAATACGTCTTCTTATTTCTTTGTCTAAATACCCACTTGTGTCAAAAATAGTGACTGATGTAATCGCACACTGATGTAAACTTCCATTAAATCTTACCGTGCTAACTCGTTAATGATTATATTAGCAGTGATATTCATGTATACATCCTGTGAACCCTTGTTTTCCTAATTTTAGCTACTCTGTAATTACGGTGACCTCATAGGGTTCGTTGCTGAAGAAAGTGGTTTCCAGTTTCGTTGATTTTGTATTTTGTGTTGAATCACTAATAAATGTATTCCCTATACCTCAAGTGGACATTCCACTTGTTAATAATGAATACTAACTTTATCGAATGGGAAAAAAAAATTTGGCTTGAATTAAGTTTATTAAATTAGTTAATACAAAACTTTTATTTGAAAACTGAAATTTAAAAAAAACGTTGGGGTACGGAAAATGAATAGAGTACTTGGGAAACGGCGTTAACAATTGTTTAAAGCAATCAACATCGTAGTGAGTTGTGACACTAGCCAGCTGCAGTGACAAATGTTGACTGAGTTTTAAATGGAACTCAGCATAGAAGTGCAGCAGTTCGATTTGTTACATTCCACACTTGAAAATATTATATGTAGTTGGTAATAGGCAAAAAATATTTCATCAGATGTGTTCCAAATTCGCATTTAGGCCATGGGATAAAAAAAAACTGACTTACGAGATTTAACGAGACATAGTGTGAAAGTTATCTCGGGTAAGAATAAATAACTTTTTCAGTTACTCAATGAACGCACTGCACCTTCCACAACATCAACAGTCAAGCATATATTTGACAGTGCTTTGCATGCTACAGATTCAAATTTGATGCATGTAGAAATATCGTGCGTGTATGAGTCAGAAAAGTGCTTGTTGAAGAGTTCAGCTATGCCTGCATTATCCTTAACAGCAACATTATTATGAAGAATGTATGGAATATTACTTTGTTTTTGTTGCAGTCTTTTTAGGAAGAGTTTGCAAAGAGAGCTAATTTTACAGTTACTTTTAAGGGCAACAGAGTCTTCGTTGTAAATTTTACTGGCATTGTCTGATCTGATTTAATCATATATTTTTAGGATGCTAATGAGCGAGAAGTCCATAGATTTGTAAGTTGTAATGAGTCTCTTTGGTTGGTTCCTGGAAGCATTCGGTAATGGGAAGCACTTGTCGTGAAAGCTATTAGTGTGCAGCATACTGTGTGATTGGGACGTGGTAAGAGCAATGCAATATTACAACTACAGTCATTGTAAAATGTCTCGGAGCCTAATGTCAACAAAGGAGGAAGGGTGGCGCATACTGATCAGCAGATTTGGCACTGGTTACAAATGTGAATCGCTCCTATCTGTAGGACAGCAACATGCATTTTTTCGACAGCTCGAGAACTAAGTGTGAGAATAGATCCTCATTATAAAAAAATTAGCTTCCCAAAAATTAAAAATACAAACAACTAAAACAATAATGACTGCACAGATGCAAATTATAAAATAAATCATAAAAATGATGCTTTTGCTCCTAACAAGCCTGCTCAGTTTCTTGTTAAGATGCTTCCCCATGGGCCATGCACAAGTTCGCCAGATATATTGCAGGTCATATCCAACAGGTTCTAATCCTTCAAGCCACTTCTCTCTGAAATGTCACTTATATACTTCATGACAATCTTTCTATCTAATTACTATTATATTCTATTTTATCTCAAATTCTTAGGCCCATAATAAGGCTGGAATCTACTTTTTGTTCTCATTCACATTCTTCTCTCGTATAAATTTCGGTTGCTCTGATGGCGAAAAACATAGCAAAAACATTCATGTTTGAGAATGGCTATATCTTCATTGAAAACACCATAGTTTCCATGCTTAGACCAATATGGTAAGCATCTTACATGGCAAATGTATACTATCATTTCAAGTACTACATAGATTCTTATAATAATAATAATAATGATAATAGTATATTCTCATTTTGTACATGAGAGACGCCAGTTTACAGGCATCATCAATATGATAAATTACATATACGATTAGCAATCATAATTAATAATAATGTTTTAATAAAATACACATTTTTTCCTACTTGTGTAGGACACACCAAATATACAGGCATGGATAAGCATTATATAAATTTCATAAATTTGGTTTATGGTTAAGTTACATGGTTGCTGGCGTTTTTGTCTTAGGTCTGTGGGAACAATATGATAACCAGTCATTCAATGGAGCACATCATGAAATATAGGAATATTAACTTCGCATTAACAAAAAAGCCCAAGTAAGTTTTGGATGGATTGAAAATACTTGGGAAAAAAAAAGCTTGAATTTATTCCACAATATAACTTGGGTGTGTACAAATCCGAATCTTATTTTTGATTTGATTTATATTCAAATTGGGTAATAAGGAAGCTATTTTTACAGATACGATCAGTTATGTTATAAGCTACAATCGTGACGTTGTATTACAAGTAGATACTTTTCCATTGGTATAAGAGTATATTCCACAAATGTAATCCAGGTTGCGTCGCGGAGAAAGTTAATTCATTATTAACCAGGCAACTGAAAGATACTGGACCAATAATGTTTGCAGATCATTTGTCATTGTAAATGGTCAAACATCCACAATATTCATTCTCATTCAAAAAGTGAAATTGAAGCTGAAATGTGAGAGAAAAAAGAAGACAAACAACAGCAACGCAAAAGAAAGCAACAGGAGTCCTTAAGGAGTGATTAATAAATATATACATATATATTCTGTTTAGTAACAGTGGTTATTTTGGTACACAAATTAACTAGTCCCGTTATGCTAACTTT